>VZTJ01003169.1:657789-879562 GCA_013397795.1 Orthonyx spaldingii
CGGGGCGGGCGGGTGCCGCTGGGCCCCGCCTGAGGAGAGAGGGCTGGGGGGAGACGGGAGCGCAGGGGCTGCCGAGGGAGGGCTGGAAAGGGCCACAGCAAGGGGTTCCGAGGGACCGTGCGCTCTCCCGAAGGGGCTGCCGGCTCTGCGCCCGAGTTCTCCCCATCCCTCCTCCAGTGCCAGCGCCTCAGCAGGGAAGCATCATCCGCCCACAGTGCCGTGAAGAAAGACAAGAAGAGTTTAATCCCACACGAGGGAATGTTAGGTCCTTCCCAACCTCCTCTAAAGGCAGCAACTCAAAGTCTGTCTGTTTCTTCCTTGATGCTGGAAAAAGACAGAACATGTGTGTCAGCTGATGAGCTGCCCCAGCACAGAGCACACAGCAGGGCCAACCTGGTGGCCGCAGAGGAGCAGGGGGATGGGTGGCGGATATCCCGTGTGTCTTGAACAGCAGCCCTGAGACGCCCCTGGCCTCCACAGGGAGCTGCTGTGTGTCTGCCTGAGTCAGGTTCTCTGTGGTCTTGCACCCGTCTCTTTGACACTTCACTGTATGGATCCTGCAGTGCTTTTCTTTTTGCTGCTTTGGGGCTCACAAAACCATACAAAATGGAGACAGAAAAGAGATACTAGGTGGAGTTGTCCTTCTGATAGGCCCAGCAAAGACTATTCTTCCCTTAATATTTGCTTTTGCTCTGATTTCAGCAGGTCACTTCACCTCGATGCTGCTCTACTTCTTTATTTATTTTAATCTTAGACTGTGGCATTGTTTGGGTTGATGTTTAGTTCCGTTAGGGATAGTATTAAATGCAGTTGGCTTTGCATTTGCAAAATAATCAACCAATGGCTGCAGTATCATGTAACTAGTCAAGGTATAGGATTGCCACAGATTACTGCAGAAATGCTAATGAACAACATCAGAGATTCAGATCACTACTTTTGAGGGAAGCCAGAGGCAAAGGTGAAGAGCAGGGTACCACAGTCATGATGCAGGAGTTAACACGTGCTTTTAGTGACATATGTGTGACACCTGCTCACTGAGGTGAATGCATTCTTTGCTACGTTATGGTCCTCTATGAGAATCATGCCCAGAAGATGGAGACTGTTCCAGTTCAGGCAGGGGTAGGGATCAGGCTGCAGGGTGGATGGTAAAGTTCCCTATTTAGATTGAGATGGCAGTTGCCACTTCATCTCTCGTTTAAAAGAAATGGTTATCTGTATGGACAGGTGGGGTATAAGGTCCATGATTATATCTATAGCACTCCTCAAGCTCAAAGCCCTCAACGTATTACCTATGAATTCCTGTAAGCATTCCCCTGAGGCATGATTATATTCTTCTCTTACAGATGTAAAATTTAAAAATCAGGGAAAGCAACTGGCCCAGCTCACCTAAGCAGGAAGTTTCAGACCCAGAATTAGCATCTTGAGCAGCAGCCCGGCTTTGCTGTACAGCACACTGCTCCCAAATGTCCTTTGGTAAGGATAGCACATCTGAAAGCTACAGACAGGTACAGGAAGTTTAGACATTAAGGATAATTGTCAGAAGCACGTTCCTCTTGGCAAATAATTTCTCTGTCTTGTTCCAAACTACTTACCTTTTCCTATTCTACACACCTCCAGCCTATTTCCAATGCATTCTCTGCAAAGTCCTGCTGTCCTCTTTTTTTGGTGTCCTTTGCTAGCGGCCCTACTTTCTTCCTGTTCACTTGCGTCCGCATAGTTCTCTCCATCCCTGCAGCTAAGTATTGCGGGCTGACTGCCACCTGCCACACTGACAGCTGATGGTGCACTGAAAAAATGATGAAAGAAATTATGTTTAACATTATAGATGTTAGAACAAGAGAGGAGATAAAATAGCCATGAATGAATGTGGCATGTGTCAGTCTCAGTTTCACACGCTGCCAGCAGGGTGGGTACCTTGTCTCCAATAAAATGGTGCTTCACAGCCTAATCTACAAATGGACACTCTTGTGGTGATCCAAAATATATCTGTGCTAAGAGACAAATTTTCATTATCACCTGCATTCTTCTTTCTGAAGCCCCTTACACGTTGTTATTATTCTCATTTGCAATATGCAGTTTGCTTTTTTGCTTATGCAGGTAACTTCATGGCATGATGTGCAGATACAAATGGCACAACAGCCATTCCATGTGAATTTTGGAGAAATCCAGAGACCTCACCCCCGCTGATCTTTCTTACAGTGAACCCAGTGTGTCCTGGGACAAAATGATCGATTACTTTGCCTTTATGTGGATATCAATGCCATGGAAATAGTTTATATACTTTGCTAGGGATGCTCAGTGACTTGAATTAATGAGTTCCATGGTAACTGAGGTCATACCAGATGCTTTCCCAAACCTTGCCTTACTAAATACAACCAAGATTTTGCAGGATAATCAAGCTTCATGTTTAGATGATTTATAGTGTTCTGGGACACTGGGGATTCAGGGTATCTACCTGAGCAGGAGAAGGTAATGATTTATAATTAGCTAATGTGTTCTCATTGTAATGTCTAATCGTGGATTAGAAAAATGCTATGGAATTTGGGACAGAGCATTCTCACTGTGCTTTCAGACATTACTAGGCTAAACTCATGGTGTTAGCATAAAGTCATGGCAGAATCTACAGGAGGATTCTGTGGCTGAAGCTTCACCCTAACTGCACTAAACTGACTTTATTACTTTTGTCATTCCTATTTCTAATTGCAAGAGAGAAGTTCAGGCAGAGAGGTTCTAGAAATCATTGTGTTTCTCCCAATGTGAACCAAATCATGTCATAATTGCTAATACATGTATTAGCAAATGTGTCTTACATATTTTTTTTCTTGGTTTAAACCAGTTATTTCTCCGTGAAAGCAAAGGACAAACAAGTAACCAAACTTTAGGTCAATGTCAACATTTTGATTAGCTAAACTGATTAATTCGAAAACAGACAGTTAACAGATAGAGTGATAGTGGGGAGAGACAGAAGCAAAGATGAAAAGGGATTCAGGGACCAGATGAATTTAGAGATAGAAGGAGTCAGGGGGAAAGTACAGTGTCAAAAGAGGGAAAATGAATACAGACATTACAGCTCATACATTTTGGAAAACAGGTCAAAAGGACATCTAGTTAAGATCTGATTATGAGTGGCCATAGAACAAACTATTGAAGCTCTCCTGTTTACCTTTCATTACCAGGCAATAACAGAGACATAAAATGAAATTAGAAAGCTGCAGATGAGAGACAGTTTTAACAAATATTCTGCTGTGTGGTTTACAGCTAATCTATAAAGCTGCCTTCTACACAATATTCTTGGCAAAAGTAATTGTTTTTAGAAGTTGGAAATTTTATGTGAATTAGCAGAGTAAACGCATTAGACTATCTAGTAAAAAGCTGTAGGGATTAATATTCAGAATTCATGGCAAAAAGCTGTTCCTTGCTGCCTCGGGAAAGACTTACTCCTCTTATTCATGATGAGAGTTTACAGTATGTCTAAAGTTCTCTGAAAGTTTTTTTTTGCTGGTTAGTTTTAAAGACAGGTTCAGAGACTACTTGAATCATTGATTTGTTACTCGTTTTTCCTAAGAACAGTTAACAGGTGAAATTCTGGAACCACAGAGATATGCAGTAGGTTTAATACCTCAGTCATTGGAACTAGGATTGTACCCAGTACATCCTGGCAGAATAATTGGGTCTGTCACATAGGAATATGTTCTAGTACATGAAAGGATGATCAAGATTTGTATAGGAACATGGTTAAAGAGGAAACTTGTTCATAAATAAAAGTCATTACTCCATTACTGGAATCTAATTCAACTTTAGGTAGCAGAAGCAAATTCATCCAGCAACTTTATCAGAACTGAACATGGACTGTAACAGTAATAACCTGTATCTATTACAATTGCACAACCAAGACACGAATGTGGAAACAGTCAGTGTGGACAAATGTCTTCATATTTCTTGGGTTTGTGGTATCTTCAGGATACATACTCCTAAGAGCTATGGAGCTGGTGGAAGTGTAGTGTTATTATAGTCCCATAATGTCAGAAACAATTTATATTACCTTCTGCTTTCCGATTAACTGTACACTAGGCATGGCTGGCATAACACAACCCTGCAATTTTCACTTAAACCTATACTTTGCTCATCTATATTTATTACATTAGGAAGCAGTAAATCATATAAAAATGTGGTGGTATCCCCTATATACTATTTAAAAAGTGGATCCTCTCTCTTTATTTTATACCTATGAATACAGTTTTCATGCAGTCTTGGGAATTGTATTCAATGCATGCCCATTTCAATTGTGAAACATCTGACCACTGAATATTTTTGTATATAATTACTCAAATATATTCTCCTTAAAGAGAATCTAGTTTAGATCTACGTAGTGAATAACCATTTGAGATGACTGTTTGCCAGTCAGAAGTCTATTTTCCTTCCAGTGTGCATTTGTGTATTACCATAACTCACCTCAGCTCAAATCTGCAGCAGTGTCGTCTAATGAAAATGTCTTTGGAAAACAGCACATAAATACTTAGAAATAGATGTTTAGACAGAAAGAATTTAAAATTTTCACTTGAGGTTTAAGGATTTCTGATTTTTCTTTTCCACTTGATCAGACAGAGGTTCCTACCCTCCCCTAAGCCAGCAGTCTGGTGGTTATAAAGTTTTCAGAGTTATGCAGAAAACTGACATTCAGTTCTCTTCTAATTTCAAAGAATCTGTTTTACTTTTGGTATGGGCCTTTGCAGAACTAGGGTATGGAATCAACTCTCTTTTTATTTAGAAATCATTTAACACAAATAAGGTATTAGTTAATACGGGAACGAAATTAGACAGAAAATGAACTTTGTCTTCTTTAGTCCTGGGGAAGATGTGTTTGTGGGGTGTTGGTCTCTCCCTTGCTTTGTTACTGGCCAAGAAGTATCACTTTGAATGTGGAAAGATTTCCTTATGTAACTGCTATGGAGAGGAAGCATTTCCATAGAAGGAAGAGGTGCATACAGCATACATGGTAAGAATGAGTGGCTCTGGTAATTTAAGATCTTTTTATCCGTTCCACTTGGAGACCTGCCTACCATCCAATTCCAACAGCAGCTCAAGGTCTAACAAGGTAAGAAATGGAAGAAAACCACTTAAGGATGATAGGAAACTGTCAATACAGGGAATTTACAGAACAGTCCAGAATCTGCGAAGGCAATAGAGAAAAATCATAGGAAGAGAGAGATATCCTATTGCAACTTTGCAGTGTAACCCATAGGCTGGAAATTTTGATCGCTGTATACGGAAGGATTTAATATAGAGTCTTTAAATCATACTTCATCATATTGTGAAGGACTTGCATTGTCCATCTGCACAGAGATGAATTTAATCCAACATGATTTGTTTCACTGATTTCAGTGAGGTGAAGTGAGAGTACAAGATGGCTACTGTTGTACACTTGGGTTGATAGGAATAACAACATGCAGATAATAATCTGCAGTGTTCGGGAGAAAAGCAAATCCTTCAGAAACCCAGTGGCTTGTTTGAAAAGATCCAATATGAACAATATATCCAATGTTAACAGAAGTGTTCTCATGCTTTATGAAACTTCCATTCCTAATTAAAAGCTGTTTGGTTTTGTAAGTCACACCTTGTAGCAATTGTGCTGGGTTTTGATAATTACAGCGTAAAACTGATTGCTCTTTCAGCACAACAGAAGGCATAAGAAGCAAAAAATCCCCCACAGTTGCAGAAGGGTTTTGTAATAGCAATTCTCACCTTATATCAATTTGAAGAGTCTTAAGCATTTTCCAGAAGATATGCAGTGGTCCTTATATAGCAAACTGAAGTTGACTGGCAATAGATTTACTCTCCTTAATTACCTTTTGCAGATTCTTCAGAAGTAGCCTAGAAGTGTCTCGAGTAGTCTACAGACCTGATTTACAGGAAAAGATATATTTATTTACTATCATCTGTTAGATGTTGTTTTAGTAGCAGTTTATCCTGAAACTGCTCTTGAACATGTGAACTGCCAGAGTCCTCTTTTGAGTTCTCCTGGGTCCTCATAAACACTCAATAACAGCTAAGCACTCAAGCACTAACATGAAGGTATCACTGAGCGTCTATTTTTAGGAACTTTGTCTAACCCATGATGTTGCTAAAGCACCCTACTTTGGATGATGAAGCTCTGTTGTTTATACAACCATTGCTTTCAGTGAGTTTGAAAGGAGATTCCACAGTGTAACTGGCTCAGACAAAGTCAAGGAAGGGCCACCCATTTATTTGGTGTTCACAGTCCCACAATTCTTTCTGTTGCTTTTCAAAATATACTGGATCAAATCCTAATCCAGTGTAAAGCAGCTTAGATCAATGAAATAAATTCTACTGTGGAGTAGGGCAAATGCTCTCTGTTCAACTTTTCTGCAGTGTAACTGCAGTTAATATATTTTTCATGGCACAAAAATTTTGATCAAGACTGCACACCCTTGAGTGATCTGTATATCAGATTTAACTCCCATGAGACTAAAGTTTAGGCTTGAGTTCCTTAAATTTAAAAATTATCCCATAATCTTCAATTTAACATTTGGTTTTACTGTTTAGCTCACTTGCTTATGTACCCCATGAAGAATCCTCTTTCAAGAGTAAAAAATTAAATTAAAAAAAAGAAGCACTGCAATCTTTCTTGCTTCAAATTATTATTTTATCTGTTATATTGCATTCTAAATTTTAGGGATATCAAATGTGATTGTTCTCCTTGCTACTGGAGGCCCCTCTGGTGCTACAGAGAACTATTTAGAACATCAAACCATAACAGATGCTCAATCTCAGATAATAATTTGTGTCTTTTAGCAAATACAAAACAATGAATGCAAATCATGTCAAGTCCTTCCTTTCCATGAGTCAGATGCTATTTCCTTGGTACTTGTGATGCAGTAACCTAGAGTTTAATCTAAAAACCATTACATTCATTAAGCAGCATTCTATTGACTTCAATGGTCTTTGAATAAAGCTAATAGCCCATTTTGTTCCTACATATCCATAGTGTTGAGATACAAGGGAAGCTAGGGAACAACAGGAAAGTAAGGACTAGAATTTTTATGTTTAAAATACTTCATAAAGTATTGTTCATTGTACATTGGAAAATATAAAACAACATAGATTTTTTTTCTTTTTTTTTGGAAGAAGAAAGTGAGATAGGTTACCTTGTAGTTCTGCCTTGCAACCTGTTTATGTAAAAGAAACTTGTTTACATAAAAATCACTCCTTTTCAGAAACAATAGCTCTGCCTCCTGCACCTAGGTTATGACACCTACTCCAAGCAGCATCCATCTCCACAGTTACTTTCATGGTGATTAAGCAGTTAATTAAATTCCCCAAAGCAAAACAATCCAGGGTTGTCCTTAAGACCTTTTTGTTAATCAGCTGTATGCAGTTATCACGTAAGGGTTAGCTAAGAAGTGGCCAGTCTTACATAAGCTTTCTTTGGGGCTGTAATACTTTAAGTGTTATGTAGCAAATTAAGGAGGAAATGCAAACACGTAGTTTTAGACTTAAAATTGAAATTTTTCTCTTTTGTGTTGCAAGTAGTTCCTTATGCATTACTTTGACATACTGTTGTTATTTGCAATGTAATCTTGTATAATAATTAACTCCAACTGATCCACTGCAGTGCTTTAGCAAAGTATTGGGGCCTATTAAATTGGACCATGAATACACAGTTGCTTTCCTTATTTCTAACATAATTATGCAGTTGAAGAAAGGGAAAAAAAGCAGATTACTGGAAAGGCATTGCTAAATAGGTCCCCTTGGTGCTGTAAATTTCTGGAGTGCTGTTACGAGGTTTTGAAGTATTAAGTATATATGAAAAGTGACATGCTGGAAATCTTTTGAAAAGCATTTGTTTCTGTTATTCTTTAGGGAAACATTCTGCTGTCAAAGGTGAAATCCAATGACAGCAGCACCAAAGGGTGTGTTTTCAGTGCAAGCTCATTCATAGCTTTAGGGCTACGCCGTTGCACCAGTATCACACATTCCCTTATGCCTAAATATACATGAACCTTGAACCTGGCTTTGCTCTTGGAACTGAATTCAACTTCTAAGTAGAGCAGTGCTCCAGAACTTTTCAGTGAGGAGTTTGGCTTTAAGGCACACATGAAGTCATGTGTTTGCTGTATACATCTGATTGGATTATGGATTCAGTTTGGAGGATAAATATTCTCTTTTATTAATTTACTAACATACTGAGATCATGAAAAACAAGTATCTATGTTAAGTAAGAAGGAAACAGGGCATCATTGCAATTCTTTGTGTATTGGACCATAATGGCTACAGTTTTTCAAGATTTGCATCTCCTGGGCCCTGTAGTTTCTGAATCACTGATGTCCCACTTGGCTCTTGCTAGAAGCCACCTGCCAGTTTATATACCTCTGCTCAGTATATGACCCTTCATCCCATATGCTCTGTCCCTTTTCGCAGAAGAATGCTGAGAGATGTCACCTTAGCAGGCTGCATTGTTGTAAATACAACAATGGGTAGCTGTAAAATGTGGCTCAGAGTGCCAGGAGTTGTCTCAACTTCTGTTCAGTCAGCAGTCAATGGCACATCTGTGTACAAATAATTACCAACCCAGTGATGTTTCTGTAACAGGGCACTTCACATAAATTTCTGGGGAGAGGACCCTGCTTGACTAGGAACAAGAGGCTTGGGGATGATACTGTAATTCAGGAGATGAAAAAAATTCAGAAAGGCAGAAATTGTTCTAGAACAGTCCACGAGTCAGTATTTGCTGAAATAATTACTGTAATAATAATAATAATAAACTCCAGTTACTGACAATTGGCAGCCTGAGAAACACCCCTGCAGACCTACTGTCAAACCCAAATAAGCATCGGGCCATGATGGGCATCTCCACATGGGCACAGGACTATGTGAGTGTAATCATGTACTCCAGGTACACTCTGCTGTTTTAGCTCAGGCCACAGCCTCCTTGACAGCAGCATGAGCTTTGCTCCAGCTAAAAGAGCTTTTTCACATTGGAGATGACATTGGGAAGTTAGTAAGTGCTGAGATCTGTATTTAAAACAAGACCAGAATCCAGCTGTTTCACTTGTTCTCAGTGAATGCATTTTCCATAATTTGCACAATAATGAACCAAAAGTCAACAAACTTCTGCATATTTTCAGGATGAAATATACATGCCAGTTTTTCATAACAGATTATTCCTGTAGTTTTTGTATTTACAAATAGTCATTGGTCCCCATAACTTTATACTCACATATGCCTTGATTATGATATATTTCAAATAAGGGGGTAATGATCTTCTAAAATAGATACATGAAAACAATTTTGTCAGAACTGTAGCTGTAAGCTAAAACCACAAAGATCAGCTGACAGCACTTCTCACATCCGTCAGCAACACTCATTTTGATGACAAAACATAACTAAAATTTCCAAAATTGGTTCATCAGGGAAGATCTACTCTCTCAATTTAGTTGGTGTTCATCAAAAGACTTCTGCTGAATTAGTGAGGTTTTGGAACATACAGGACCACTTAGACTACCCAAGCCAACAGGAAGCTGAATGGCAGCTCTTAGTAGCAACAGCATTTTTCAAAGTTCACAGACTGTCTCAAGGTCATCAGGGTAGATCTGATTGATAAGTCTAGAAATATGAAAACGTAAGCTTGAGGTAAAGTTCTGGTCCCATGTACAGTGAATTAGAAACCGTCACTGACATCAGACTGGACTCCAAGTCATTAGATGTCAAATGCAAAAAGGAGGAAATACTATTCTAATTTTATTTTGATTAGGCCATGATCATTACATGTAAAAAACCCATGCAGTACATGTATGTGTACATTCCCCACAAGAGGAAATATATTTCTGATTCAGAAGGTTGAGTGCTTCCAGCTGACCCAGAAATAAATACTTCACAGCAACTTTGTGAAAACAGCGTTGTGGAGTCCTATGTATCTCTTGATTACTCATACCAAGCATATTCCTTTTAAGATTAAAAATGCACTTTCAAGCTCTTCATTCTGCCAACTCGTCTGTGACCCTGAGAGAGTCAAGTCATATTCTCTCCCTTCTCAATCTCCCAACCAAGTACAGTCTTTAAAGGCTAAACAAGGCCTTCAATGGTTTCTGTGTAATATCACTGCCTTCTAATTACACCCCCAGTGATGTCCTTGCAGCCTGAAACCTATCAGTGAGGTTCATCAAGTGTAACACACTGAAACTTCTGAAACTTTCAGTCCTGTTGAAGTTGTTCATAAGAATATGACATGTATGTAGAAGCTGTGTTGGCTCTTTCTGAAAAACAGAGCTCATTCTGAAACAGAAGCAAGAGAGAAGTGAAAGCCTATTTTTGTCACAAAAGGCAGCAAAACTGATTCTTAAAAACGTGAGCGGTGCTGCTAAGTGGCTATGTGCAATAAATACATTCTCCACTCTGGCCAGTACTGCTCACATAAGGCTTAGTGTGTATTTCAGCTCAATGGCTTTTCCTTCTGGTCAGTAGAGCCCATGACTCCGCCAGCTGAGGGGAGGGACATGAAGTGACCATGAAGTGGTGGAATTCTAGATCCTTAGGGCAGCAAGGAGGGCACACAGAAAACTCACTCCCTTGGAATTCAGCAGAGCAGATCTGGGCTCTTTGGGGATCTGCTTGGTAGCTGAGAGAGCTGGAGACAACAGGAGGGCTGGAGAGGGACTTTTAGAACGGCTTGTAGTGATAGGACAAGGATGAATAGTTTTAAACTGAAGGAGGGTAGATGCAGATTAGATGTTAGGAAGAAATTCTTTCTTGCGAGGGTGGTGAGGCCCTGGGATAGATTGCCTAGAGAAGTGGTGGCTGCCCCATCCCCAGAAGTGTTCAAGGCCAGGCTGGATGTGGCCCTGTGCAAGCTGGTCTAGTGAAAGGTGTCCCTGCCCATGGCAGAAGAGTTGGAAATGGGTGATTTTTAAGGTCCGTTTCAACCCAAGTAATTCTGTGATGCTATATTTGTACTCTAAATCAAAAATTACTTGGAGATGAAAAGTAGTTTGATCTCAAAAGCATCTCTTGTATTCCAGGAGCAGCATTGAAAGGAAAGGTGTTTCACATAATGTTCCCTATCTATGGATTAAGATTATTAGAAAATTGTCTATGTTCTTACCAATTCTTACCTCCCTTGCCTAATGCTTTTCAGTGTTTCAAGGACATCAATAGGTATTCTCTAAATAGTCTGCTTCCTGAAAAAAAAAAGGGACGTTGAGTCAAATAGCCTTGCAGATTTTGGGAGTGTACTTCCATCTTCAATAGATTTTTTGCCAAAGAAAGGATTACAGGCCTCAGGATATGTCCCTACAGTTCGCATGAAAAGTACTGAGATCATACCATAACAATTTAGGAAGCCAAAAAGAATACAGAAAGAAGCAAAGGTTAGTTAATATTTAAATATTTTGGTTGTTCAGCTGTAAATTCAGACACTGAGCACAGATTAAGTGGATTTGAAGCTATAGAAATCACTGTAACACAGCAAGGTCAGGGCTGAATGAAATGACTAGAAATCGATCAAATGTGTGAAGTACTATGGGGGAACAGGGCAGCTAATAGTTTCAAAACTTTACCCTATAAAATGTACTGTACAGGATCGATGACAGAGGAGATAATAAAACAAACAGACTACCTCTCTTCCATACAAAAATATGCTACATTTGTGTTTGGTCTGATTAATTCAGCAAAACTTGGGTTGCTCATTAATGGTGCCTTAATCCAAAGGTAGAAAAGTTAGCTCTGGGAGCCAAGAGAGGAGCTGTACTTCATTTAGACTTCTAAAAACCTATGTAGACGTGAAGTATGTATGCTTTGGGTGCAAGAAATGCTGACTGCTCGGCATCCGTTTATTGGCAGTGGGATATGCATTTACAAGCCCTTTTGCCTGCTAGCACCAAGGGATTAACAATGCACCAATTCTTTGAGCCTCAGGGCCTGGTTCTGTATCATGGAAGTCAATAGAAGCTTTGTCATTGACCTCAATGGGCACAGGCTCAAACACTAAAAGAACACATTATGTGATACACATTTTTTTAAAAAGCTTAGCGGTTTTGTGTTTGCAGAACCAGGGGTGACTGACTGATGTAAAGAAACTGAGATAGAGAGGTGAAAATCAAGCTCTGATCCCCCAGTTAAGCAACTGACTCTACATCCAAACACAGTTTTAAATCAGTCAGAATATCTGTACTGAGTAGCTGCATTTTGCGTTACATTTAAACTGTGAATAATACCTCCAGAAATCAAGTCTCTAATTTAGGTGCCTGAAAACAATATAAATCAGTGAAAGCAACAGAAGCTCTCTTACTCTGAGAAGCTTGGTGACTTTGTGTGAAATATAGATGCAGGAGCCTATATGTAAGCAGGTCTAGATTAGAGAATTTCGTCTGCCTTATACTCAGGGTAGTTCTTCTCATTTCTCTGACATAAAATGCTCTACCTCCAGGAGTCCATCTCTTAAATGAGGTGCTCACATAAACGTGAGAAACTGCTAAGAGCAACTGTTTACCCCTATATTCAGAGATATAAGCAAGTTAATGTCTACATGTAAAAAAATATATATACTTTGTAACCACATATAGTCAATGGCTGTGCTTTCACCTTGTAGCTTCAGCATTAATAAGAAACTCAGTTTTCCAAAACTTAATCTATAAAGAGAACAGCAGGGCCTGTGTATACATATTCATGTGAAAAACCCTCCAGAGGTATTAAAGGCAAGAACACTGTTCATCTTCCTTACATATTGAATGAATGAAGTATCAGCTCTCCAGGATTTTTAAGTGTTACTGGTCACCTCCATCACACATCGTTGTTTCTGATCCATATCTGAATGGTTTGCAAACACTTATAAAACATCTGTGTGAATACTTTCACTGAGAATGCTTATTTGCTCAAATGCTTGTGATATCTTGTTTTCCAAAAATAGTCTTGAGGGAAAGAAAATTTTTTCTGATGCTGGCATCTGTAAAATGGGAAAGGAATCCTTCGCTAGCCCTTCCAGACAAAAGTTGAGCACTTCAGCAAGGACGCTCTTTAGTGAGGGGGGGTGGAGGGGATGCTACAGAAGTCTCCTCTTACTAGTAGGGGTTAGAGCATCAACTCCAAGACACAAAGACTTTTTGTAATACCAAACCCCAAAACATTTTCTCAAAAGTCAGTATGATTATCACATCCTAGTGGTGCAGAATTTTTAATGCTGAGCAGCTAGTACATTTTATGAATTCATCACTTTTCTGTTGAACACTGGCATGCACTGATAGCTAGGCACAAAAAGCTCCAGCGCTGTACAGAAGTGGCATTCAGCCTTTGACAAGCGAAGAGCTACTTTGTCATCAAACAGAGGCTCACAAAACCATGAAAGAATGAACCGCATTTAAAATAGAGAAATGTGTGCAGGCAGTTTATGCGAGAGTTAATACACTGCTCCAAACAAGGCAGCAGAATATCCAGTCAGAGCAGCGTTTCTCAGGGCACAGACGGCGCCCCAGACTCATTGGCTTTCTGTCACCAGTCTCAGAGGACGGGTCTGTGTAAGTCAATACAGTCCATAGGTGTGTGGGCGAACTCACACCTCTACTTTTTTGTTTTAAATTGCCTGGAGGCAGCTGCCTTATCACCTTCAAGTCACTATGTGATGTCTTAATCAAATGTTAACAAGGAGCTTGAGGCAGCTTAGAAACCACAAATGGGATACAAAATACTGGGGCACCAAAATATGGCATCACTGAGATAGCAATAACTGGCTTCAGTTTTTTGTTGCCTTTTGCATGCTTTTCTTGGGAAGCATGGTATCTTAATTGCTTATTTCTTTTGATGGGATGTGAAAAGAAATAGCTTTTAAGCAAGATTGTAGTTTTAATAGGACACTTTTGGTCTATTTTGCATATCTTTATGCTGTCCAGTTTTACAATAGCAGGTGAACAGAAATAGGGGATTGCTGCATTCTAATAATCTCTAAAGCTTAGAGCATATTTTGCCATTTTTCAAATATGAATTTTGGTTTCAACCCAACCTTGTCATCCTTCCATATGCAAACTTCCTACTGTGATCAGTGGGACTTCTGAATATTAAGAAATAAACGGAAACTTGTTATTTTTTTCTCTTCAGTCTCTAAACTGCTAGTGGAAAATTGTGCCAACCAAGGAGGGAGAGAAGGAAGAAGAGAATATGAGGGAATGAGAACAGAGCTAGATAGTGCAGCATGCCAAATGCTTTCCAATCACCCCTTTGGCAGGCTGCTGGAACGTTGGAACTGCAGCCAGAAGCGTTAACATGTGCAAGTGCAGTAGCTGCAGTCCCTGATGACTAAGTTTTCTAAGACCAATCCTATTCACAAATACCATTACAAGTAACAAATACTGTTGCAGTATTTGAGTGTATTTACACACACACAGGATTTTCTGTACTCTTCTTTAAAATACAGAATAAGTATGTTCAAAATTCTCTTTACTGAAATATTTATGCCCAGTCTGAAAGGGTGAAGGGCACATTTTTAGTACCCACAGTCTCTCTAAGATAAAAATGAAATTCTAGCACAGCTGGTGCTTAACAGTGGATATATTTGTCTCTTGGAATTTTGTGTTAAGGAGATTCCTTCATTAGTACAAGAACCTTTTTAGTATTCACTCTCAGACTGCTTTTACTACATGGTTCGAGGCAGTGCGTATTGCTAAATATGTTATCTTAACATAGTAAATTCCACTAAATTGTATTCGTTAACAGTGAAAGCTGTTTTCAGAGTCAAAGTAAGACAATAGCAATGCATTTATTAGTATTTCTCTTAGATAACCAAATATATTGACTTAACATTTATTTTGTTATTAACTCATATTCCACATGCACATTTTTTTATTTTCTTCTGATGTTTAAACTACATTGCATTTCCTTTCCAAAGCAATGAGGCTTTCAAACATCAACATTTCCCCTTTTGAGCCTAGAAGGGAATTTGTTCTGGAAAAAGGAAAGGATATACTTAAAGGACTTTCAGAACTTGACTGGAACAGACTGTTTTGCCTTATTGCTATCATTATAGTATATATTATATATGTGTATATTGTCTGATCCAATGTATACATATATATATCCTTCTGGTTTTGTGCCAGCCACTGCCATTTTATTACTGTCTAAATGACACACGACAAGACAGAAGTGTCACTTAAAATACATTGCAAAGAGTTCTCTAGCTAGCTTTGAGATTTATTACTGTGTTGAGTGAGATTGAAGTTTTAGTGGCAACACTGCAAAGGATGCTGAAAGACTAGAGAGAATACAGTCAGTTTATGAAAGTGAAGCAAGCATTACTGTGAGTGTGAGAAAGATCAGGTGAACTTGTATCATTAACTCATACCATTTCATGAAGAATTCAGCTTCTTTTGGTAGTGAGATCAATAATTCATGTAGCCAAAATGTTACTAATCTCCTCTGCAGTAAAAAATCTGTCAAGTACTTCCAACTAGTCCTTTTCATTATTGTAGCCATTAATTCATACAGAATCAAACACTTTTCATGGCTGAAGTGATGACAGTTTTTAGCAGTACTAAGAGAATAAAATGGGAATTAGTATAGTAATACTTGCAAAATTTCAATTCAAACCAAGACTCCTAAGTAATCTGTGTGCAAATCTATACAGAGTAAGGATGGGATAAGATGCAACAAATACTCTTTCTTTGTACCTAGCCTTTCTCAAAATCTATGTGAGAGAGTTCTCTGGAAAATTCAGCTAAATAAAGTAGGTATAAAGCAGCTGAAATACAGGACCTTTGGTCATTCAGTGATTGTTTGATACTTACTTGGACGTGATGCTTCCAAAGGTTGGACTCAATGACCTTGGAGGTATTTTCCAACCTTAAGTATTCTATGATACTTTTTTTCATAGCCTGCCCCTTTTCCCCAGCCCAAAGCTAAACAAAACAGGACTTATAACCTGTCTGGTTTTGCACTGGCATTCTTCCTTTTGTGTGTTGTGTCTTTACTTCGTTCCAGTTTGTCTTGTCCACACACTTCTGTAGCTCTAAGTTTTCAAGAAGCCAACAAAATAGGACCTCGGTTCTGCTTTGCCTTGGATGTCTTACCATACCTAACACAACAAAGAATAATCTGGTGAGACAGTCTTCTGCAGCTGGTGAAAACTCACAAATATTTTAGGAACTAAGTGAAGTCCAGGAATGTAACCTTAAATAAGAATATAAAATTCAAAACATGGAAAGCATTGAACCTTCACTTTCCTGCAAGAACACCAACAAGCTGCTCTTACTGTCCAGAAGTAAAGGGAAAGATGAACATGCATCCCTTCCTCTTTCAGTGAGATAATGCATCATGCACCAGGAAACAGGAGTTCTTTTTCGTATGTCATGGCTCTGAATTGTCCACCTCCACTGACAGTGTGCCTGCAAGATCCGAGCAGCTGCCTGGCAGCTTGGTGAAAGTGCTTATTCTTGTAACAAAATGCAATTGGTCCTCCTGTGAAAAGCTGCTAGAAAGTCTCCTGAAGCCAGTCTAGATGTGCTTAATTTTGTTATATCTGGACTTAATAAAATTTTTACTTATGTTCATTTTAGCTGGTTTATTTGCCACGTTCTTTGAAGTGGTTTCTTTCTGCTCACATGGTTCATTCCTCAGAATTGTTTAGTGTAGTGGGGTGAAGAGTTATCTCAGTGTCACTTACATAAGGTAATGCTTTGGACTTGCATGGCTTAAACTGGTTCTGAACTGAGATGTTTCAAGAGATTCAGGGAAACCCAGGTTTAGGTCAGATGCTGATGTCAAGGTTGAAGACTATGATGATTGTCTTGAATGAATAATGCTGGAAGCTAATTCACCTTTGGTGAAATGTTTTACAGTCAAGAAGCTTTTTGAACTTATCTATTAGTGAACCCACAAGGAACTTCAACAGTCCAGAGCAGTTTCTGCATCTAGAAAGATATTTCTGGCTTAGCCCTGTTGTGGTGTACACTGAGTTTGTTTTAGAGGCTTTTTTATGCTGCCACTGCAAAACAATTTCTTGCTTCAGCAGCTCTCAAACTTAAATTTTAGCCTACAGCACTCAGTCCACAAAACACAGGACTAGCATTCAGCTCTGAAGAAGATCAAAGAAACATTAATTTTGGATTCATTCACAACTATTTTAGGCTCTTAAAGGCAATGGGACTAATAGTGGTTAAAAACGGTAGAAGAGGGCTCTTGGGAAGACAGGTTAAATACATTCCAGGTGTAAGAGCATTGAAGTCAACAATTATGACATTTTTGAATTGGCTCCAGTATGTTTATTCTGTAGAGAAAGTTTCCTCACACTATAAATCCTTGTAAGATTAGTATTAATCTGACTGAAATGTCCTGAGCCATCCAATTCTCTGGTTAATTCTATTAGGCAGCATTTTCCACATGCTAGTTTGAAATGTTATCATATGATGACAAATGTAAGCTTTTTTATTGGATTTATGTAAATCCTTTCTTCACTGAAGCTGTTGGAAGGGTTCTGCAGTTGCTTATGGGATCCACACATTGAAACACATCACAAATTTCTTGTAAGAGATGGGGATTTCTTCAGAAGGTCTGAGACTTCCAAACCTTTTTCTTATTACAGCATCATGTGAGATGGCAGAAAGCTTTCTACCTGGGTCTAGTCTTAAGAAAGAATGCTCTTTCAGAGAGAAACCAGGAGTGAAAAAACCAGATTTAAACCCCCAGTTCTCTTATCTCTCTTGTTTGGTCATATATCTCTTTAGATTGTGCAGACTTCAAGGTGTTCACATCCAAATGGCCTTTACTTGTTATAGTTTGTATTTGAGAATTGGCAGATTAAAAAATCCGGTCCTTCCAGCTGTGAAGGTAAGGATGAGAAACAGAAAGAACAAGGAAATTCTGTCTGGATGGTATTTTCCATACCTGGATGCCACTTTCCATACCCACACACCAGGCAATTAGATTCTTTGATCTCAGACAGGTCTTAATGAAAAATGAACCCACCCTGAAAATATCAGCTTTTTAGTGTAATCTATTGCATTGGGGTTTTTTTTGAGTGGTTGGTTGGTTGGTTGGTTCGGGCTTTTTGGGTTTTTTTTTGGTTGGTTGGTTGGTGTTTTTCTGTAGGTTTTATGTGTGTGTGTGTTTTGGGGTTTTTTTTGTTTGTTTGTTTTTGTTTGGTTTTGTTTGTTTGTTTTGGGGGTTTTTTGTTTCGGTTTTTTTTAGTTCATTACACAGCAGGGCTATGCTCCAGCTTGACACCCCAGGGCTCAACTACAATACACATACTAAATAACTAGTGCTGCCTTCAAGCACTGGAGTGTTTGACTGCAGTGGGGCTACTCACACTTGAGGTCAACCATACACTAAAGTGCTTTGCTAGGGCCTCTGTATCTCAGATGAATAGGCTTTTCTTCAATGAATTTTCCAAGTCTCCTTCTTAAAGGTCAAAGAAAAAGCCTGTTCTATTTCCTGCTGGACTTGGTGGACCTTTTAAACCATATTATATTCGTTCTTAGTGTATGTACTATAAGTATTGAACATTATTTGACTTTAGTCACAGAAGACTCAAGAAAATAGTCCTATAGAAGTATAAAGGTGTTTGAGGTTAGGATTTTTCCTTTTTTTTCCCTTTCTCTCAGGGAATTTTGTCCCATTTATTGCCTAAGAGATGATAAGCATACTTAAGAGACAAAAGAAGTGGCCAAGGTAGGGGGAAGCGTGCAGCTGGCTACTCTCTTAGCTGGGGGGTTTCTCTTGGGAAGGGCAGTGATACCTGAGATTTTGGCTGGGGTTGAGGGGCTGCGCTCAGCTCCTCTCACTCTCGGGATTGGAGTGGAGAGGTGCAGTTTTTGGTGCCGGACTATTGCTGCCCAGAGGATTCACTGCCACTGCGGAGTTCTCATCCTGCATGACTGCTGCTTACTGCAGGTGAGGTTCCGCTCGCAAGAGCAGCTGTTGAACAAAGCTCTTTCCAACACCTGACTTCACTGAGAAGGACACCCCGACCCCTGATCCTTTCCCACAGGGTGTGTCTCCCGGCTGCGTGCGTGCTGTTTCTCTGCTGCTGCTTTGGGTTTTTCGCTACACTTTAACCCCATACTCTGTGTCTGCCCCACTCCCAGCGGTTCCTGCTAGGGCCGTGGAGTTTCTGATACATTTTTTTGGGTGAACCCACTTCTCCTCTGCCCATCACCGCTCCGAGGTTCCTGCTGCAGCCCATCTCGCCATCGAGAGGGGCACCGGGACTGGCTGCCCCAGGGGTTTGTGAAGGCGGCCCCTTTTCCGTCCCCGCCCCGGGGTTTGTGAAGGCAGCCCCTTTTCCGTCCCCGCCGGCTGCGCCGCCATCACCCCCGTGAGGGAGGCGGCCGAGCCCGCGCCACAGCGCCCCCTGCAGGCGCGGGGGAATCATCGCAGCCGCCCTGCCCGGCCGGGAGCCCGCAGCGCCCCTGCTGGCTGTGACCGGAACTGCACCCACGGGGAGAGGGCTCGGCAGCCCCGAGGGGCCGTGCGGGGTTCGGGTTCTGTTCGTTGGTGCTGCCGGGGTTGTTTGTTTGCCTTATTTTATATATATATATACATTAGTAAATAACTGCTATTCCTTTTCCCATATCTTTGTCTGAAAGCCCTGTAATTTTAATGTTATAATAATTTGGAGGGAAGGGGGGGGGTCACGTTTTCCGTTCCAAGGGAGGTTCTTGCCTTCATTGGCAGACACCTGTCCTTCAAACAAGGACAAAAGGCCAAAGACTAATTACAACACCTGAGATGTAGACAATTTTGTAAAATTTCTTTGTTCTTATTTATTTAGCTGTTTTTAATTCAAAAGCAATGTTCTATTTGGATGTGAAGATTCAAGTAACACTTTCCAAAATATGAAGGCAAAATGCCACATTTACAATTGTTTCTGAAAAGGGTTGACCTTTATTGAAGTTACTGAGTAAATACAATTCCGAAGGTTTTGTTTCTGTTGTAAATTAAATGGTATGTTTGTAGATGGAAAGGTCAATTTTCAGTAAAGCTGAGCTTCAGAAAACATCACCTTTCTCAGCTAAATCAAAGGAGTTAATTAATTTTACAGATGAAAGACATAATATATAATTCTTTTATCTTTGCTTCAAAATCAATTGTTTGTGGCATAAAGAGGATACACTTGTCATCATTAGGTGTAAATGTTTGCTGCAGCAATAAATATAAAGACTTAGAGTTTCATAAACGTGAGACACTGAGTTCCTCTGAGAGGTTGTGTGTAGGGGTAGGGGAGTGTTTGTCCAAAAACTATCTGATATCAGATTTATTGCATTTAGCAAATTTATTCCAACTTACATGAAACTATAACAGTTTCTTTTAACAAAAAATGCACTAGAAAAATCTTACTAGACATTCACGTTACATGGAGACTTGTGCACTTTAATCCCTTTCTTTCTATGCTGTCCTTTATTAAAATAAATTTTTTATATTTAGTAATTGTTACAATTATTTCAACGTGAGACCACAAGTACCCATTAATAAGCATCTGAACAAGTTAACACCTGAGTGTATAATCTGGAAGGAGGCTGGAAGGCTTGAACTTTCCAGCCTGATTTTGTGGTAGATCGCATTCCGGAGTCTGGAGCCTTTTGGGAAGTACTGAGCACCACACTGCCATCTAAGTTGTTCATTAAAGAGAATATTGTTTGCTGCTTTGGACAGAAAATTATTGGATTAAGAGGCAGCACTTCCTGCCTCTGTAACAGCCTTCAGCCTCCCTTTTTTGTATGGCTTTCCAAAGTCAAGGCAGAGGAGGGAACAATGAGTTTGCTTTCTCTAGCATCCTTTTAAAGCACCATGTTACTCACAGCTGAACTTCCCAGCATGTTTCATGGGTGTCTCTAGAAAGAAGACATCTGAAGTCAGATATGTAGAAGGTGGTGGAAAAATTCAGTCTTCATTGAGACGTACCATGATAGCAGAGTGATAGCAAGTTGAGTTCCTTGCCCTCTGTCTACTGGAAATGACCAGAAATTTCTTATGGATCTTATTATTTACAGCCAGATATTATTTACATACTGTTTATACAAGTCTTATCTGATAAAATTCCCAATAGAATAGATTCTTTAGGACAAATTCCATGTGTACCCGTGCCTTCTCTGAAGTAGCAGTACTAGTTTTACTTAAAAGTAATTTAATTATTATTATACCCCTATCTCTGTACAATATCTATCAATATTTGTTCTCACAGGAAGGTGTCATGTGGGAAAAAAAGAAGAGAGACTGTGATGAAATTGTATGAAAAGGCAGTGAAAATAAACCAGCTTGTGTCACGCAGAGAGATTTGTAATAAGCGTCAACAAGAGACACTTTCACTATGGGAAAGGGAATCCTAAAAGATAAACATCAAATAATTGCAGGCAAATTTTCCAAGCTGCTTCATCTTTTACTTCTTTTAATGGAAGCTGGCTGACCTGATCCTTCACAGTGCTTTTGCCACACTTAAACCTTGCAGCTGCTGCAGATAAGATAACCTTTAATTTTGTACTGAACAATATTAAACTAAACAAGTCATCTTGCTCTAGCAGCGAGCTGGGTCAAAGTGGTTCCACTACTAAGTGTAGACCGGGTAATTTGTACTCTGGCACAGGGGTTTAATCGAGGTTTCAACAGCAATGGCAAATCCACATTATATCTTCCAGCAAGCTCTTAACACAATTCCAATACTACCAGAGGAACAAAAATGGGGTTTTGTAACAGTCAAATGATTTATTAACCATTTTTAATGTTCTGCTCTCCTCTTTGATTTCCTGGTGCGGTGCATTTTTCATATCCAAGCAATTTTGAGGTAAATACTCAAAATTAACTATTGAGTTTATCTATGATAAAAATAAAATGGCACATTCCATACTCTTAAGAGATGCCTTACACAAAAATACCTCCAGCCAACATATATATGGAAGGTACAGGAACAGTATGGTATGAGGGCTGATATTACACATTGATTTTAAGAGAGGGCTGTAAAGTAGAGAGGAGGTCAAGAGAAGTTTTAGGAGAGGTGTAGGTAGTGGGAGTTGAAGCAGGAGACATAAACTATGATTTTACTGACATTCTCAGTCCTGCCATTCCCCATCTGCTCCTGTAACACACAGGGAACCTGCTCACTGCAGATTCACAGTGAGACTCTTCACTACATTTTCCTCCCCTTATGCCTCTCTTTACCTATCTGCAGAGCAGCTCTTTAGTGAACCTGTGCCCTGCAGCTTATTAAATCTCTCATTTAAGAAGTACAGCCCCTCAGGTGATATCACAGATGTTTAAACAGATATAAGGGTGGTAAAGGATACTAGAATTTGGGAGTTGCTGTGGGCGCTCGATGGAAGCAAATAATCAGTGCACTCAACTACATTTTGCCAGTGCAGCCAATATATCACAGCAAAACACTGAACTGTATGAATCCTGGGATCTTCAATCAGATATTGCTCGTTTAAAAATGGAGCTGTGCAACAGTGGCCCTATCTCTTGTACTCATTTTTCTTGGAGCAGCAGTCTGACATTTCAAAAGATGAGAAGTACCTTTCAGCTTGAATAAACTCAGAAATATATCTGTAAACACATTTGGCCTCATCTTTAGAAATGTCAGTTTTCTGGAATGAACAGCATGGGTGCAATATTTGTGTTGGTGTTTGGACAGCCACTTGTAAGAGAGCAAGCATGTTACAACTTTTTATGCACTTTAACTGTACTTTTTTGCCAGTACAATAGCTGTAGGAAGAAATGTCCATTACACCCAACATCAATAAAATAGCTGCAAAAATAAGTAAATTATAGATTCAGTAGTGGGAAGTAAAACTTCTTTCACCTCCTCTGCCTTATAGTAATCAGGTCTCTGGCTTGCTGATTTCCATGGAGGAATCCCTCCTGACACTAGGGGAAAATCACTTTGTTCATTCATTATTGTTACTCATTGTTTGGTTCCAGTATTGTCACCTGAAATCAAGTTCTTGCTGCATTGAGCACTATAGATGGAAAATGGCAGTTCCTGCCCTGAAAAGCTTGCAGTCCAGACAGTCAAAACAAACATGAAGTGAACGACAGCCTATAAATAATGTTAGTGCCACTGCTTGATTATTGTGTGTGTTTGCAGCAGTAGTTTTCAGCCTGTGGTCTGTGAGCCCCAGAGGGTCATGATCTATAAGGGATCCAAGAAAAGTAACTAAGGGAGAAAAACCCACAAGCCTTAGCTTTACCTTACACAAATCTGTGCTTCATTTGGAAAGTATTTAGGGTCTCTATATTAAAAAAGCCTGCAAATCACTGTATATGGGTTGCCACAATCAAGCCTGTGATTTATAATACCCAGAGACACATCAGCTGACGTGTCTGGTTACTGCTTCACAGGCTCACACACCGGTCTTGTCCCAGCCTCTTTCCACTCCAAGGCTGCGACAGGGAGTAGAGAAGAGCCAGCAAAGTGCAGAACCTCCAGGTTTCCCACACCATGAGATCCCATGCTCAGAGAAGCCTTGCAGGGCTTTTAGAGCAGTACACTCCCACTACAGCCCCTCAATCTGCCATTAATACCCTCACTTTCCTTCTCCTTGTTACAGAGAATTCACACCTAGGAAGATGAAATTCTCTGCATCTTGAGTCTTCAAATAGAAAGGACTTAAGCTCTCCTTAGCACTTGCTTTCTTCCTTCTTATGATGCAGGTACGTTATAGGGAAATACTTCAAGTAGCAGTTTACTCTGCAGTAGCTACCAAGTTAACCTGCTTGAAAAATACTCAGCTGCAGAAGAACCTCTCTGTCTTGAGGTTCCTAGAGCCCATGAACTTTAACAACAGGTCTGCCAGTGTTACCAGAGAGGCATTCCTGACTGCTGTGTACAAGAGAGCCACCCACACAGAGAAGGGAAGCACTTGGCTTCTGAGCTCAGGGTGTTGATTAAAGCCAGGGAATGTCACTGGTGGTGGATTAACGCTCGAGGCTGCACATGGCACTATGCAGTATTTTTCATAAAGCACTTCATTGTCTTACAGTCTTCCAGGGAATAAAATTTTCATTGACCCAATAAAATATGCTAAAATTGCTTATAATGGCACTATTTAGGATTAGGTAGGAAGTCATTATGTCATAGTTTACAGAGCTAATGGCTACTATTGAGTGTGCATATTGTAAAATATAATGAAATGGGAAAAAATTACTTTCAGATGTGTTTTCTCTCTGTATTTTGTAATAACAACAATACATCAACCTTTTTAATATTCTTTTCTCATGACTGAGTGAACTTATTTGATTTGTCATTGTGCACATGTAAATGTTACAGTATCATTTGGCAACTGCTATGTTCAAACTTGAATATTCTTATTCCTGATCTTGCTGCTTTCTCCCTTAAAATATCACCTTATGCTAAGGCTGAGGAGCAATAAGGATGACACGTGAGAAATCTGCATCCACTCTGAGAACATGAGAACATTAGTACATCCTCAAAACACCTGCTTTGCCTTATGTCCAGAGGTATTGGACTATTTTCCAAATATGTCCCAATGGGAGATTGAATTTTGACTCATTTGTCTTTCTAAAATTTCTGATCATCCCCAGAATTCCACTATTTGTTTTGGCCAATGCATCTGTCTCCCTCTTTCCTTTGTTGCTTTAGTTTTTGCTGTACATATGTATATTTATGTACACTTGTATATTATTTTTCCTGCAGAGCAGATAAGAACAGAGAGCTGGTAAGGTCTTCGTTATTGGTACAAATTAAAACTTGGCCTTGTTTAAATATATTTAGATAAAAGGAAGATCAGATACTAAAATGGATAATATAACCTATCTGTGGCAAAGCTTTATGGAATCATAGAATGGTTTGGGTGGCAAAGCTTTATGGAATCATAGAATGGTTTGGGTTGGAAGGGATCTTACAGATCTAATTACAGTGACTCCATAGGAACACCTTCCACTAGACCAAGTTGCTCCAAGCCCCATCCAATCTGGCCTTGAACACTTCCAGGGATGGGGCATCCACAGCTTCTTTGGGCAACCTGTGCCAGTGCCTCACTCCTGTGTTTGATATCAGATTAAAGCACTGTGTATATCCACCTGTAAACTGGAGACAGCTCATGGATAAACCATGTCCTTTTCTAACTTTTCTAAATGGATATTGTTTGTTCTTGAAATGCAACCAAGTCTTGATCAAATGCTTCTCATATTTATGCTCCCGTTTCACTGAAATGGAATTATCCCAGTGAGAAAGGCAAACAATGTACAGGATTACAGGATTTCTTAAGGAAAGACTCAAAATACATCCTCTAGTATTAAGTAAGTCAGCAATATCTCACAGAATATGCTTTAAAGGCAGAAGTATTCAGGAAAGTTTATTAAATGAAACAAACTAAACTGTTGCAAAACATCTTTTAAATATTCATACCAAAAATGTTTTCAGACCAACCTACACAGATCTCTCCAGCCCAGGAGTCTTAAAGTTGACTGAGGTCTCTCACAAACAGTAATATTAATGTTAATACTCTTTGACAATCTGAGAAATTATCAAACACCTGGTGACTGCCAACATGATCTCTATATATTAGAAAGATGATACAGAGAATAACAGATAGGCTAGTCTGATACTACTGGCTAAAATAATAAACACTTCATTCAGGACCATGTCAGCAAAGCACCTGAACCTAAAAACTTAATGAATGCCAGTCAGCATTCCTAGAAGGCATATCTTGTTATTTTGGCAGAAGTATGTGCCTAGCTGACAGTGGCAGCTCTCTTGATGTAGAGTACAGAATTCTTCAAGGCATTTAACTTAGTTCCACATCAAATTTTGATTTTAAAATGCTTATAATAGCAATGTAAATGGAACATCTTAGGTGGATTACTGGCCCATTGACAGATCACAGAATGAAGTTTTTACTCAGTGGCTATCAACTTTCTTCCTTCTATTGGTAACTTAAGGACTAATTTGTGTTCTGAAAAACTTCAGCATGAACTAAAGAAGCCTTTTGTTCATGTGCAATGAAAAATTAACTTTGTAGGCCACAAAGGTGGAGCTTGGGCTTCATTTCAGTGAAATGAATGCATTTTTACAACTTCTACCTACCTCTAACATAACACAATTTTTTCAGCCTTTTAGATGCATTTCATTTTGAATCTAAGATTTCAATCACCCTGATTTATTTGGCTTGTTGGGAAGTGGAACTTTTTTGATCCTTTAAACCAAAGTGAAATGGAAGACAGTCTTGGAAAGCACTACTCCAGATGAGATTTGGCAAGGAATCAATATTCTACAGTTTAAATATGTATTAATCCATGGCAGAACTAAACCATTTTAACTTTTTATACAGACAGTATTTTACCCTTTTGAAAGGGTATAAAAAGTGTATAAAAACTGTGTATTATGGAGTTATTTTGCTGAATGTTATTTATGATACAGTTATCTCACTGGGGAAAAGAAATAGCTAGTGATATCTGCCCAGGGAAAAGTTATTGGGTGGTGGTTTCAAAAGAGCTTGAAAGATTTAGACAGTCAATTCTCAGTGAACTGGGAGTTATGACAGGAGTTATGGCTCTAAATCATATAAGCAGTTTTGAAAATCCAGCTCCTCCTTCCTCCTTTATCTTTAATTGAGTTAATTTGTATTTCATTTGCTTATTGTGGCATTCTCAGGCAATTTGAAGCTGCTTCACAAATAATAACAGCCCAAATGTATACACTCAGTCTTGAGCTGTTAGATCTGCAGCATAGTGGAGGACAGTTGGGCTGATGGCTGCTTCTCTAATTTACTCCCTTGTTGAACTCACAAAGAGAGCAGCACTTTCATATTAGGGGCCACCAGGTGCAGAAGCAGAGGAAATAGAGGTAATAGAGCAGCTGGGGCAGAGACAGCAGCACTACCAGTGAGGCAAATCCCCTCTGGAGCTGCTGGCAGTGCCCAGTGTGGCTCTGCACCTTCCACTCATGGAGCCTAGAACTAGGGTGAAGCATTATGCATATTAACATACATAAATCTGAAAATGTCTAAAGTTATTTTAAAAATCACATGAAATACTAAATAATAGATTACGTTTCTCAATGAAAATGTCCCATTCTCTCCTTTCCTGTTAATCCTGAATTACAGTTTGTGGTTACAAGAAAAAATGGATGTATTCCAATTCATGTGTACAATAAACAAATGTACTCTTTTGTTCTACTTGACTTAGGTTCAGGCTCTAGTGTTGGAAAACAAAGTTCTGAGTCACTGATCCCATCTTCTCCTTAATGTGGAAGGGCTTTCTATGAAGTGTTCTCCTGTTCCTGTTGTTCCTTCCAACCAGGCCCAGTCTCGCTGTGGGTGTTACAGTGTGCACACACCTGGGCTGATTTGCTCAGGAGGGAGCTCTGTAATGTGCTGTGTACAAATGATGTAAAATAGGCAGGCTCATCAACCCTGCTGCAGAGGGGAATGTATCTGTATCAGATTATCAACTATGCTTTGTGTCTGGGCTAAAACATCAATCCTGTGGCTTCATCAGTCCTTACTTGCCCCAGGGCAGCCTGCCATGCTATTATCGTCTCTGATAAGCCTTATTAGAGCTCTTGTCCTGAAATCTTAGGATTCAAACTAGATATATTTAGCAGTATATCTAGGAAAAGCTACTCTTATCTGGGTGCCATCAATACCTATAACTCCACTGAAATTAAAAAAAAAAAAAAAAAAAAAAAAAAAGTGTAGAAATGATCTTAACATTTTTGTGTAGAATACCTGCCCAAGGTAGAGCAAGTAGGTGGGGGATTGCATGCATCACATATGGTGGTATTTTACATTTTAAGATACAGCATGTGAAATCTTGATCACAGTGTAGTGACTGGCAAAGCTCCCACCCATTTTGATGAGGTTAAGATTTCAGTCCATATGGGCATCAGCATTTAGAGCTGCTAATATTTATAACATCAGTGGGAAACTATGCTAGCTGACTGTTCATCCTGGAATATATTGCTGTGAAGGTCCTTTGTACTGAATATTTCTGCTAGAAGGGGGAAGGGACATGAACAAGCCTCTTGCTAAGATGGAGAAAAGCCTTTGTGTGACTGTCAGTTCCTCATGTGAAAGTATGAGAACCTGCATGCAAGTCTCTAATACGTGCCAGGCAGAGCCCAAGAGCCCCCTGGCAGAGCAGAGACCTCCTGTATGTGCTGCCTTTTGGAAAGATGGGGATCAGTTTTACCCCTTCCTGAGACAGGCACTTGTACACAGAGCAACAGATGGAGCCAATGTCCCTTTTAACCTCAGGTAAAGGGGCACTTGACTGAGTAGAAGAGTTTTTAGGGATGCTTAACTTGGAATCAGTTGCCAATGGCTCATATGGGTTTCACAGTAGGATCAAAATAATTCAGGGGCAGGACAACATGGGAATCTTGGCACAGTGCTCTCGGGAGCATCTCCACAGAGCAGCTCAGGGCTGGAGAAGTTGAGTTTCATCTTAGCCCAGTAGGAGAGCATGGGTTGTAGACATGAGAGTGATTCCATGCAACTGTTTCTGTGCAAGCTGGAGCTAAAGTACCACCAGACAACTCTGAATTGAGCTTTCTTTGCCTATGTGGAAATAAAAGATATTTTCCTACATTTTGTTTATGTGGTAGGTTAAATTTATTTGTTATATTTTGACATACTTATATAAGTGACATTAATCTAGATAATTTTAATTTGGTTTTATATTTAAATACATTTAATAAAGATATAAAAATATGAAATGTACATTTAATTTTAGTAATTTATAATTACTACTATATTTTTTATTTCTTATACTTCTTATATATTGCAAGGAAGCACAAAACCACACAGAAATACCAGGTGATCATCCTTGCTCAGAACAGGCTCCTTATTGCCTGGACCTGAGGCTGATGACTTTTATCTCTTTCCAGTCTTTGAAAGTTGATGTGTGGCTGTCCCTAGCAAATGCTGTTATTTTTTCATTTGAAAGCACATTGAAAGCAATCAGCTGCAACAGAGAGTGTACTGAAAATTAAAAATTTGTTATAGTCCTATTTTCTTACCTGTTATTGTGCTGATGTCTAAATGCTATATATAAATGAGCCAGATCTAAGACAACTTGCAGGCCTACGTATACTTGTAATACCTTGGAAGGTAACTGTTGGTGATTTTTCTTAATACCTGCATGTTCTATTACAGCCGAACAGCAGCTGTCTGAAATTTCCTGGTGATTAATGACAAGCCTTCCTCCCCTCCCCCCAATCTAATACTTATTTAGACAGCAATGACTGACAGGGAGGCCTTTCCCAGCAGCTAATTACCAGATAAGCTAAGTCTTGGCACATTTAGCTGAAAAGAAACAGCCTTTTCATCAGTCATTATTGCTTAAATATAGCCCAAATTGGTGCATTTTCAATTCTTAGGTAAGACCTGCAGGGAATATTCATTTGAAATGTGCACATAATAAGATGTTTATATATATAGAATATATTTATTTGAAACTATCCCTGTATGAAATCAGTTGAAGGATCACTGCCAATGTGGGGAGGTAGAAGAGTGAAAAGAAAACCCACATTTTGATCCATCATGGAGTTTTCCCAGAAGCTTTTTTGTTTGACGGAGTCTGGGAATGATTCCTGCTTTGTACAGGATGAAATGTGAATGTGATAAGCAAATATTTAGGATTAGGCAACCCTGGAACAGATATTAAGTATTAAAAACAGGCAATGACATGAGTTCTGGATAATTTCTTTGAATGAATTTAAGAAAGTACTTCTCCCAGCAGCCCACTCATGGTATTTTGCTGACATAGTGATCAACCAGTGACACATGTTTCAATTGCTTCAGTTCAGGGCCAGCTTGATCCATTGCCATTTGTGTTAAGGTTGATCTAAGACACTTGGTTAGGCACTGGCAAGGCCAATGCTTCCTCTGTATTTTTCTAAGGAAGAGGTAACTTGTAATGATGGCACACAAAATAACAGTAATTTTAACTGTTACAGCAACATGTGACAAGGTTCTCTCATTATTCAGAGCATACTTGCATTTTAAAGGCTTCACAGTTGAGATCCTTGCTATGAGAAAGAAACTTAGTTCATCAAATAATACCCTGTGACTCTCAGCCAGTCAGGATCTGCAGCAAAGACTATATCTAATATGTTGATTTTTGTCTCAAGCTGAATACAGAAAGTTGAGGCACTAAATTGAACATCTTTCTCACGTTATATTAACTACAGGATCAAGTCCAGATAACTCACTGTTCTCTATGCTCCTGTTGTTCTACTGTTTATCTTTAATGGGATGGGAATGAAAGGTTTCAGTCAGAACTAGGTCAAGAAAAAATCTTATGTTCCCATTTGCTATTAATCGCCCCCCTCTTTTGACAGTTTTGCCAGGTGTTAATTCTTCATAAACTGAGATTTGAACAGCTGCATGAGAGGTACTTTACTCTAGGCCTCTTGCAGTACTTTTAAATATTTTATGCAGCTTCAGCAATAAACCTAAGCAGAATCTGCTAAACTTCATGGCTTCCCCTTAAATCAGTCACTGATTTTTTTTCAGAATGAAAATGACAGTACCTACAAAGGCGTTGAAAACTGCTTTTTTGCCCCCCTCTTTCTCTTACATTTACATTAGGGAAATACCTAGCAAATGTCACTTTCAGGATCCTTCCCCACCCAGAGCCATTTGTATCACACCGTGAATGCCCAGCTGTGTGGTTGGATGATAAATACCAGTGACATTAGGGATTCTGTGACTGGCTACCTATTTAAAGCAAATTATGCTGTTATGACATCTAAAGAAACTAATGTGGAACAAAACCTCAGCAATGATAGGTGGCCTGGCCTCTACTAGTCCTCGGTCATGAATATGTACAGGCAGTTTCTGGCAGATTTTTAACATTAGAAAATTTTTTAGCTTTTAAAAATAACAGATCAGAGTTAATGAAGAACACGCTGCTTGTAATAAAAAAACCCGCAAGACTAAATCAAGACTTCTGATTGCCCAGAGAGATTCGTCTGTCTCAGAGAGCATGTGCACCTTGGCTGTATCAGAGCTGACAAGATAAGCAAGCACTGCCTGTCCTTTGGGCTTCAACCCAGTGGAGACTCTGGACTCACAGTCATCCCCCACAGGAATGGCATGAGGGCCCTCTGAATTACTGCTATGCTGTCATCCCAAAACCACCTTGAATAGACTAATCATCCAAGAACTGTTACACCAGCTTGCAAAGCTGACAGCTACTCGTGAGGATAGTGGTACACGTACACCCTGGAGAATAACCAGATCAATTCAAGGAAATTGGCTAAAAGTGTCCTATACATTTTCTGGTTATCTCTAGACCAACAAAGTTAGGCTGAATCATTTCCTTGCAACAAAAATACCCCTTGTGTCCCTGAACAACCTCAAGCTACTCAGAAAAGGACTAATACTCTGTCCTTTTTACTGCAAAAAGCCTTCTGAATGCTAACAGCAGATGTCACTTAACTTGTGTATCAGAGAGTTTTTTATGGCCATTTTGTGCCAGATATCCTTGTTGTGGTTTCTCGAAATTTACATACTATCTCTGGTTTATAAGTCTGTACTTTTGAGGGGATCATCTTGAAGGAGTCAAAGATTCTTGAAGGAGCATCTCACTATATTGGGGCAGCTCACCTCAGTACAAACTGCACGTCAGTTGTTTCTTGGGATCAACATCATGAGAAAAACTCAGTCGAATTGCTTATTTTAAGTATACAGGTTATAATCGCCAGTAGATTGACTGCTACTTCCAAACTGGCTGATAGATGCATGAGAAGGAGTATGTGGAAAATGGCTAGTAGTGAAAATATTTTCTCTAGGCTCTTAAAGAAGATGCATGATAGATGTCTAGCTAGACACCAGTGCAGGCTGCCTTGTATGGGAAGTATCCAGTATATAATAGCCCATTTTCACTTGAATATCCTGTTTCTATTAGAAAATAAATATTCCAACTTGTACTTTAGGACAAAGAAAGCACCAGAATTATTCTTAAAAGCTGGCTGTCAATAGGCTTTTGATGCAAATGAGTATATATAATTTACCTCTTCTTATCTCACAAGAATTATTGAAGCAGATTTCAACTCTGTAAATGAAATTTATATATTTGCATATCCTTTTGCTGTTTTATTAAAAGGCTGCACATAATATTATGCATATCATCAGTGTGTGAAGACTCAGAGTCCTGACCGGCTTTCCTCACTGTAAAGAAATAAAACAACAAAAGCTTAATGTCAGCAAGCCTTCTGGCTAACAGCTTTTAAATCAATAATAAAGAACCTACAAGCAAAAACATCTAATAACCTCCAGAAATTTTATGGCTGTACCCTGCAATAAATGAATGTTGGGTTAAAATTTACAATAATCCTACTTTGTGGTATGTGTGAGCACTGAAATTCTGATTTAAAACAATGGATTTAATAACAAACAAGTATGGAGCTTTATATCGGTATTTATTCATTGCATTTATTTTCAGAGCACCTTTCAAAGTGAAGTGATCAGTTAAGCACAAAAATGAATAAACATGCTGAAACAGGTGCCACTGAATTCCTGTCCATTCCTGAACTGCTGGTTACTGCTGCTGATCAAAATCCTAAAATTTAATTAGCATGCAACAAATCATCTGAAGTTGGAAGATGAAAATGATAGATTTACAACTAGCTAGTAGTCCTTCAGTGGTCCAGTGGTTAGCACAAGGCACAGGGGCTATGGGAGCCTGGAGGGCACTGCTGCCTGGCCACTGTCCTAGGCTGTCCTAAACTGGGATGTGTTTGCTGAGCCAGAGCAGCATTCTCAGCCTTCCTCTGGAGAAGGAGCTCTATCCACTGCTCACTGACCTGGAAGAGATAAGCAAGAGAGACTTCAGAACTGGGAGATCAGGAGATTCATCCAGACTGTGGAGCCAAGCCCTCTTCAAGAGATTTGAACCAGGTTTTCCATATTCAGCTGGAATGCCGGAACTGCGAAATTACAACATATAAAAGATGAGCAGTGGTTGGTAACTCCTGTAATGTCTCACTTCCTTTGCTTCTCTCATAATGGCTTGATAGGAAATTAAACTTTCCAGGGCAAACTTTTTCACTAAGCTCAGCCTGGCAAGCACATTTTAAAATTCAGTTCTAATTTCAGAAATAGCCCCAAGTCTTCTCAGATATTTTGGTACAACAGCCCTACTGAAATGCAATTCATTCACTGGCAGTTGAGAAAAATGAACAAACCTATTCCTTGTCACCTATTTCACATATTTTGAGCTCTTGAGGACCATGCAAACAGACCAGGCTAAGCACCATCAAGAGCAGCTCCAATCCTTGTCATGTCTGGAAGGGGGATTTATGGCACTAATATCTCAGTTCCATAGGCATTGACTCTGATGTTCCTCTGCGCCTGGTCTTCTCTCTTGGCAGTGGTCTTTGCAATACCTTAGAGGAAGGGCTGCCCTCCTTTCTAGGGATCTTGATAAGGACATCAGATGAGATAATTCTTTAGGATCGTGAAAGATCAACCCCTTTGACTTACAGAGTGTACCCGGGGCATCAGGATCAGTGCGAACACATCTTTTAAGGTGAGGCCTTTGGGTAGAAACAGTTGCCTATGCTTTAACTCACTGTGCAGGAATTTCTCGTTACATATGGTGTATTAACTTTCCAAGATGTATGCATCTGCAAATGAAAGAGGAAGCTTTTGCAATTGGACACCCTGTTATATCAAATTGACATGGCTTGTTAAAATATTAATGTAAAAAAAAATTTCCATTAAAACAGAACCAAGTCAATTTACATTTTGAGGGGTCAGATTTCAACAGAAATTAATTGTGCTTAGGCTAGATTACATTTTCATTAGTAATCACATAATTGATATTCATTCCTCATTACAGTTAAGCAATTTCAGGCTACCTGTGCAAATACTGAATGCAGTAAGCTCTTGTAAAAGCTGAATTGATCACAAATATATAAGGTCTTTTCAATAACATGGAAGATATTTGCTCTGTTATAGTTCATACTCAGGCAAGCTACATGCAAATCCTGATCATGTTGGAAGGCAATTTTGCCAGCCTGTGTTAGTATGCTTGAAAGAGCTGTGCTGTATGAACTGAGAGAGAACAGAGGTCAGACATCACCTTAGTAATGGAACTAATTCTGATTAAAACAAATTTTATCTAGGATAACAGTATTTATGGAGAGATTCAGGAAAGAATATTGGAACTAAACCATGATTGCAGTCATAGGATCTGAATACAGAAATGACTGTAACCTGGTTTATTTAATTTTATGCTGTATTCTGTAAAGATCTGCCATCCACTTCTGTTTTTCAGGTTTGGTTAGAGAGAAATCCGACTTGGCCCCTCTTTAGTCTGTTTTTTCTGGCATTACACCTGCTATTAACTGCTCTTTTTCATATTCCCAAGTCTTATTCAATAAGAAAAAGATAAATAGTCTTCCCAAATATCCAGTTCTTGTTAACTACAGCTGTGCTGAATCCTTTATCAATAATATTATGTCCTGGATTCCTGGCACTAACTTCCTTACAGACCTTGGCTAGTCTGCTCAGAAATGAGATGCTAAAACAAGCCTAGAAAACACAGCCTTGTGGGCAAAGTGAAAAAACCCAGAGACGGTGGAAGACATGAAACCAAGTTGAGAAATAGGAGAGGGAACTGAAAGAGGGAGAAATCATAGAATCATAGAATAGTTTGGGTTGGAAAGCACCTCTAAAGGTCACGTAGTCCAACCCCCTGCAATGAACAGGGACAATCTCTTCAGCATAGTGAATGGAATGAAAAAAGAATGAGTGTATATAACAGGATTCATATATGACATTTTGCAACAACATCACATGTGTGGAGTGGATACTGAGCTCAGAGCAACAGGAAAGCTTGACACTAAAAGAGAAAGGTACTTCCTGGACCAAATTCCATGTAAGCATAACTGCTCCTGACTCTCCAAAATGTCTGCCTGAAGGATAAATGAGCACATCTATTCTGGTCAGCAGAACTCATTGAATATTTATATGTAAGTTTTCATTTAAGGGAAATATTTCAAAGACATTTACTAGGAGTGAAGAATATGGAGCTTTGAAAATAAAAATCAAGAATTTACATATTCTGCAGTTAAACTATAAATAGACACAAACTAAAGAATAATATATTTTTGAAACAGTATAATCTAATGGTTACAGCAGTTTTGTGTAAGCAGTATCCTTTCTTCCACTTGTCTCTGATAATGTTGTGCAGGCTTGGTATCTCTATTTCCCTGCCAGCTACACCCTTGCAAAGCTTTCAGAGCACTTAGTCCCTGCAGCAAGATCTGCACACCCAGCAGATGAAAAACAGGAGAAAGGATGGTCTGGTGGTTTCTGCTATCACAGGAGACGTGGATTTGCTTCTGTGTAACCTTAGAGAAATCACACTCAGCACACCTGTGTTTGGTGACTCAATGCCCTGCAGAAATGCAGAGCTGCTGCTGAGCCCGCTGGCTCTGAAAAGCAGCGTTTCAGCCCTGCCTCTTGCACCTGAGCCTGTGCTGCTCCACTGTACCATCAGAGCGAGCAGTGTCTCTGCATTTGTCTGCTGCTCTGAGCTGTCTTTTTGTTCTTGAGCCCTAACTCTCCAAATACAAACTGGGAGCAACAGCACTTCAGAGTGCCCTACCATGGATGTGTGCATGCATGACCAGAAGCAATAAAATGTTATAGCATGTAAACATCTCAGAGACAACAAATTGTCTTCTACAACGAACGAGTGAACAAACAAACAAACAAACAAGAGTAACAGTAGCAGCAGCTTCTTTGCTTAATTTGTTAAACATCTGAGAAACAGAGGCTTAGGAAGGGACAACTAGATGTAATTCTCCTCCTGTATTGGTAAAAATATAACATTTACTAGCAAAGTGTTGCTTATAAAACTTGCATCTGTAGAATATTTAATTAAGAGTGTGTATAGAGGCTTCACAAAATGTCCTAGTGAGTACATATACTGTTATGAAGCTTCTCCTGGAGTTCCGAGTATTTAAGAAAAATGACACATCAGGCAAGATTCACTCCACACAATGAAAAAAGAAACCACTAGAGACTACTTGTAGTAACATACTAAAGGAATAAATTCTATGGGAAAGAAACTCAAAAAACCTTGAAACTGAATTCTGAACTAGAAATTTGTGTAGAAATTTTCAATAGAAAAACAAAATAGACCCTCTTGCAACCTGTTCCTGTTTTACCAGAGCAAAGGAGAACAGTGTTTAGTTTTTTTCATCTGAGCTGGAGAAAAGTGTCTGAGACTGGTGTTCATGAGGCTTAATATGCCAGATTTATGAAGGCTGGCTTGTAGTTTGAATTCTTTTGGTAACAACAAGGAGAAGGTGAACTTTGAATGGAGCCTCGGGAGGATGTAAAAACCGGGCAGAAGATAAGGTTCAAATCCCATTTGGTACAGACTTTGTTGACTGCAGTTAGGGTCAGGCCTGAGGCAGAACACCCAAAAAGCTGACCAGAAAAAGTGCTGAGGGCCTCCTCATGTAAAACTAATTTACTGCATAACCAGAATGACATTAAGGCAAGAGATCAGACAAAACCCCTAAACCAGGCAGACTGAGAGAACACCTGGTAATGGCCTCCAGAGAATGAGCTGGGACAGTGCACCTTTACAGCTATCTCGTGGGTCAGGCAGTTGTAGGGAGGATGCACAGTTTCTTATTTATGAGCAGGAGCAAGATCTATACCCATAAATCATGGTCTGAGATGTGTAACTCTAAAGTACATTTTAAGAAGCACAATTAAAAAAAACTACCCAGAAGCACAGAGCTCGGCACTATGAAATCTAACACAAAGCTCTGTTATGATTTAAGAGTCTCTGACACTGTGGCCTTAATAATCCCTAAATCGCATGCTGCCATGTAAAACCTGCTCCTACCCCCCTGCATATACATCTGTGTTGAACATAAAGGTTATTTTAACTGTTTTGTGCCAAGCAGGGCTTTTAAAGCCAACCAAGCAGCAGAACATACTTAACATGATTCTGCACAGGACCAGGGCAATGGGGAAACCTCATCTTCTACATCTTATTTTGATTTCCTGCTTCCACACTCTGTTCCTGTCCCAGCTGACCTTCTGTTCTAGCAACTAACCTCATGAAACGTTGACAGACAAGAACATTTACGGTCAGAAAATTTAAAGTTATAAATACACCACAAAGTTTTTTTCTCAATTTTTTTGGCCTATAGAAAATGTGTTCCTCATCAGATCATCCAGAACAATGTTATGATGTTTGCACAGTGCCAATGAAAATTTAGCAAACACCTGAATCCATGCAATTTTTGTGGAAATGACTTTCAGCCACAAGCTAAAAGTCTACATGGAGAGGATTTGCCAGCAAGCAACCTTTACAGGAGAAAACTAGGAAGAAAGATAACATTAAAGGGGAGAATAGCTGATGTGTCTGGAGAGCTGTTATGGATCATAGTAAAACTTCTAAACTCTATAACTAAAATGAAGATAAAATCTTTTCTTCAGCCTTTGTTATGCAGTGGACCAAGGAGCTGCACACTGATACAGGTGATGGCTACACATCATGAATTGTTTCTTGAGATTAAAAGAAAAACAAAATCACAAAGCATAGATCACTTATTATATACTAAAAATTTTTAAGTACAGTGAAAACATGCATTCAGCCCTGAGCCTTGCCTGATCACTTACTGATTCCAGGGTCTGGCAATTAGAGATGCTCAGGGACTTCACTATCCTGCACAGTGGTTTGAGGAGAGCCAGCTGAGAGATAATACACAGGAGATAAGATGACATGAGTTTGTAAGATCAATGTACCATGATATATTTAAATTAGATTAACTTTCTGTGATTATCAGGGCAGTTTCCTCATGGTTTCTCTTCTCCCTTCCTGTGAGCCTCGTCCCTTGATTGTTAACTCTGAAAACTGTGCCTCCTTAGCAATTATCTTCAGTGAATATCTTCAGGGATTAAGGCAACATTTTTGGACTGTTAAAACCTTACAAAAATTGAGCATATTGTAATGGTGATTAAAAGTGAAGTGGAAATAAATTCCTAATATGTATAGCCTAAATAGATTATCTGAGTGCACTAGATCACATCCTAGGACATCTAAAGATACACAATATGTTACAAACAGAAGTCAAGACCTACATATGAGTCAAGCCACATTTACAAGATAAAAGACTAACATGGAAGCTCTGTAAGAAAAGCTGTCTGATCCTGGTGGATAACCACCACAGTGTGATGCTGAGACCAAATGGATTAGTTTTTGAATATACAGATAGGGAAGTACTGATTAGGAGGAAATATTATTACTTTATTTGATACTGGTGAGGCCTGTACTGGAAAAGTACCATTTAAAAGGCTTTTGTTTGATTATGCAGAGATGCAGGAATTCTTAGAAGGATTACTCTGTTCAGTTTACTGATGAAAAGATGAGGGGGAAAAGAGACAACTGCATATAAGGACCAATGTGGAGAGCATAACTCCACTGTGGTATCATGAGTCTGCACGGCTTTAAGAAAGGCTCAGCGGTTAGATATGGAAACCTGATACATTCAGGCTAAAAATAGGATTCACAGTTTTAACAGCAAGAGTTATTAGATCTTGCAACAATTTAATCAAGGTTGTGAAGAATTCTATCAATGATAATTTGAAAATCAAAAGTAGATGTTTTTCTTAGAACCCCAGTTCAAAGAAGAGTAAGTTCATAGATGTTTAACATGCTAGATAGTAATGGCACAGAGGTTTCTGTTGGCCTTGTAGTCTCTGACCTCATTAGATGGCACATTAGTTCTGGGGTGTCTGTGGAGGGGTGCAGTCTGCATCTGTTTGGTTGCAGTGCTTACATGTCTTTGATGCACTTGCACAAACTGGGATTATCTTTTATTTACCACTCAAAGAAGCAAATCCTGCTGAATCAGGTGCAGAGCACTCTTCACCTTCCCATCATCAGATTGCTCCTGCATTTCAGAGCACTAAGAGAGGCCAGTGAGGTGAAGATGAGGGACATCTTCCAGCAGTCATGACATGTGTAAAGTGTTGATCCATCCAACTGCAGTCTCTGCAGAAAATTTTCTTCAGCTTATTTACAATCACACTGATATATGCAACAGCTTTGTTGTCTCAGGCTGGCCTTTGGGATGTTCAGCTGAGTGGATTAATTTCCATATTCTCTTTGACTAATCTATGGATATTTCAGTTAATTTTTCTCTTTCCTTCTTTCATGACTAGTCTGACTTCATTTGCACATGCAGAGTACATGAAATAGCAGTTTTGCAGCAAGACACTTATTTTTCAGACTCCTATACCTGCCTCAGAACACAGAAAAATCCAGATGAATTTTATGTTACAAAAAGATGCTCTTAAATCAAAATGAATAGTTTCAGATAAAAAGCTTAATAAAAGCTCCCTCTTGTCTTGGCTCCCACATAATGAGCTGGGGTTATTCCAAAGAAAAGAACGAAAATTCTGGGACTAAAACAGAGCAGAGTGTGAAGTGTTTTTAATATCACAGCAGATGTAATTATTTTCTGTTTCTTTTTATTATTAAACATTGAGGTAACTAGGAGGGAAAATCAATACAGTACACACTATCTTCTAAACAGAGCACCATCTTCAAAACAGTGCTTATATGTACCTATAATTAAGGATTCAGAGTCCATGTTTTATTGTGCTGGATGTATGTGAAAGGGGAGATAAAGGTCTGGTGGAGGGAGATGTATCTTACTGAAAATGGCCCTACTGCTTTATGCCTTACACTGTTGAAATGATCCATTACCATTAGAGTAGGTGTATTTTGCATTCCAGTTTGTGTACTGGGGGCCCTCTCTGGCCATTCTGGATCTAACGTGTTGCTTTATTTCCTTGCTTGCTCTACTAAATAAGAGTTTGATGGCTACTAGGAGAACTATTATGGGTAATAATGCACTTAGACTTCTAAAGGCAATAATGCATGTGAACTCCTGTTTGTTTTCTTTGGTGATACCATTGAATATTCCATTTGGTGTAGCTGTGATTTGTTTTGGGTCATTACTAAGCTATTTGGAATTACAGCAAAATACGTCTTCTTTCTACTTGCAAATAAAATATTTCCATTATAATGGTAAAATTTCAATGCCTTTGTTACCCTAACACTTTGCATATCACTGTGTACTTTATTGCTCATCCCCTGTAAGAGTGCAGTTGCAAGTTTCCTGGTCTTTGATCTTTCTCCCTTTTTCCTTTCTTTCCTTCTTTCAGAGGAGCATTATAAGCTTATTTAGGCTAACAAGGAGATCACGTGTCCAGTAAATGTGCACAGCAAATGAAAAGAAATGTGTCTCAATAATACAGACATACTTCAAATATCACCGGAGTTCCACAGTGAAGAATATTGCAGTCAAAAGAAGGGCTCCCATTGATTTCATTGATTTTGAGCCCTGGCTTCTGAAGTCAGCAGGCTGAGTAAAACCATGCCCCAGTTCATTACTGGCATCTCCTCACTGCTTGCACTTCAGGCAAACTCTGTAGTTCAGCGAAACTGACACTTTTAAAGAGAATCTTTTTTTCACTCGACGGAGAGAATAGCTGGTTGTTTCTGGCAAATTTTCCTCTGTGTTGTTACTGTGCACTGGCCCAACAGTATTTGCAAAGATATGGAAAGCAGTGAACTACATGCTTCAGTTCACCTTTTGCCATATTAACAAACAGAGCTGCACCAGCTGGTGAGCCCCCTGTGCGTGCCCAGCCTTGTCAGCTCTCCCACTAGGGCCCTGGGCCAGGGGAAGAGCTGTGCTGCTGCAGCCAGCCCCAGAGCCCTGCACCTGCATCGTGGGCCTCCTGGGATGCAGAGCAAGCATGACCTGATCAGCTCACTTTGCATTAGCTTTGGAAAAGGCACCTGAGCAGAACCAACAGGAGCAGTTCAGCAGCAGCCGCGTAACCACTTCTGCACTTGTGGCAACCAGAGTGGGTCTCAGTCATCTCTGCTCTGGACTGGTCAAATTTGCCAGTCCTTTCGGCAGCTGTTGTTTGACCTCCACCATGACAAATACACCAGTCAGACAGGGGTGTTCCCATTTTTGTTAGTCTGTAGAAGGGAAATGATTTCCCTCACACACCAGCACTATACATATGGCTTATACATACATCAAGACAGCGTTTTCTGTGCTACAGTGAATGATGAAAATTCTTTCCTTATTCAGGCTGTTTCTGCAGGTGTTGCAAAATCTGCATGTTTAGTGAGTTTGCCCTCAAATCTGATGAATTTTGTGGCGCAGAGGGAGGGCGCTGTGCTTCATGTTGGACCTCCTTTGAGCAAGGGAGGAGGAAGCACTTAGTTCCCCCAACTCCTTCTGTGTCACAGGCTTCCTTAAACTCATGGTGACTGCCCTTCCCTCTTCATCCTTGTGTCAAGGATGTCGGGATGAACCCGGGGCTCTGTTCACTTCCCAGATGGTCTCAACACACATGCCAGCTGATGCCTGGCACCCTCTCTCCTCTTGAGGAAAAGACATCTGTGATCCTTCTCACAAGCCCTGTTTGCTACTCCACACTCTACAGAGAGCCACCCTACTCCATGCTTACTATGCACGGGAAGCAGGAAGGAAAACTCAGGCATCACACAAATCTTGCATATTTACTTTCTTTTAAAAATCTTTCCAAATTACCTTTTTGTGGAAGCTCTGCAATTGCAATGCAACAATGACAACAAAACCTTTTCAAAGCAACACCACTTGCAGTACGAGTGCCAAGTGATCATCAGATAATGGAGTCTTGGAAGGCTAAGGATCAATACAGACATGAGAGCTTTACATTTATGTTTGAGAAAAACTCATTTAGAGGGTTGTGGTCTAATACCTCTTTTAAAAAAAATGAAATTTACTTAAATTATTTTTTATTTGTATGCATGAGCTCAATTATAATGGAACAGTATTGCTAATATAATTACAACGGCCTGTCTCCAGAGAAGATATTATGCAATATACTCTCTGCTCTATATATTCTGAGCACAGGTACCAAAAAGTAAATGAGCAAATTTATTATTTCATCCGATGGGAGTTTTGACAGATTTATTCCTACTCTAAATTTCTTCCAGGGGAACAGAAAGGTGGAGAGGTCTTCCAATTATACCTGCAAGTTGTTAGGCTTGGAAAAGAGAAAGAGAACATAGGATAAAGGAGAGATTTCTCAATTTACAAGTTGGTATAAAAGAACTTTTAAAACTAGAAATAAGATGACTTCACAGATACATAAAACATGTAATCACACTTAAACTGTAATAATGAAAGAACTAAATGCCACAAATCTGGGCATCTAGCCTCCAGCTGAAGTAGAAAAGAGCAGAAATTTCTGTTGTCATGAAGCTAACCTAGGTTTAGTTGCTGACCTCTTTTCATTCTCTCATTGTTAGGCTACAAAATACCAGGAAGTTATAACTATACTAAAATGAAGTATTGGATAAAAATAATTTCTCAAAAGTACTTTTTCAAAAGTACATTTTAGAGTTGAGGAGGATATTTGATCATTTTCCTGAAATTTTCTATTTTCTTAGGTATTCAGCTTTTAAGAAAGGCCAGTAAGAAAACACAGAGGTTATGCAATGTTACAATGCTTGTGCTCATTCACTGTAATGGGAGATTTCTGAAAAAGAGAGATAATTTGTCCAAACCTACAGACTCAGTAATATGCCTGAAATTTCAGCTAAGACCAGAGAGGATCTTAAGAGGACTAACTAGAGTGTGCATGAATTCATGCCCAAATGATTTCCAATAATTTTCTTAGCTTCTGCTTAAATCCTATCCCAAGTGTCCAGAAGGAGATATTAAGTGCAGTATAAACATTTTTTTTCAAATTTACAATGTAGATACACAGGAATAGAAGAGAAAACTGAAATGAAGTTCTCAAGTACAAAGTAAAGCAATATTTCTGGTTGCGATAAGAAGAGTATACATTTTGAAAATGAATCAAAGAAAATTAGATAGACAGACTGAATATCCAGAAATACTAAGTCTCTAATTGTATATATAAATCAGACTAGAACATTACAGTACATTTGGAAAGAGACTGAAGCAGTTTGGACTGTGGGTCATAGGTACACATACCCATTTCTTCTGTATTTTAACACCTCATGCACTGTCCCAGATTACCAAATTTCATTTCGATTAACTGTTATCTGTTCAGAGACTTTACTAAGAGACAAGAAATATAAGAGCAAGGAGAATCTTGTATTATTCTGCTTACTTACAGTTGATGCCTGAGCAGCTAATTTATAATTTCACAGCCAATAGTGTTGGTTTAAAGTTTCATCCAAATAACACTTTCTTCAAGAGGCAATGTCAAGATCCAGTTGCAGAGTCCATACTCTGCTTTGTCAAATACCTTTGTGAGATTAATCTAGGTTCCAGCAGTGATCTCAAGTGTGACTGTAATGGCACTGAAATGAAAAGGGGAAGCCGATAAATCACTCAATCTGTACCTTCAAATTATTTATCTCCTTGATAATTTCAAGGTGACAGTTACCATCTGGTATAGAAGCACAAAAGTTTGACAGACAGCATAAGCAAGCTTTGTCAAGTATTTTAACTCCAGAAATGTGATTTCAATTAAAATTGAAATTTAGTTCTATTCAGAATGCGATTTGGCATTGTGATGACAGAGAGAGACTGTAAAAAATCAGCAATTTTTGGTTGATGATTCACAAATATCCTTCAGGAGACAGGACTAATACAGGAATTAGAAAACCAGAAAAGCTGAAACTTAAACCAGACTCCCTCATATTGCCAACAAGTTGAGAATAATTGTACTGAATGAAGTTGTTCTGACTTGAGAGCAACTGTTTCAGTTTTTTGTTTGTTTTGCTGGTTTCTTTTTAAAAGGAGAAGCACTAAGAATAACTGTGCACAGAGCACAAAATGAGGAAAACTTTGGCCTTCACAGTGTCTCTGCTTTCCTCTGTGGGGCTCCTTCTGTGCTGGCTTTATCAGGAGAATCATTTCTCCACACACGTTTTACTTGCATTCACCTGATGAGAGCTCTGGTGCGTTGGGAGTGGAGAGCACTGCCCCGGATCAGGACAGAACTGCAGTTCCACTCTGCTGCGTGTCCCTGCAGCACCTCAGTCCTTCTCTGGCCACTGAGTTTCCCTGCCAAGGGACCTGTCAGGTCCCTGCCAAGGAGGCGGCAGCGCAGAGCTGCCACACGACCCCGTGCAGGGAAAGCCGGTCTTCCCCAGACACAGCTACGCTGGGCACCATGAATAGGATTCACCAAATTTATGTGCTACTGTTGTTTGCCTTCTTTATCTTCTTTATAGATCTTGTCTCCACTTTACATCTCTAGGAATATTCAGTGATATGATAAGGGATCAGAGAAATTTTGATCAAGGGATCTTTGGATCAGAGGAAAGGTCGTTATTGATCTCACTTTGATCAGTTTACTGAAGGGGGATTCTGACCCTACATAAATATTTAATGGTTCTGAGGAATAGCCAAAAGCACTTTTGTAAATGTTTTATGGTCTAATGGAATTTTCTGATACCACTCTATTGCCTATGCTAAATGCATTACCAAAGCTTCTGTCCCTCTGTATTTGTACTCCAAAATTACTTCAATATAGCCAACACTTGCTCACCAGGTTTTCTTAAAACACTAAATGTTAAAATTACATAGATTAATGAAAAAAACCAGGCTCATTTCATAGCTAAATAAGGAAAACAGAGGTTTACAAAAGCGCATACATGGCTGGGCTGATTTAAAGTTTCCTGTGTGCGCATTTCCATGACAATGAGGCTTATATGAATATTCCAAACGAAACAGTTAGCGATGACAAAAGTGGGCAAAATATCAGTACCATCTGCTCACTTCTAATGCCCGAAAAAAGTGACAACCTAAAATTAACCAAAGAAAATGAACTGCTAAATAACCTTTCTCCCCCTCCCAAATCTTAGAGACCTGTATATTTCAGCATTTGATCTTTACTTCTTCATTGTTCCCTACTGTAATAGTTATATTTCAAATTTTTCCTTAACTTTAACTGAAACCCTTGTACTAGCACAGCTAAAATGACTGGAACTTAATAAAAACACAGTAAAATTCTGCTGCTATTAGTAGTCTTCAGTTCTGAGACTGCTGTAACTCAGGAGACTAAATAACCACACTGTCAACAATTTATCAAGACTTTTAGAATTTTGCATATCCAGTTTCACTTTATCCAGTCTAAGATTAGCTACTCTGTGCTGACAACATTCCCATAAATGTCAGCAGAAGACCAAACCCAGTGCATCTATATTATATTAAGAATAATTTCTTTTCAAATCTGGGCATGAACACAAAAATTGGTTCTAACACTAAAACCAGAATCTTCAATTTTTTGTGTTTTGAATCATGGATGTTGATTCCTTATTTCCCATCACCAAAAGGAAAAGACACAACTAAGGAAACACCAAGTCTTTGAGACTTGTTCTGCAAGGAGGTTTATGGAGATCTCGATGTGGTTTAGTTTCCTTGTGTATCTTATTCATTTTATGTTGTCTGAAACCCTGCTACAAAGAGCTGGTTGGCACAAGCAGATAATGCACTGAGAGTACTTGTGTTCAGAAAGGAATACGTTACAGTGGCTTGGTTGGATTACACATGGAGGATCCTGATACCAGTAGTCAATAAGCTTCTGCCACCAGTTCCTCTGATGCTGTTGAATCTATAAGCTGTGGATATGGTTTGCATTTTAATATCCCACCAAAAGCATCTGATAACACTGAAGGAAAAATTAACCCCTTCAACTTATTAGAAATATTTCAGCTACTGGTATTTCATTTCGATGCTGGCAGGGAGTGTTGTGTTGTTCTATATGCACAGAGTGGAAAAACATCCCTAACTCTGAAACAGCTCACTGACATCCCACCCACTCTCAGCAAGGTGGTTTATAATTGGCAAAATCCATGAGATACTTTATCACCCAGATTCTCAGTACTATAGAAAGGATTTTTCTGGGAAAGGCAGGTCAGGAATGTCCAGGCAGCTTTTGTGCCTTTTCACATCATTGAAAAATGAAGATGATGTCAAAGAGCTTAATTTCAGTTTGCTGCTACTTAGACTCAGGGGACAGAAGAGGACAAGACTGAGCCTCAGAAATTAAAAACATTGGGAAATGGATGTAAGACATGGAACAAATGTCAAATCAATCAAAAGAAAATGGCCAGAGTGAAAGAGGAGATTTTGGAAAAAGCAACAGGGTTAATCTATGACCAAAACCCAGAAGTTCCTCTCATTTTTGCAGACACATTTATGTGATTTTATATGGCACGAGCCTGAAAACATACAGCTATATGTGAATTTAGTTTATATAAATTATCTCGTTGATGGCAATGGAATTATCTATATGAGGAATAAATGCATAGTTCTATAGTCTGAGCCAGCATGCAGTGATTGTGTTTCTGGTCACTGGCTGAGCTGAGCACTGCAACCCTCACTGTTCAGTAGGGCCCTGGTGAGGAGACTTGCATCAGGAGCCTTTTTCCCTTCTCTTTCTGTACATAAATCTCTGTTAATGCTACTGATGTTAATCAAGTAGTACTGCTCTTGCTGCTACGTTTATAAAGTAAGAACTACAGATAATTATACCTAGAAAATACTTTTATTTGAGAATTGTTAATAAATTTAATATGGAAAGAGATTTTGAAGCTTCAGTGAAAATGAAAAGTTAATACCATTAAATGGCTGAGAGTGATTACTTTTGCAAAGAATGTGGATTATGCTAGTTCTCAGTATAGAAATAAAGAGAATAAAACCATGGTTATAATTTCATCTTGGCAATATAAATAGGATAGACAGATGCTTGATATTGTACAGTAATTATAGATGGCTGAACTGAGAATAAACCTTTTTTGTAGATAATGGTTTCTGATTTTGAAGGCTGTTTTTAAATCTATGGTTAGGGTTTTGTCTTATTGCCAAGGACATGAGTTAAATATTTAGTATAAAGTACAGTGGTGATTTCTGAACTTGACTTTTAAACATAATATGAAAACAGGCTGATAAGTCATGGGTCAAACAACATGACATTTGCCAAATTGAAAGAGATAGGAGTGGGGATGTAACGAGATTATAAATTTATCTGATAATCAGAATCATGTAGTGTAACTAAAAGGAAGAAACGACCACAGGATCTTTGCAAGTATTCTGTGCTGCAAAAGGACAAAAGTGAAGGAAAAAACCTTTGACACATCCAAGGCTGTCTAGCATGGTAACTTTGTGAAGCTGTAGGCTCTGCAATTGATATGCCATAGCTTTCTTAGCAAATGTAAGAAAAAATGGAAATGTAGTACTACGGAAAAGTGAGAGCGAAAAGATAGTGACATTGATGTGATCAGCTTTAAGGGCATTTCACTTGAAAGAACACCTGAGGCAACAGAAGCAGAAGGGGCAATAAATAATTCAGCAAGAAAATTACATTTCAAAACAATGAGGTTGTCTTTCCGTTTTCCCTTTCAATGAAAACTGCTTTCAAAGAACTTTCTGCAGAAATAGCTGCAGATACTTCTGCTGAAAACCACCCTCATCCACTCATATTTGGTGAAACCATGCAATCCTTCTCATGCAGAAAGCTGCCCAGTGAAAGGACAGCAGTCTAGAATGAATTTTGCTTCATGAGGAATTGAGGTGTCAGACACAACCCAGTGCTCTCAGGCCAGACCTCAGCTGGTAGCAATTGTCATAAGTTGTCTGACTTCAGTGGAGCTCTGAGCTGTTACACTGGGGAGCAGTTGTCCCTGGAGAATTGTGAAAAGTTTTGTTAAAGTCAAGTTAATGAAAATGTAAGTTCAGCACACTGCAAACTGACACACAGGAGAAGGGAAGCATGTTTATCAGCTTGACTTGGCTGCACTGGGAGTGAACAGCACAGCATTTTCAATCACCAGAGAGTGTGTGCAGCAGATAAGTCTGCACTGTATGGGGAACTGGAGAAAGCGTGTGGAGGATTTTAAATAGGACACAGAAAAACTTAATTTAGAAGACAAAAATAATTTAAGTTAAAAAATGAGTGGCTGGATCTTTATAAGGGTTTGCACTGATTTAAACAGAACTTGCAATATGGCAGATGAACAGGGCAGCCCAAATTTTGATTTATAGCATGGGAGTTACCCATGGGAAGGTGCATCTGCCCCTAAGCAGTAAGCAGTGCAGGTGACATTAAAAAATGGTGTAAACCCACTCCTCTTTATCCTTCAGTGTGTCCTGCAGGACAGCTTGCAGGCTGCAAGGTCACACATGACTTACTCAGCTGTTAACTGTCTTTAGCCCCATGCTTTAGCCATGGTGTCACAGCATCAGGGTTTGCTGCTTGTACAGGCCAGCGCTGGAATTGTTTGGCCTCACTTGGCCACTGCTGCTCACCACTGTCCTTTTCTGCTTCCCTTTGCCAGGCTGATACAACTATTTGTGGGGATAAGCTCTAAGCAAGACTGTTTTAGCTTTCAGGGAAAAAGCTATAAACTAGATCTCTGACAGAGACTGTGAAAAAAACCCCAAATCCTGCAATATTTTCTTTTTAATCCTGATTTTCAAGTCCTACAGCCAAAGCCCTACATCTGATGGGAGAGTAACCTAGAGGAGGTGGAAATGCAAGGAGCAGAATGGAAAAGGGGACAGGACAGCATGAGGATTATTTAGTGTGGCTTTGTTGCCAGGGAAAGCACAGCAAAGTCCTGCTGCAGCTTTGGTGCTCAGCCTACATGTTTCTGTATCAAATGTGAATTTACCAGTCTGTGGAAGGCAAAGATCTCAGTGGGACTGCAGATGGTTAGAGAGAAAAATAAAAGAAAAGAAAACAGAGATAATTGGAGAAAAGCACCAAATTCCTGTTTATAAAGTTAAGACATGTTGAAGGTTTTCTACTTTTTCTCTTCACAGTCTGCTAGGAAAGAGGCAGCTCTAGATTTGCAGATGTCTTAAAACTGAAATACGCTTTCAAATGAATACCATATATATTTCAGGCATGCATTCCAGCTCATACCTAGTTTGATGCTTTCTTATATCTCATTTGAACAAAGGTTCTAAAGATCCTGAGTGCTTCCCTGTGTAATATTAAAGAAAGCAGAGCAAAAAAACCAAAAACTGTGGTTAGCTTTTCAAGAAACAAATTCACTTAACTTATTCCTGCTAGAGTCCCAGTGAGGCAATGCCCAGGAGGTTTCCTAATGTTTCTCATATCTTTAAGCAACACAATATTCTGGTTTAGTATTCTGACTTAAAGTGGAGGAAAATCTCCACGAAATTCTCATTTCTGAGAGTGTCTATAGGGTTTTTTTTTTTGCTACCCCAATCCTATGAAACTGTAACAGGCTTCTATCATCAACTTGTTTCTATCCATTAACAGATTCTTCTCACCCTTATACAGGGATTCATTATCATGTACAAGGTGAACTGTATTTAACAGAGGAGATTACAGATAAGAGTACAAGAAAAAAGGGGGCAAAAGGGGTTGAAACATTCAAGCCCTTGTAGAATTCCTACTGATGTCAATAGAAGTCATTCCACAGGTTTAGTGGAGTGTGAGCTATGCCCTTATTTATCTGACATTTTCTCTGAGCTGCAAAATTGCCTGTAGTTACAGATATTCACTAAAAGTCTGCCTACTAAGAACAAGGAGTAAATGAAGGATTATATAGTTGTATTTGCAAAAGTAGATAAGTACTATTTTATGTATATCATCATAGTGGAAAATAAGATGAATTATTGATAGATGATGAGGTTTGACTACAATGACTTGCTCTTGAGGATAGGTACACATGCAGTTGCTAGAACAACAGAGCTCTTCTACATTAAGTACTCTCAGCTTCTAAAAATAAGCTCCAGCACATTACAATTAATAGCTGAGGGCTCGCTTCTTTCTGTTTAGTGGAATCAAGTCAACATGGTTCATGAGGTGAACAGAAGTTATGTGTGACTTATGGTTAAACAACCAAAATCCACTGAAGTGGGTCTGTGGATAGGACACAGGAATGACTCAGTTGGATAAATAAAAGCCTCGTTTTTCTAAAGGCAAATCAACACAGCTATGGAGGTCAGTTGGAAGGTCAGTTGCTCTGTGAGAGCACGTGGTGAGTATCTCACAGGACAGCAAGGCCACCTGCTTACCTCACACAGATCACTAAAGCTCTCTGCAGTGAGCCAGGCTGTGCCCCGCGGCAGGGGTATTCCGTGGTGCTCCAGCTGACAGGGATCAGAGAACAGGACCAGCCCTAAAGTCACTGCAGTACATTCATTCAGGCTCAGACTATGAGCTGCTCTCAGCTCCTGGAAATTCTCTTTGTGTCTGGGAGGAGGATGCTACAGCATCCTCTGAGTAGGTTTTACCATTCCTGTGCCGACTGTGCTATGAAATGCCAGGTGGTGTTCACCTCCCACCCCGTCTCTTGGTTCTGCCTACCACCGAAGGGAAAACTCTCGCATGGCACAGAACCCTTATGTGGAAACTAATGCTGTATAAAGCAGCTGGGCTTGTTCTATCCCGGCTACTTCCAGCTTCAGTGAGTGCCTGTAGGATATTGCAAAATGGGCAAGCAACTAAATCCTAATATTCTCCACATATTAGTAAGGCTATTCTTTGTAAGTTGGGCCCCAGATGTACTCCCACTCTCATTACAATATATCTCAACCACCATTACTTGCTTCCAAGTTAAGCATCTTTCTACATCTAATCAAGGCAGAGAACAGACTCTCCAGACAGCAATTCTTTCCTTTCTTAGGTAGCTGACTGGGAGTGTGAGACAAACATCTCCCACAGACACTTTTCTCCATGCACTTTCAAAATCACTGGAACACACAAAGAGGTGAGCAGGACAGTTAAAGAAATAATACTTTTTACATAGTTCCGTGTATTGGATTATTGTTGTTATTATTATTTAATACTTTTTCCTAAGTCATGATTCCAATCCATAAGGAAGGCACTGCCCTCGTGGCTAGGTATTGTACAAACACATAATAAATTAGAATCCTTAAAGCTCTCCTTGTCTGAGAATAGAAATGGTCCAGGAATGTAGAGTATGAATGCCCAATATAAGAATTGCAGCAGCCAAAGAACTGAGTAAGAGTTCGGGTAAAATAAGAGGAACTGAGTGATTCTTAGCTGGTCTGGAGTAGGGATTAGTATAGCACGTGTTATAAGGTGATATGGTTCTGTACAAATCAGTACAACGGAGGATGGATTCTCTAAGAGATAGAAATGAGTCAGAAACTTTCCATCCATTACAAAAAAAATAAAAAACCTGTAACTTCTGAGTAACAATTTTTGTTTCACAGGTGAAACGAGTTCCATAACCTCTTTCAGCTGTAAGCAAGATTCAGCAGTTCTTGAAGCTTGCTTTTCCTAAATGAGTATATTCCTTGATTGTCTGTGTTTACAGGAACAGGAAGGAGGCAAGGAAGACCATAATATCATAGTATTTCTCTCTTTTTCTCTCTCTCTCTCCATGCTTAAAGACTATCAAAACTTGAGTGGACAAAGCTCTAAGTAACTTGATCTAACTTTGAAATTAACCCTGCTTCAAAAAGGAGTTTGGAATAAATAATCTCCAGAGGTCTCTTCCAGGTTTATTTTCATGGTGTCTATGGTCTATGAAGACATTTTTCAATGAACTTTATAATTCTGCAAACTAAGGGCCTTAATCAAACCCACAGGATAGGATACCAATACCCCCCCTCCCCGCCCCCCCCCAAAAAAACAAACCCCAAAACCCTTATGTCAGGAAATTAAGCAAGTACATTTCAACCACTGAAGCTACCGTTCAAGATGGGGATTGAAACCAATTGCCTCGATGAGAAAATGAACCTTCTACTACCACTTTCCAAAGGGGATATGTTACTGAAACAATAAACTTTGGCATTAGCATAAAACAGGGAAAGAAAATTTAGTTAGAGCTGGGCAAATTTTGCTTCTACTGCACAAAGTACTGTGGAATCATGGAAAAGAAGTTCTTGGCATTTATGGCTGCTTTGCAACACCAAGCCAAAACCAACAACTTCTTTGATACATCTACTCCAAAAACCAGAAGAGACAACTTGTAGTTCTAGTAAAGATTAAATAATTGCTTCCTGAGCCTTAGCCACACTTTATATTAAGCACAGCATAACTCTGCAGTTTTCAGTGCAGCAGCATTATGTTAAACTAGGGATTGACACACCTTAAAGGTTAACACAGGCTAGGGGTTAACACAGAGGCCAGTCAGCCAGGAACCTGAGGTGGTTTTCCAGCATAGGAAACAGCAAAATATCTTCCAGATATGGTTTTAAAGGGTTAATCAACCTGACCTCTGCAAAGTTTCTGCCAGGTGTCTTTGTGCAGCCTGCTGGATCACCCCAGTGTCTGTGCAGTGTGTGCTGTCCATTCAGACTGGCACATCCCAGCCAGACACTGCGCATCGGCTCCGTGCTAGGAAAATGAAGAGATGAGGCTATAGAAAAGTTACTGTTAAATGTAGTTTAAACAATTTCACTTCATTCTAAATGTCAGCCTGAAATTTGCCGGAGTTTTAATCTGCCAAGTGTATGCAGGCTGGTGATTTCAGCTGAATGATTCCCAAGCTTTATTGTTCCAATCTTATTTTAAAGCATGTACCTTGTTGGAACAGGCCAAGAACACCCACATGGATGAGGTGGGTGGGTGCTTCTCTTTTGCTAGCTGAAAACTGACAAATAGGTTTTATTTCCTTTGATGCTCTTCTTGTATTATTGTAAATCCCCCTCAGCTTTGGAAAAGAAAAAGAGACATAGTGCAATTATACTTTCTTCTAAAAGAGTAGGGGATTTGCTGGGGAATTTTGTACAACTGTGGGAGGCCAAATAATTAAAAATATTCTCTATGACAATGATAGAGTGTTACACTGGAAAGGTAGCCATAAAAATGCTCTGAAGAAAAGGGAAGGAAATTAAAGGAGCTGAAATGTCACCTGGTGAACCCGAAATAATTCTGGAAACAAATGCTGACACTTGAGAACACAGATCCTTTGGGAGTGAAACTCCAAGCTCTATGGTATTTTACAGGAGGCCATGGAAATTAGCTTGAGTACCCATAGCTGGGTCTTGAGTAAGAGGTCTTCTTGCCTTCTCTATACAATGAGAGAATTATTTACTTTATATACCAATCTTGGCAGGTTAAGGAAGGAAGAAATCCCAACACATATGGAAAGGCAATTTGTCTCCACAGTGGACAGCTGCTGTTTGCCCTGTTTTCTTCTAGGTGGATATAATCACGTTAGGCAGGGTAACTTTAAATAGAAGCTCCAGAGTACCCTGGGAGGGTGATTCTGCTGGGGGATCTGTAAATCTGTGTGATAACATCCCATGGCTATGTTTCTTTCTCAGCATCATTGGCTCCTTTTCAAGATTGTATTGTTCCTTGGGGCCTCACTGCTGGTTGGAAGGTACAGATACTTTAGGAAAGAACTGCTCCCCTTCTGAACTTTGCTGTGTATATATATCTAAAAACACAAATTAAGCTTGAAGCTGATTTTTTTCCCCTTACGTCACTGCAGAGATTTTCCAGAACCAAAGCACAAGGTTTGAAAACAAAAAAAAAAAAAAAGAAAAAGGCCAACACAGAGCTGTGTGACTCAGAGAACTGGCAGCATGATGTGAGGCTGTTCAGTTCCAACCCAGAGGGACAAACCAAATTGAGTACCTGAAGGTCACCTCTATCTGCTGGCTCTCAGCTGACCTGTGTGAAATGAATATTTGTTCTCATCCATGGGTCAAATGAATGGAGGGCCATCAGAAACCACTCACAGTTCCTGACCATAGCACTATCTGCATGAGACATCTTTGTGTCCATTTTTTACAGGCTCCGCTTCCCAGTACTATTTGTCTGTCAGATTCTCTGCATCCAAACCAACGGCAGAACTAGAGCAATCTTCAGGAAGGGATATTCAAGTTTGGATCCAGCCCTGCTGGCACTGGGATATGCCAAACAGTTAAACAATTTGTAAATTACTGTCACTAAATTGTTCAGTCACTCTTTCTCCATCACTTCCCATTCCACCTCCTTAATTTATGCTCACTATTGTTCCTTGTTACAGCAGGAAGTACGACATCCTGGCACACAGCTGCTGTCTCTCTTAGCTGGAACAGAGTCTGCTGCTTCTCCCAGTTCCCTGAATGTTTTTATAGACTGCCCCAGCCTTTGATGGAGTACAGCAGGCTCCCCTTGCTAGTGCAGACACATGCTGTTGATAAGCTGTGCCAGCACTGAATAAAACATCTCCTCTTCCTTTAAATACTCCACAGTAGCTGTGAGCAATGGCCTGAAATTCTTTTTCATATGGATAGAAAATTTTGCTTTATATTTTTTGTGGGACTGGATTTCTTTCTGTTATCAGAGAAATTAATGTTTCCATTAACACTTAAACTAACAACATGAAAGCTGCAGTTCTCTTCATGTATTAACTTACACTACCCTGAAATAATCAGCCCTGATACGGTGATACAGTATCACTTGGGTTGTCCTTTTTTTTTTATTTTAAAGGACAGATGAGAGAATCCTCTTACAGTTTCATTTGTGCTGTGAAATACTGTCCTTTGCAGATAATTTAATGATTTTTCAGTATGAGTAACAATCATCTGCATGATGAAGTAAGGTCTGTGTCTGCTTGTGTATCTGTACTAAGCCTGGCTACGTCAGGCTCCATTTTCAGATGAGTCTTTGAAATGAAAATGAAAATGATGGCAATTCTTATTAATAGTGATGGAACGTGGATTTTTGCCTTTAATTTTGCCTTCCCTGAGTTGCCACTCAGGGAAGTGTGAAAGTGATTATGTGACGGAACTGATGAGCAGGGTAAATGCAGTTCTGAAAAAATCCTGCAGACTGTTGTTCTGCGATTCCAGCTATGCATTCCCCTTTTAAACATGGAGATAAAAAGGTATTTCACAGAGAGTACTTAGTCTATGTAACTGAAAATAATTTAATAAAGCAGTATTGAAAATGTATTACTTCAGCATGTCTTTATACAAAGTGGGCAAGTATCACCCACCAACAATAGAGAAATGGCATCAGGAAGCTCAGAGACAAATGGCAGTCCCACGTGGGCTGAACCAGCCTCTTCAAAATACTGACATTAATACAACTTTCAGAGATGTATCCAGGGATTTTCACATACAGAATACAACAAGCAGATTTGTAGATGGAACAGAATGAACTGGTAAGGTTTTCAAGTAGGGGCTAAATTTCCTAAAGTTCCTCGGCCTAAATTTCCTACTGCTGTGGGAAATTCTGAGTGCTCTTACACATATAGGAAATTGTTCTATACCAAAGACAAGAGAATAAAAAATCCAGGGAAAGATTCAGATTTTCTCCTGATTGCAAGCCCCAAGAAAAGTTCAGATGGAGAAATTCAGACCAGGTGCTACTGTACTTCCTAAGGCAAACTCCACACCATTTCTCACTCTTGCTTCTGTGGCTTGCAGGACCCATCCAAGAAACATGATTTTTCATGGCACCCAAATTCAGAGAGAGAGGATTCTCAAATAAGAATGACTAAACCTCATTTGTGTACCTTTAAAATAAAATAATGTTAAAACACCTCTAAGAACCTATTGTCCTTTTAAATTAAGGATGAAAATTACGGATAAAATTAGTCCATTATAAAACTGAAAAATTTGCATGATCTTTTAAATTTGATAGAGTGTATAAAGTGATTTATGAAGTTAAATAACAGATTTTGGGCTATGGAAAGTATAAAACAAGAGAAACAATAGAAATAGAACATGCACATCCCTAGAAGCTATTGATCCTAGCTCACCTTACCTTGCATTTTGAGTTACCACCTGAGCCTGTGGAAAATGAGTTCACATGCTGCTGCTTTGAGTGGGGCATCATTTTGCACTTCTTTTGCAAAGCTGACAAGTCACCACATCATCCGTTAATGGCAAATTGGACTGAATGTATTTATCATAGGAATGTTTTCCATGAGCCCATCCTCCAGGAGACAAACACAATCACACATATTGAACATCACCACTGGGAGGTCAGCGCAATTTAGCAAAAATAAAAATAAATCCTCATTGCTCTGGTAGGGAAATGGACACCCTGTCTTGCCAACTGCTTCCCTGCACCGGTGAGCAGGTGTCACTTGTCCAGCTAGGGCCAACTTTATCTGACACACTTCCTGATCAGTTAGATCAGGAATTAATTTGTAAACCGGGACTAAGCATGGCCAAGTTTTTTCCAACAGGTAGCTTGGTTCTTCCAGGATCTGGAATCTGTGTGGACTCTTCACACATCACCAGGTCCTCTGTGCCCAACAAAAGTGTGCACTGTTGATTATCTGTGTAATTTTGCCCCTTGCAGACTGGAAACAGAACCAATATTGTTGTTGAAGCGGTATGCATGATTTGAGTTACCATGAATAAGGTGGTAATTTATCCATCATGATACTTTAACAAGCATACATTTGATGGATGATATGACTTATTATACACATTATAAACTCCTAATGATATTTCACACATCCTCTGTCTGGGATTCTGTGGCAATCTACCTCACAGCTATGATTAGAAAATACTGCATCAGGAAGAGCCCTAGAAATACAATTTATCGTAAGCAGATCAACAATCTCTTAAAAATTTTCATGAAAAGGGATTCAACTTGCATAGTTTCTCTTTTTGTTAAGCATTTTGATGTGACTGTGAAACTGGCAATGTACTGAAGACTGAAATTCTGAGATGACTCATTACTGCTACAAGGATTAAAAGAGAACAGAAAATAGAATAATTCTTGTAACACTCATAACAGTCTTTTAGCTGTGATACGAACAGAGTTTGAACAAAATTCTCATGATACAAATTGTAATGAACATCTGCAGCTATTTCAAAATTGGCCTATTTCCGCATCTCTGAGTGGTTTCTCTGTTTCTTCTCAACAGGCAGTGACAAATTAAACTTCTAAAATTGTAGACTTTTGGAATTACCTGCATTTTCTTTACTAACTTGAGAAATCAGCAGCTATATATGACTTGCTGGTTGTATCACTACCATTTTAGTATAATAATTGGCATGGTGATAGAAGAAAGCAGAACTGTGTGGTGTGAAGCTCTACACATATCAATCACAAGTGGCAATCCCAGCTTTCTCAATGCTATAAAAATCCCTCTCATTAGTGTCAGTCTCCTTATTTTTATCACATTTAAACCATTTTGCTATAAGCAAACAACAACTGCTTTGTACTTAGCAAACTGTTGTTGCAGACAGCAAGGCAGACAACGAAAGGTTTGAGAATGCTACAAAATAGCAGAGCTGAATCTACGCTAGTGAAAACTTTGCCAGGTGATCATAAAAGAGAACAAATGCAGGAGGTGAAAAGGTGTGCTGAGAAGTGATAATTTTGGATATGCATGGATAGTTAGACTTAAGTCTACTGTGGACTCTGTAGGCAACCAAAAGTATCTCAGTAGGGGTTAAATGTGGGCACGAGATGATAGGATGGGAACTGTGCTGAAAATGCTCTCCTCGTCTATGGATGAGAGACTTACTAAGAGAGGATGTTTTCAGAAGATTCTTCACCTCTGTAGTCTAAGCAACAATGAAGTTGTAATTTGGAAATTTAAGTAAAAAACTAATTGCATATTGAGTGGTTATAGGCAATATAAAAGACTGAAAAAGTCTGGAAAACAGGTATTTCACTACACAACTACATCATCTAAAAGGGTAATTTCCTAGCACAACGTTTGTTTTCTTCCTGTGCCTCAGCATGAATGCTGCATTAAGAGACTCGAATTTTTACCTGCATATGATTAAGTGGACAGATAAACAGGTCCTGGGGAACTTAACAGAATTCACCTTGGTATAATTTACTCTAAATTTGTTTCAAAACTTAAAAAGACATATTCAATGTGCTACGCTTAAGAACAAAGTGCAAGAAAATGTGTGTACTGAATCAAGAATTTAATGAAAGAGCCATTTGTTCTTCTGAATTGTACATGAGTGGGTAATTATCTCCAGCAAGCAATTTTTGTCTGCTTGTATACAGAACAATACTGAACGCTGCAATACTTCTCCATCTCCAGCATCAATTTATGTACATAATAAGAAGCAGGAAAACAGTCATTGTGACTGGTGTTTTTTACAACAACAATTGGCTCATTAACCTTAAGTAGATCTTTCTGACCTAAGCGTGAATGAAAAAAGGCAAACAATTAGAGTGACAAGATATGTGTAGCTCCTGCCTGTGTCAGGAAGCACAGCAGGCTCAAGCAACACCATGCCATAACTCATGTGCTCTACAGACTGCTCTGGAGCAAGACTGAACAGCAAAACAATTTAGCTGTCACCAAATGCAGTCTAACTGGATGGGAACCAGCCCATGCCCATGGCAGTTATGTGCCAAGCAAACAGCAAATAGACAAAAGCAGACTGTTTTTCTGGTTAACTCTCTACTACACTGTTTCATCAGACTTACAGCTATAAAATAAAAAATTGCTCACAGGTTTCATGGCAGCTCAGACAGCTGGCATTGGTCTGTTACTGGGGACACTCAGTGGTGCTGCTATTGACTATTTGAGTAGCAATGGAGTGGAAAAGTTAGTGGAGATTATTACTGTGTCTGGAAGACAAGGACACTACAGAGGTGCAATAGAAGTCCTTGTTTATAGTAAAATATCCCACGGTACTGCCTACACCTCACAAACAGGTCTGAGGAATGAGGATTGGACCAAATTTTTAAATCTTCTGCAGATTAAGTGAGAAACGTTGTCTCCTTGTTTCTGATTTGAGCATTTTTCCTGTAAACGCAAATACTGTGAAAAAATCCCGCCCCCAAAAATATAAGAAAATCTGAATTATATCAAAAAGGCTTTTGAAACAGGTGTTAAAAACTGAAAAACCAAGAAAATGCAATGGGATATAAGAAAGAACCATTTCTTCAGAAATTCCATTATACCAACTGGAAACACAAGCAGTGGAAAATCCTACTAAGATATGCACATTAGGGAAATGCTTTACAGTTCCCAAAGTTAATAAGAAGTTAGCTGTAGTGAGCTAATGCATAAATGGAAATAATGCATAAGATGATCATTTTTACAGATAAGATTTTTCCTATGCTATTTTTGGATGAATTGGTAAATTGCTTTTCACTATGAGTAATAACTGCTCATGCCATATCATATCACAGATTAATTGTAGTGCAGTTGATTAATTTTTTTTCCTCTTTATCAACCAAGCAGTAACTAAGGCTGATGAAACCAAAATAACAACCTGCCTCAAACCTGTCCTCAAGTGTGAAATGAACTGCCCTCGATACCAGCATTGTTTCATTTAGGAGAAACTTTCAGTAATATGCATCTACTTCATCACGTTTTTTAAACATCATTTCTCCTGGTTGAGGGATCACTCATTCAACCAAACACTGCTCTGCCACACCTGGCTGGTGTGCACATATGCCTTGCTCTTACAGCATCAGGAATTGCATACCCAGTCTCCCTTACTCCTCTGACTCCAGCAGTATTAGCATCAGGCCCTAGGGTTACCTGGTGGATGCATTAACTGGCAATTAGAAAACAAGAAACAGCTCCTACAGAATGCTGTGGAAATGCCCAGGCAGTTCTGCTACCAGAGACTCTGAAGAAAGTGAGGTTTGTGAAAAAACAGTTACAGAATTTTGCCATGAAATTTCATATTGTACTTAGTATATTAGAAAGTGTAGGGTTTAGATTTCGCTTTGATTTGGACAACATTTGTAGGCACAGCTAAGCCACACAAATCTTTCTATAACCCTGTATAACCCTTATGGGTCTGTGAGGAGGAGGCCTTTTATATATTGTTCATAGTATTAAGATGATACTCTGTCAATGCAGTGTATGTATAAATACACACACAGCTGTTGAAAATGCTCGGGGTACTTGGCAGTTACTGAAAATATATAAGAACATAAGAAAATAAGCACTATCAGGAGATGAAGTTTTCACTAATTTGTTTGTACAAGCCTGGGCATCTCCAGCCAGAATATTTACATGCTGATGCACAGGGCACTGAGAATCATCTACTGCAAAACTGAAGATAAATGGCATCTTTGTGACTGAATCTTAATTTGTTCTGTGATTCAAAGTCATGCGCAAAATTATGCTTGCAACTCATTAATTTGAAGGCTGGCAAGTATTATTAAGGAGAAATTTGCATACAAAAGGTGTTGATTTTTAAATACTTATGACAGAAAAAAATAATGAGTATACAAATAACAAATCTTGCATGAATATGCATATGGCTTAATGGAGCCACTACTTAATCTTTTCCCCAAATGTATAAACCGAGGAGGCTTACAGGTGGCTCTCAGTAGGCTGTGATTTCACCTAAATCAGCAGATTTAAAACTTGTTTTGCAAACTTTGAGATGTTTGGTAGCCAATGCTCAATTACTTCTTAACCAGTTTTTCTAAGAGATACCTATGGAAGGTGTGACTGTGTGGGGTCTGTCAGAGCAGTGTCAGGAGTCTTCAAAGTCCTGACAATGAGGTTAAAAGAAGATCCAAAGGATGTGGGCAAAGGTACTCTACGGCATCTCCATCCAGTGTGGGGGTACTTTGACCTCACTGCAGCCAAATCCAGGTGTGCACCATGCAGCCACAGGACATGTGCCTTCTGCACCTACAAAGTACTTTCTTCATGCTATACAGGTGGCTGAGGCTCCAGAAAAGTTGCACACCGACAGAGGTATGTACGTGCTACACTATTAAGACCAGGCTTAACTTGATGGTGTTGCCTCATCTGTGGCAATGAACTCAATTCCAAAATGAAGAGAGAAGGGCAATAGGATTATACATTTCTTTTTAGACTTGTTCTGCTTATTTCCAGGATTTCTTCAGTAACTACCATAAAAAATGGATGATTCTGCACAAAAAAAACGACTTGGTGCCTGTACACGACATGTTCTTTAAGTTGCACACACTGAAGCCAACACATCCTGGACTGGTTTCTGTCAATTCCACTGCACTATTTGTGTAGAGGGCACATGCTAGTTTTAGGAGTTCCTATAATGCAGTTTACATACAGTGGCTGTTTGGAGTTCAGCTGGGGTGATCTGTCAGCCATTTCCAAAAGACAGATCCCCCTCAGTCAGTTAATAAATAGGGCAACATCATTGTCATGAGATGGTAGGAAAATCCCATGAGACTACTCTAAAAGCCAGAGATTCACTGGGAGTTGTTATCATTTGCTTGCAGTGCTCCTACAGATTCTCCAAAAAAAAAAAAAAAAGGAAAAGTACAGTCTCTGGCCCAAAGTGTTTTCAAGACACAGTTGCACGTGATAGAGCTAAAGAGAGGCTCAGTAAGGACATTTTAATCCTGACCTTGTACACACATACTGTAGCTCATCCTTAGGGATGACTGTATGTTGATGGCCTAGATAACTTACATAACCATCACTTACCGTTTCCGCAAAAGCTGTATCCAGATGATAGGGTTCAAGCTCCATCTCTTTACATTTGTACATTAATTATAAAAGATGTTTATTATGGCTTCCTTTTCAGCAGGCCAGGATTAGAACAAGAAAACATTCAGCACATATTATGTTACTGTGTTAGCAGGATTTTCACATGACCGTGAGGCACTAATTAAGTGTTGGCCTATGTTATTAAACAAAATTGCATGCCAGAAGTATTGATTTGTAAATTACTGTTATAAAAGAAGTATTTAAAATTATATAAATAAATGTGTTAATCAGGTAGAGCTGATAGAAAAAATATTTTCATCTAAAACACATTAATTACAAGGCCAGGAGTTGGACTCAATGATCCTGGTGGGTCCCTTCCCACCAGCACATTCTCTGATTCTGTGATTCTGTGAAGGCTGTATAACCATGGACAAAGTGCAGTTAAAGGCAGAATCCTTTCTGTGAGAGATGCCAATAGGTCTGCACAGCTTTCAGCACAAACTCTACAGTCTTGGACACTGCCAAGAGAATTGCAGATGGAATAAGGATGAAGGTAAATTTGTTTTTAGAAATTTACCAGAATCCAGGGCTGAATCACAACATGCAGGCTGCCAAGGATATCTGGCATTAGAATAGTTAATATAAGCAAACCTTGCAAGGAGTGTAAAAATCTCATGCTTTAGGGATTGAGTTGAGGTGCAATTAGCAGAGACCAGGATGAGAACTTCACAGGGATACATTATTCTGTGCCTACAATAAAAGTTTTAACACGTTTCTGACTGAAGCTCTTTTCACTTTGATGCCAGGCTGCCAACCTGGGTGGTGCCTTCACCTGAACCTCAGGCATTTACACTTCCCCGTTTCTCTGATGCTTGGGCCATGCCAAAAATCCCAGTTATTCCTGTTTGCTGTGCAACAGAGGATGACAGGGGTCTGGGAGGCAGAGAGTTTGCTCTCATACTCGTGGAGAAGATTCCCAATTCAGCATGGCATTAGCTGCCGGCCTAGCTTGGCCAAAGGCCAGGCTACCTCTTGCTGCATTGGCTGAATCAAGTGGAAAAAAAGCTTTTATTACCTGAGATCTCTGATAATTTCTTTCTTCCTTGTGGCTACCAGGAGCTAAAGCCCTTGTTCTTTGGGCTGCAGTACTGAAGCTTGGAGACAGGTAGAGTCCGACCTTTTTACTGATCTGTCATTTTTCTCCCCTGTGCTTTTTCAACTATATCATGTGGAATCTTTTGGTTTTCTGTTAATATTTAAATAATATTTAAGGTATACCAGCCAGGAACAAAAGGAGCTGTACAGGCACTGGTGGAGTAAGGAAAGAGCACCCACAAGTCACACGGCTGTGGGGGAATCTCAGATGGAAGGGCAAGAACAGAAGACAAATCTCTTTGGATTAATCTGTGAACCTGCAGGTTTTGGTGTTGCCTGTATTGGCTGCAGAGCCTCTAAGCCCTTGGGAGGAGGAGGGAAGCAGTCAGCTATCTCATCACAAGGTTTCTAAACTCCTTACAAACCAAGCTTAACACCGGCTGTCCAAAACAAACCCTGAACACTCACCAAAGCAGCTGGGGGGTTTGTGCTGCTGCTCTCCAGAGCTGTGGTTCTTGAATAGCTGAGGGCTGGGTAGATCAGCAAAGGTTACATTGAGGTTTGGCTGGGGTTGGCTGTTCAGGATTCAATAGGTTTGTTCATGTAGGGAAGCACTGTTTGATGGGAGAAAGAGTGTTGTGAGTCAGACCATGAAGCAGGACAGGAAACTGCTGGTGTCAGTTTGTTTGAATGCTCAGTGAGTGACCAGATTAGGAAAGAGTATTGTCTAACCATATTGTCTCTTGCAGCTCCATCTCCCAATTCAAATATAAACTACACTTGTTGCCTTTGAAGTTTTGTTTGGTTAGTTTGGTTTTGGTTTTTCCCCCCAAGAAAAGTTGAAGAAGATACACTGAAGGAAGTCTTTGTAGCTGGGTGGGGCCTTCTGGGCAGGATTCAAAGGAATCACCCTATTTGCTCTCATGGTTTTTTCCCTTCAGAATGTATCTCTGTTGATATCAAAGTTTGATTCCGTTCTGGTTAAATTATTGTACTTTACAGTATGTTGTAATATTTAGCAAAATTAATGTGAGTAAACACAAAGGCACCACCTTTTTCTAAGTAATTACAGAGTTGGGTATACGTTGGCACTGTCAGAAAATCTGGGAGAAGATTTTAAATCTTAATAGGAAGTGAGGTGATGCTGATGAACTGAGTTCTAGTGAAGTACCACCTTCTTATCATCAGCACAGTAACCTTTGTGTGGTTCTGAATGTTGCTTGGTTACAGAAATATATCTCCAACTTCAAACGTCCTGTAAATTCTGTTCAAAATCAAAACCATCAAATGATCAAATTTTTGTAATGTGAGTGTTACAGAAAGGCAAGGTATAGAAAGGTTCAAACACTTCAAATGTGTGGCTGTTAACTTGTAGGTTTACCTAATAATTGAAACATTTCAAAGGTGTTACCAATATCATAAACTAATCAAAGAGAGGACTGTCAAAAAGCAACATCCTTGTGTAGCAACTATCTTACAATCTAGACATATGAAGTAAATCAATATGGAAATATATATAATTTTTTAAAAATACCACTAAATAGAGAAACATTTCCACTTGTATCTTTCGATATAAAACCCGCTTTTAGGAACCATTGATAGTAAGATTAAAATCTTATCCAACTAACCCTGATCAACCTTGTGTTTATAGGAAGGGTGTGTGTTGATAGGTACTTAAGATGATTATCTTGTGTACGTCTAAGTTCATTCAGTGAGTGCAATGACAGAGCTAAAAAAGTCATAGCACGTTATTACTCTCTGAGGACACAGATTTTATTCAAGATGATATTCCACTATAGTAGAAAAGACATGGGAAAAAATAAAGCACTGACTCTGGGACATATGCTGCCCTTAATATGTGCACTGACGTCAGTGGGAAGTCTGTAAAAACTGAAAGAAAAAGGTGCCCCAAAGAGAAAATTAGACAGACAGTTATACTGAGAAGCCCGAAACACTCAGATGTGGGAATAGTGGCATAAGATAGCATGTGTGCTTGCAAGAAAAGGGGAATCAGAGTTAAAGAGTAAACTCTCTACTCCTGGGGGATCATTTACGGTCTCTAAAGAGGTTAATGTGTGTCCCGCAATCTGTTCTCGTATGTAAGTTACTTTAGTCATGCTGAGAAGAAGAAAAGAGTAGAGCAGATGGCCATGACAGATGAAGACAGCAGCCAACACTTCTCTTCAGAGAGAAGGGCCATTTAAACCTAAATGAACTAGTCAGCTGAGTGATGTAGAGCGCTATCAGGTAGAAGATCTGGCCTCATTAGAAGGGGAATACTCCAGAGCAGGCTGTCCTTGGCACAGAGGACTCGGGTGCTGCACCGCACCGTGGCCAAAGACAGCCCAGGCCTTGTTTTAGGCAGAACATGATCTACAAGAACCTGCTCGAGTCACTTAAAGTAAGCAGAGAATCCAGCCTCAGCTGAGGTCAAGCCATATGTTTTAAACCTGTATAGCATGTTCTTCACTACAGCTTTAGCATTTCAATTCCAGTCAGATCCCTGCTCTAAGCCCTTCCTTGAAGACAGACAGGTAAGACCTCCTTTAAAAACCAGCAGGATTAGGAGGTGCTTGCCATGGAACTGGGCCCTCCATGTCTGCTCTGCTGTAGTTCATTCCTTTCTGCCTTGCTTTGTAGCAGGAGCAGGCTATGGCTGACATGTTTTTTTCCTTGCTCTGACATTCTATTTTTATTTATTTATTTTTCTCTCAGCTACTCTGATAGCATGTAAGAAGACTTGCTTCAGTGAAAGAAGTGAGTCCCACATTTAACTCTCTTTTTTGCTCATGTGCTTTCAAACCTATGCATTTGAGTTTGAAAGAAAAAACTTCTCTTACTAGGTTTAAGATTATTTCAGGTGAGAGAATATTTTATTATTTTGTTTTAATTGAAATAACTTGCAGATTATCATAGAACAAACTTTGGTCTTATTGGAGTGTATTGATTTATGTCACAAGAAGCTTCAGCTAAAACCGAGGCATTATTGAACAGTCTTGAATTATTTTGTATTTATTGACAACATCTGCTGTGCATTGAAACCTGATCTCTAGAATTTTTTGACTGAATTTTTGGCTTTGTTTTTGTCTTTTGGTCAGATGTAAACAAGATTGATTCATGCATAAGGAAGGGCAAAGTATCTTTTATAATGCTGTAATCCCTTGCTAACAATCATTTGGCTAGGACAGAGAATTTTGCATTTAAAAGTAGTTGAGATTTGCTGTTCTGAATAATTACTGTGATGGCCTGAGGCTTCTTTGTTGAAATATCAGAGAGGAGATGGTTTCAGCAGCTTGATGATAAACTGGACAACTTCTGGCATTTTAATTCTGTTCCCAATCAATACTGACAAAGTCTGACCTTGTGCAGAAGTTATAAGTACACATTTGTGATGGAATCACTTCACACATTCATTAAGATCTGATGAACATTATATGTGAATCTCTCAAACCTATTTTTACCATTCCAGGATAAAATTACATGAGCTGAATACAAATAAGAGGAAAGCTGAATTTTCTTTGTTGATGTGACTCCATGATTTGTATTACAGAAAACATCTGAGCTACTAGAAAATACAAACTGATATTCCAGGATACAAAAAATTCAAGAAAGCACTATGAGAAATAAATACCCATATAATAAAATGCAGTATATATTTCATTTCGATATTTGAAGAGGCTGAAGGACTTGAACTACTTTACTGTGATCAACACAGCTATTCAGAATGCAAAGCTGTTCTGGCTCTGTGCTTTAAAAGGTGTACCCAGCCTGACACACAAAATCAACCAAGCTCATTGGTCTGATTGTTGCTTGGCTCGAAGGGAAGTTTGGTTATTGATATATCACCCCCCTACTCTGGTAATAAATTGGTGGTGCTCTGATTCATTAAGAAGTGCATAAACTCTGCTTCCAGTAACCGCCAGGTGCCATTGCCGTATAATGGAGCTATAATTTACCACTGGCTGGGGCTTCCTAGAAATAGCAAGGTATTCTTAAAGGGTATTCCTGTGTGGAAAAACACAGCATCATAAATCCATACACCAGTCTTGTGCTTACCCACCACGTGGTGCAGGACAGAATGCCCTGTTCATGTAGGAGCTCAGCTCCTGTTCGGCGATGGCAATCCCAGACTGGAGGGCTCCAGCGACGACTAAGAAGAAAACTGACTGCAATATATCAACCTATGACACCAATGCAACAGGGAAATCAGAAGGAATATGTTGTGCCTGGAGTTTATTGACCATTAAAATCCTGCCTGTCTGGGCTGGCTTCAGCCTTACTTATCCATTGTGAGGAACATGTAAACACAGCCCTGAACTAGAGAGGAGCAACTGGGCACACTGGAGAGACAGCACAGTTTTTGTAACCATTGAAAGGGCAGGGAGAAGGGCTTGAGTATCTCACTGACAAAACTGGATGGATCTTGTAGAGCAAAAAGCAGAAGGAGCTGGAGCCAGGTGTAGCTCAGCTGAGTGTTCCTGAGCATTCACACCTAGTTTTGACTCTGCCATCCAGTTTAACTGCTAGGAAAGAAGAAATTCCCTGGATTCTCACACATTAGACAGAGTCATAACATTTCCTGGCATGGGCAGGTTCATTAGTCATTACCAGTCTGGAATTCTTCCCTAGAAAACAGGCTGCCTATGATGGCCTTGTGCAGGTCGTTTGCTCCCCAGACTGAGCGTCCTGGTCAGTGCACCCAGGCCCTCTCCAGCAGGGCTGAGTGTGTCATATCCCTATGAAGTAGAGGTTCCAAACGCTGGCATGTGTTCAGGAAGGCACAAGCTGGCTGAAAGCCTGGCATTGCCTTCTCAGCCCCTGTGTCACGGATCAGGGCAGCTCTAACACTGTTCTAGGAGAGACATAAAATACCTCCAGCTCATCTGAACCATTCTACACTCTCAGAATATCTCAAAATAAATAAAAAAAAAAATATTTCCTCACTCCTTCATCCATTCAATTCTGAAATTTCCTCAACCCACCATTCATGCGATTCTGTTGGGTTTTGTGTCCAGTGCATGCCTAAGAGAAGACAGTGTTCACGTGCTTTTGACCTCTAGCACAGGAGGACTGAGTCTTTATATCCTCTCAGGAGCAAACAATGATGTATACAGAACCTACAAAGCAGAAAAAGTAAAGAAAAAAGTACACGAGGAAAAACACTACAAAAGATGGGGGAAGTTCACTAATTTTGTAAAATGTCTGCTACTGGTTTTGCACAGTTCACTATTTGTTTCTTCCTCTGTGCTGAATCTTTTGAAGCAATGCAAGGGCCCACCTAAGATTTGGACAGCACTGCTGGTCCCCTTTGAAGACTATTTGCCTATTTTCAAGAGATCCTTGAAATCTAAAAACACTGTCCCAAACTCCTACTATAATTAACTTTGGTTTTACTGCATAAGTATCATGCAACAGTAGATTATTGTGTCTTGACAATATTTTAAACTCCTATTAGGTATCCACTGACATTCAGCTACACTTCTGTAATTACTTCTCATATATCTCAGACCATCATGGCCACACCACCATGAACATGGTCTATAAAAGCAAGGAGAGTGAAATATAGGTTTAAAAACCAGCACAAAGGCCTCAGCTTTGGAATAAACATTATTTTGAAAGGTATATATGTCAAATAATGACAGCTGTCAATGGCTTTGAAGATACTTCCTGATGGCTGAAATATATAAAATTATTAAACAAATTTCAAACATTCTTATAGTATATATCACTTAATTCACTTTCATTATGTATTCCAATTACCTTATTTTCCAGACTGATAAATGAGAACTAAAGATTAAATGAATAATTTGCAAAATCAAATTCAGTTCTAATTGGTTTCTATCAAGCATGACACCTCTCAAACAAAGGTAAAAATGACCCAATGACAAGAATAAAGTTATCTTGTGATGCTTCCCCATTCAATTAAACTTTAACTGTTTCAAGAGTTAATTACATTACAGGAAGAGTTAGCTTTTCATTTTCCAGTGCCCAAGTGTCAGCTATTTTTCTTATCTGTGTTATATTCACACATTTGACTCTTGATGCTCTTATCATGCCGAGAATGCATTTACTAGGAAAGGATAATAGAGAATTCATTACTTTAATGTTTCTCAAGTTGTTAAATGAAAAATTGTAATAGTTATGACTTATTTTGTGACTACTGGTGACCTTTTATCTATATACTTAACCTTCAGCCAATTTCCAGACAGTGGAAGCCAACAGGAATTCTGAATGTAAAACCGCCAGGGAGAGTGTCCGCTTTTTTAAAGAGATACCTAATATCTATTGTGTGTCTTTCAGTGGGAGTGAAGGATTCTTGAAGCATAAATATTTGCCTATCATTTATTTTTAATTCCTCAATTTTTTTTTCCCCCTGAAAATCCCCAAGCTCAGAATAAGCTTTGTATATTCATGTCCACTTTATGCTTGCTTTCCATAAATAAATTTATTAGTTATTATATTGGCATGAAAAGGAAGCAGCCATGAAACACAAGTGAATCAATAAGTAGCCATAAGAAGCAAAATTTGAATTCATAAAGGCTGAAGATCACATCAGAAGTCCTGCTCATCCAGTTAAAGACCACATGACTAATCCAAACAAAATTACACATCTCTCCTCCTCTCCTTGTTCATAGGCAAGTAGTAGGCTGCAAACAGCTCACAAATGATATGAAAACCAAGAACAATCAGTAAAGCAATTTGGCAAAGAGTTACAAATAATACATATATTTAGAGAAGTCCAGACAAAGTCCATTGACAAAGAAAAAATGTAGCCCAAGTTCATCAGATAAATTGTTAGAGCCAAGAAAATAATCTATCACAATTAGTTCCACTAGAGCACCTCTCAGTGATTAGAAATAAATAACTTTCTCATAAACATACACCCAGCTGATATCTAAATATTTTACTGATTAAAATGTACGTTTTGCATTTTATGTCATTGGAGATTTGTTCTACTTAGTCATATGGTGAATCATTAGCAATATCCACGGGGCACTGAAGTGGAACAAGGTGAGTAATTGCACAGTGGAGCAGAAGGACCGGGCTGCTGTGAGGGTGCGGGTGTGCAGGGAGCTCAGCTCGGGCTCTGCTCACTCCTATTCCTGCCACACCAGTTTGTACCTGGCAGGACACACCTGCCCTGACTAAAGAAAGATCCCCTGTGCTGATTACAATAAAGGAATAAAATATCAGCCCAGCACAGAACTGTGGCTTTTATTAAGGGGAAGTGGCTATCGATCTGTTAATTGCAGCTCACATCACTGAGGGTGACTGGTTCCCTGCCACTGCATTGTAAACAAGGGAAGGACACAACTGCTCCTCTCGTGCTGGAAGAAATGAAATTGAGCTATCAAGATAGATTTCTCATTAGGATTATTTTTTCTTTTTTTACAAGCCAAGTGCGAATTTCTACTTGAACACTAAGCAGATTTTTCTTTTATATCACATTAAAATTGAGCTATCTGTGCACATGCAGTGTCAGATTTTGCACTCCTTCAGACATCACTCAATGTGATGGAGATCTGAGCCTGTGTGTTAAAATAAGTCAGTGTCCTCACTCTGCATTTATCCTTAGTGATGCCTTCACTGTCCCACTAAATTTACTTCAAAAGCAAATTGGGAAAGGGGCAGCATGAGAGCAACATAGGAAGAGACCAGAGGGGAAATTTAGAGAAGAGAAGAAAAAAAAGGATGATAGGAGCTAAACTGAACTTTTGGGAAACCGTGGTCAGCTCAGTGGAGTTTCATCCTTGCCTCTTTGTGAAAGAAAGGGCTTCAAAATAATTGGAATATGGAAACAATAGTTGTTTTTTTCCCTAGGAAAGGAAAAAAGCAGGGGTTTTTTTTCTTCAAAAGCAGAACCGTTTCATTCAATGCAAAATAAAATGCTTCACTTTGCTTGTGTTTTCCTTAATGTTTACTACTTCCATTAGTTCTGTAACACCTATTACCTATTTAAAGATAAAAAAATAAATGTTCAGCCTCTCAAACCACTCAGAGAAACTGAAAGAAGGAGGGAGCAGCATTTTTCTTTCAGTAAATGTAATGTTCCCTTTCCTTTGTAGAAAATCCAGTGCTGGACCTCTCAAACAAACAGCTCCAGAGAAGATGACTTTCCTGTCCTTTCTCCACACTCTATTGCTCTTGGTACCACTGAGCCAGTAAGGGATGATGGCTGAGCATCTCCCCTCCTGTTGTGCTCGGATGCCACCTACGAGTTACCAGCGTGTGCTCATGGCCAAAGTCATGGCCACTGCCACAAATACCTGACAGGCACATCCTCACCTAAAAAGTACTACATTAATAAGACATTTGAATGAATGGTTACCCAGCTGAAATAGGCTTTTTTTTTTTCTCTTCAGCTTGGAGTAGGAGTCAGGTTTTTTACCTTGGAACTGCACCTGTTCCAGAGGGGCAAGGAGGGATCCCTATGGACCCCCAGCAGCTGGGGAGGGGACACTCCCTGTGTGTGCTGGAGTCAAGCCCTGTGGGACTGACTGCAATTAATGCTGTCCTTAAAATGTCACCAGTCTCCTTGCTCAGACATCTCATCACACATATATGGAAGAGACTTCTTATGTTCCAGCTTTTCCCCCCATATTATGTTTAAACACAAGAAAGGCTGGTTTTAGCTCAAAAGCCTTAGGAAGGTTCACTGACTGATGAGTTTACAAGGATGACTTTACTGGAAATGGAAAGTAAACTTTTGGCCATAAAACAGTGACATTCAGACACAATTGGTGCTTACTCTTGCCATCAGCATTTCGTGCATTGCTGCTGCTGCAGTGAATAGGTACAGGAAGAGCTTCGGGAATCCCATATGGCAGGCCATGTCCTCCAGGCCTTCAGGCTGATCTTCACAGCTGCTCAGGCTTATGTTGGACAAGCCTGTCATTTCACACACCCAAGACAGACATTTTTTTACCCCCAAAGGTGACCTGCAAGTAAACCAGAAAAAATGGCTTTGTGCCCATATTTTCCTGTTCATCCTAACTGAAACGAACATGTGGGATCTGTACTCTATTTATTGCTGTCAGTTTGTCTGCAGGCTGAGGAAGAAGGTTTTCTCTACCTGCAGCAGAACATGAGTCTGCAGAGATACCTAAAGAAATTAGAGAAATGTAGGAAGTAGAAGTATTTTCTTGTACAAGCACCAGATTCGGGGATTTGTTATTTCAGTAAATGCAGATGATTGTGAATTAAGACTTTGAGAATAGTTGTCTATTGAACAACAATAGATAGAGGCAAAACCATCATGGCCCAGAAGGAGCATTTCTTTTATTTTTTTTAATTTCTTGTCTTGACAAGATTTCTAAATACAGCACAAATAACAAATCAAATAATTACATTTTTAAAAATCATAATGGCATAGTCAAAATTGGTATTTTTTAGAAGGAAGAAGCAGCATTTTCTGCTATAACACAAAATTATAAAAGATTGGGAAACAAGGATAAGCGTAAATGGAAGACAGATTTTCTAAACTATTCTTCAGAAGCTCATAGTACCTGATTAAAGGCCATTTCAAATGAAAGAGAACTTGCAAGTTTCTGGAAGAATTATCTGCTGTTCTCTGTAGTACCCAGAAAGACAAGGCATTGTGCAATCCTACCTTCCAGCTAACAGCAATTCCGTGAACTCTATTGACTCAGCTGAGTTGTGCCTGTCCCACCTTTCCCCCTGCATTCTGAATTATTCCCCCTTCCATCCTCCTCTCTCTCTTTCTCCTTCTCACAACATTTCTCCTAGGTTTGGCCTTATGGCAGAGGTTGAAGAACAGCAAAGCCAGCCTATGAAATTGAGCAACTACAGCTGGGATATTCAAATACATCTACATATTACTCTGTGCCTGCTGGGTTTATGAAATTCTGTGGCCAAAAAAAATTGATCTGAGCTCTGATATAATCTAAGGCATTTTTTTATTAATGCCAGAGGGTGCAATTTTATTAAGCCTAAGTATTTCACACCCAAGCATTTTCATGGAGGGTGACATAGAAAATATCACAGAGCACTGGATGAGTCCTATCTGTATTGACAATATATTACTTTTTAAGGAGACACTGTTAATTGCAATAATGCATCTGTTGCACCTGTGAATGCTACAACTGATTCTCCAGCAGGTTATCTTTCCTGGGAGAATCCAAGACAGCTCTTTCATACTGCAATGAATGGTAGCAAATACTGCTTCTCCCACAGCAGCACGGAACAGGCAGCATTGCCCTTCAGAGGCTCAGTGTTCCTTGCTGAATAGGGGAGTAAAGGATGCCATATACCATAAGCTTAAATGCTCGCTGCAAGCGGAATTCAGAATGCATTTGAGAACACCAGTACTAAGCATTCCTGAGAGGAGAGAAGGGCTGGACCAACAAAGCTAGAGGCATCGGTGGTGGTGGAAGAAATGCCACTCAGATACTGACAGCAGAGAAAAGGAGGCAGAAATTTGGCCTGCAGTAGTGAGAGTGCATTAGGATGTGAACAGAGCTGTAGTGTAGCCCTCCTCCTGCAGGGCTCCTCCCTGAAGAAAATATCGGAAATGCCAGTGCCAAAGGAGATGAAGACCATTAATTCCTTCAGAAAGAACTGCCTGGGCCTCCCTGGTACCCAGCTTAGAGCAGCAACCCTGCAATTATCACCGTGCCTTCCTGAGCACAGGTAGAACTTTGTACCAGCTCTCCAACTGGGGACAAAAGGCCTCCTTCTCCCCCTACTTCCCCATGGATCCTGGGTGGGATTCAGCATATGGATACAAGGCTGGTCCTGGTCCCCAGCCACTGCTTTGCACGGCTCCAGTTTAGCAATCTTTGTGGTGAAGAAATCTGAAGGGATGGCAACTCCATCCCTCCTGCTAGGGAAAACATAATGTGTATTCTGTAACTGAGAGAGGGCAGATGTGTGGCTGGTTTAGAAGTATTTTGAAATGGTTGTCTAAATGGGTTCCTTGCTCTCAGGATAGCATTCTGTTCTCAGTTTGGACTAGAGAGATTTCACAGGCTGGGAATGACAGGACAAAGTGTCATTTGTTTTCTCTACAGACATAACTGCATCCTACTCAGCCTTTGCCTCAGAGGTATAATCATGGAAAGACAGAGAACTTGAGCCTCTCTACAGGTGCAGATTGACAGTGTTGAAACATAGTCTTGGCTCTTTCGAATGACATCTGTCTAATGAGAGCAAGGTCTTTTCTTCCCCTCACAAGAATTCAATGCATTTTGTTGTGTAAGGGAGTAGAAATATAAAAAATGTGCAGTACTTAATTCAGGGATAGTGGACATGACAGAAGAAATAGTAAGATAAATGCAGGGCTCATATCTACCTTTTACTAAAACAAGAATAAGGGAACAAGCAAGTGCAGTTGAAGTGCAATAACGTTTAAAGTTAATAAATACTTTTTTTCCACATAACTTATAATTAACCTGTCAAGTCAGAACTGCAATAGGTCACTGAGACCAAGCACTTAGTATTCACAAAAGTATTCACAAAAAGATTAGACAAATGTGGCCCAGTTCTTTTCTCCATCTAAGGTGAATTTACACACTGAGGGGGACATTGTGCAGCTCCCTGATTTAGAGACCTCAGGCTCCAAAGCAAGGTAGAAATGTGCCTGAACAGGGTAAGTTAAATCAAGAGTGCACTGTCTCTGATTGCTGCCAAAAACTGCTTCAGGCCAGGAAGGAACTTCTACAGCAAACCTTTCAGTGAGTACTGGAAGAAAGCTTTGTGAAGTGTCCTTCCAGCACTGAAATGTTCCAAAGACCTGGATTCTCTGTCTTGGCTGCTGGGTGATGTCCCAAATGTCACTTCAGCTCCCCTTCCTCTGTTTTTCCCATTTCTGAGCAGAGGTGCCCTGAGATTTACTTGTGAAATGTGGTGGGTGTTATTGCTGAGTCTCCCAAGACAGGACATGGTGCTGACCACTTTCAGAAATGAGAAATGGTGAAAACTGCTCATCCCCCTGAATATGGCAATCTCTAATGGACCTATGAAAAACAAGTGTTTTAACTTGTAAGCCATAATTTTGTAAGTCATAGGGTTTGCACTTTTGTATGTTTTTTCAATTTCCTTTTTATTCATCCAAACCTCCAAAAATTAATTTTCATGTAATGCCTCTAAATTCAAGTACATTACTAGTGAGGGGCTCAGGATTCAGTTTCAAACTATGAGCTAACAGATATAGCTGCAAAGTCCTCACAGAATTAAACAACACATTAAGAAAACCCACACACAACTGAGTTGAGAGGCCAAAAATCTCTTTCCACTTTAATATTAATCAAATAATTAATTGTGGCAATGCACCAAGTCTTTTTAATGACATGTAGAAATAACTTATGCCCTTGAAATGTGTCTGAAGCAGAACTTAAATAGATCAATTATTTCAGTGATTCATCTCTGAGAAATTTTTTTTTTTTGGTAAGGCTAAACACATTTCTGTGTTATGATATCAGATGATTAAAGAAGGTCTTCTGAGCTAGTCTAAATTAGGCTAAGTAGAAAAAAAATAGGGAATTACTTTTCATGATCTTAGATTTATCTGTTCTTTGTTAAATACTTCCCAAAACTAGACTCTGTCAATGAAGAAAACCACTCACTGATAAATTTAACATGATCTTTTGCTATCTGTGTTTCCACAAGGATTTTAACATCCTTTTAAGGGGAAATGCAATTCTTCAAAGGTAAGAAAAACGTGCCTCATACGCCTGCACTGGCATGGGCTTCTGAAGCAAAGTGACAGATGGGCTAGGACTAGCTGCTTGCTGGTTTACAAGGACAAAGGTGAGTCCTGCTCCCATTCACCCTTTATTTTCTCTATATTTTTCAATCTGCTTTCTGTCATCACAGTAACCAGTTCAACAAGTAATGCATAAACCCCCAATGAACTGAAACAATGCTCAAGTTTTGTCATGTTTTGTACTATATGATTCTATTTTATTCGTCTTTCAAGGTCCATGAGTTTAATGGTCACTGGTATTTTTAAATTTTTCCCCATAAAATCAGCTGTGCTACATTATAGTTTTCACAGCCAGCAGCCCTCACAGCAAATAATATTTTGTGTGAGTACACCAGGATGTAGGACAGGAGAGAGCACACAGTGGAGAAAAGCCTCTGTGGTAGCGTGGTGACCAGTGATGTGTAAGAACTGTTCCCAGTAAGAGGGAACATGGTGAGTGCACAGGTCACTTCCCTCGACCCAGAGTTCCCACAGACAATTTTATCTGTTGCACAATCCTTCAACACACCCAAATTAAAAAGCTGGATGCATGAAATAATATACTCAGCTATACAATACAGAGTGTGAAATTCTGCATTCATCTTGCCTCAGTTTCAGCAGGTTATTAAAAGGCCACCTCCTTGCCTGCATTAGTGACCATGCCAACTTCCTGAAGATTTCCCATCTCTGGAGCATATTTAGAACTGTGACAAGGGTTGACTCCTTGCCAATGCTAAGACAGGCAGTGATGGGAGAGGACAAGTACTCTGTGCTCAAAATTTTCACATTCCCAACGTAATAAATTGGATGCTACCTACTGATGATTCAGCACAAAACCTGCTATTGCACTAAATCTTGCAGGCTCATGACAAATAACATTGAGCTTAATCTAAATTCAATGAAATTACTTCAGCTGGCTTACTGGGCCAGTCTACTGGCCACACACAATGTTAAGCACAAGAAACAGTTTTTGGCTTCTGTATTGGCAGTCTATTACAGTAAACTAGCAAAATTCAGTATTGCTTTCCCAGTTTAATTACTAAAACTGTGTTTACTATTTTAGACAAGCACAGAGATCTGTTGCTTTTATCACACACAGAAGCAGAACTGAGTTGAACAGTAAAAACACGTGACTAATCAATATAAAACAAAATGTCTCCAGTATTGAAAGTAACCAAAGTTACAGTGGCCTTGTTTTTTAAATACAGCACAACACATCTGAGACGTGATGGCAAAAGGCAACACATGCTGAAGAGATACAAGACTTGCAAAACCAAACATTACATTAAACACATTTTTCCATGGTTTAAAAGGAAGAGAAACTTTGCTTCTATCAGATGCTCCTCAATTTAATGACAAATACAACTAATGCCCTGAAGATAAAAGAGAGCATTAGAGCACAGCAGAGAAATATGCTCAGCCTAGAAGGCTTAGCACAGAAAAAAAAAGACAAAAGAGCTACAAAATTTCACTCCATATAGAATAATCCAAAACAGGTTTGAGACAAAAATAGGTCACAATTAAGAATGTGAAGTGAAAGAATACAAAGAACTTATACACGGGTATGAAAAATTAGCATATTACAGCTCCAGAATTTTACACAGGCACTATTAACCCTTCTAACACCTTGGTGCTGTTATTTCAACTAAGACCAAAGTGACCACGCTGTGTCTACTGGACTCCCTGTATGGTTGAACAGCTGAAATACTTCATTATGGTTTCTCAAGTGCTTTCATATTGCTGTTTTGTGAAACAACAATATATTCCTGTTATTCCAGACACAAGAACAGGGACACAAGGGTGTTACTGAAGATAACCAAGGGATCTGAGTTACAGCCACAGTAAGGTCTGAGCTATCTTCCACCATTCATGTTCATCATGCTGTGAGGCAACTGCATTGACAGTGACCATTTAAAGCTCATTAGGGCATATATAAACAGAGAGAGCCCCAGTATTCCCCAATCTGGGCTGCAGATCCTACAGCAAGTCTGCTGAAAGGGGGATTTTCAACTGCTGTGGAAAAAGGGTTTGTGTGGAAAGACAGGTTTTCTCAGCAGAGATTTTAAGCCCCCTAAGCTGAAAGACAGAGAAGGGGAAGGGACTTTATTGTTCTCCACAACTCCCTGAAAGGAGGCTGTAGCAAGGTGGGCAAGAAAGGGGTGGACAAGAGGAAATGGCTTCAAGTTGTGCCAGGGGAGGTCTGGATTGGACATTAGAAAAATTCCTTCACTGAAAGGTTGATCAAGCATTGCAAAAGGCTGCCCATGGAAGTGATGGAGTCATCATTCCTGCAGGGATTTAAAAGGTGTGGAGGTGTGGCTTAGGGACATGTTCAGTGTTGGGTTTGTCAATGCTGGATTAACTGCTGAACTTGATAATCTTAAAAGTATTTTCCAATCTAAATAATTCTATGATTCGTGTTGAATATCCCCTTCATGTTAGAGTGTGTTGCAGTGTATTTATACCTTCAAGAACAACAGAATACTTTCCTTTCTGCCTACATGGTAAGCATCATACCATAATGCCTGTCACTGGATTTTCTTTGTTTCATATTACATCTCCATTAGATAACAAACTTGCCTTGAAAGAAGCTACATCTTTCAGTGACTTGTGAATTGACTGTTTTCACACTATATTCTGTAAATAACATTAATGCCCACGCTGGATGTCAGAAGGTTGCTTCACAAAGGGGCACCTTATTAGTTTGGAATTGAGTTTAGGAGATTAAGTAATAATTTGTCCTGCCTGGGCTAAATAATCACACCTAAAAAGTGTGATTTGACTTAAACAAAAGTCACTCTCCTAGCAGAGCTGTCATTTGACATGGTCAGGTTGGCTGCCCCGTTTCCACAGTCCTTCTGGGTGACAGAAATAGAGCCAGAGCAGAAGGATGCCAGGATATCTGGTCCTGTAAAAAATCTGGCTGTAGTTTTTAGCTTTTGAATATATAACCACCTATTTGAAGTGTTTCACAACCGAGATTTAAAAGAACAAATTGAATTTTTCTGCTCTGTTCCATTCTGCACTGAACTTTATCTCTGTGTTTTCCTTTTAAGTGATTAGTTACTGCCACACATAGCAGGTAGGCTGAAATCCTTTTTCATCCCTGCTTAGTGTCTCCCTACAAGGCTTACTTCCAAAATGATTGAAGACAAGAGTTCAGAAACAACAGATACTGGCAGCCTGCCAGTCACATGCACCCACACAGATGCAAAGTTAAAAATACATCAATTCCCACCTCATACAAGTGGGTGCACAGGATAGAGAGGGCTGAGGGAACAGATTGAGAGGGAGAAGTGTCTATTCACAAAGGGCAGTACACATGTATCTGTCAAGCAAAAGGCCATGAGGAAAGAAGGGAACTTCTGGTACTTCTGTGCTGTCGGCAGGATGCTTTAGTCAAAACCTTTATTTTCTGGGATTATTTATGCTTAGAAATTTGTACCTGGACTGGGAATCTCATCCATCCTTCTTTCTTTGTATTAAGGTCACAGAAGACTGCCAAAGAATAGTAGGGACATAGTACTAAGGGTATGATACGAACAATGCTGGCAGGAATAGCTGGTTTCACCTGATCTTCTAGGTTTAGATTTGATAAAGGGATCAATGTGACAGGCTTGTTCTTGGTGATCACCTGTATGTTTGCTGGGCCTAAATGAGTGCATTTTTGCCTCTTCTTTCACCAGGACTGAGCTGTACCTCAAAGGTAGCACATTCCTCCTACAGAGTTGAAGCTGAATTAAAGTCCTGAACAGCCTAAAAGTAGCAAATTATTTTTACCAAAACCCAAAGGACTGTACCTTAATTTTAGAGTGTTTGGGGTTTTCTTATTTGTTTGGTTTCAGTTTGATGATTAACTTCTGCTCCAGACTCTCTAATTTGAGCAAATCAGTTCTTTTTGGTACCAAACATTTCTGAGCAAGCACTCATCTCCAGTCTGAAAGGTGCTACTTGTCAAGAACTGGTGGTTCAGACTCAGTCGATATCACACAGTGAGGAAAACATCCCCGTTGTTGTCTTAAGCCTCACGCTTTTCCAGGGTCTTGTTCTAAATCTTCTTTTAAAAGACTTTTATTCCAAACAAACAAAGGGAACTGCCCTTTTCAACAATTTGAAGCAGTGCAGTCAAGATTTTTATCTATCCTAATGGAAGTGCTTTGAGTTGTGTACTGAACCCATTACTAAAGACAGCCCATGCAAATTAGTTGCATAATTAGTTTTATCAAATGGATGGTGCTTTCTTGAATGCACCCTCCCAAGCAGGGGTGAAACTGCTGCAAATTTAGGATCTGCTAAACTAGGAGCTTCTCCCCAGGCCCCAGGTCAGCAGAGTTGACAGTGCACAAGCTGAGCATTCTCAGGGCAGCAACTGTACAAACAGCCACAGAAAGGATGGGTTTAATTTTATGTTGTCTTAGGACCTGCTCTTGTACTAATAAAGTCAAGCCCCAGGAAAAATGTGAGGCATTGAGGCAAACAAGGACTGGAGAGGGCTAAGGTTGGCAGGAGGGTATGTTTGTAATGCTAATAAACCAGATTCTGATTTCTAGCGTGAAGGGGGTAAATTACAAACTGATGAAGCTTCTCCACAACTGTGATTTCTATTAACATTAAAGCAACCATGGGCATATACAGAGGGGAAAATAGGTCTCTGGAGTTTGGTATTTTAACCATCAGTCATATATTGTAATTGCTGGAAGAAAATAAACGATATAGCAATAGCAATTCTAAAGGCAGATAGAGGACAGGAGAAGTGAAATATTAAATAAGAACAGTCACTATGGAAACTGTTGGATTTTACTATTTTAATACCTGGATGATTCAGAGGAGTGGCAATAAGACATGGAGCCTTCTGCCTTTGGAGGAGGTATCAGTTCAAATTTTGCCCGAGCTGGGGGCAATTGAAAGATCATCCCAATAACTGTTCACATGAAATGAGACTTCACAGTTTCAGTTAATTTTCAGGAGTTAGTGTCTGTCCAGGAAATACCTCCATCATGCAAATATGCTTGTTACAAGACCCAGCAGTAGGCCTGAAAACCTTCTTGGCGGGGCAGCATTTTCTCACTGCTTTTACAACTTCAGGGCTGGGACTTGAGGAGAGTTGTTTTGCTGCTGCTGCTAAGATGATGCCTGAGACACCCAGATTTCAGTCTCTGGGCCTCACACCTATGCTTCATGACCAGCAAACGAAAAATGAAACAAAAGCCTACACTCTGTTTGCAAAATGGAGAAGGGATGAAGCTAAAGAAAGAAGAAAAACAAGATCTGCAACTAAACCTAACACATTCCTAAACTTGGGAATTTATCTAGATGAGCTTGTTCAAGTTACAGTTCCCACCTATTCTGCCCTGGCTCACATCCAGCATAGCGGGGGTAACGAAGGCATCAGAGTGTCCATAAAAGGCAGAGACATTGTGGGAGGAGTGACTGAAACACATTCACTGTTCAGATTATTTTGTCAAAGAGTTGAACTGCATGAGCTTTATTTAATTTTTAAGACTGGAGACATACAATAAAGGACTACTTGAACAATTATCTAGAAAAACATCTCTCTAATATATTTTCAGTGACACACAAATGAAATTCTTTCTAGTGGTATTTAAGGTGTCCTACTTGTACAGAGACTGAGAGGAAATGTAACACTCCTTCCTCCGTTTCTTTGCTTCAGTCCTACCCACTAGACACAATGCGAATCTGGACTGCCGCCTTGGTCGTCTCGCTACCAACTGCTACTGGATCCTGGAGAACGTAAAGCAGATGGAGCACATTACCAACAACATGCTTTGCCAGCTAGTCAATCAGCTGAAAACATCCATGATCTAGCCATGTTTTTTAGGGGAAAGATGCACAGAACAGCACTAAAACTTATTAGTTGACTGAGCACGTGAAGGTAGAGGTGAGAACACCAGAGGTAACCTCGCCAGGTTGCTGTTCTGCACAAGTGATAGCCACAGACAGGGACCCCATGCGCTCTTAAAAATAGTCTTTGTGAAAATAAGCAAGCAAACTCACCAACCTCACCCATCTAACTCACCAGGTGTTCTTAAAGATGATGTGAATATTTTGAGGGCAATACCAATAATTTCTATACTATACCCATGAAGCAGTATTATGAAGACTGAAACCAATTCAAACAAAATGACAAAAAGTTAGAAAGGAGAGGCTGTATGGAACAGTATGATAACTCCAACCTGATCAATAATTTCTTGACAACTGTATTGCAAACAGAAGCTTCACAGGGAGACCAAACTGCACTGAGACAGAAACTGTGATTGCAGGACAGCCCATATATCTGAATTCTACATAGGCTACCAAAGAAAGATCCATAAAATTGGCTGAGCCTCTCAGACCGTTCATAACTAGAAAGACACAGCATTAGGAAAAAATTACTGTATTTTCACTCACTTATGGGTCTGTGAAAGATATTGCATTAGCAGAAGTCAAGAATTGGTTTAAAAGAGAAAAGGTGGCAGAAAAACCACACAGTTGTTGTAACTAGTGAACCACAGGGAGAAGCCCATCAACCATCTGGCTGCATTAGATTCAAAGGCAAAAGAGAGTTCCAGCACCAAGTTCACTTATAATTACAATCCTTGACAAATAATTTGGGTTCTTCACTAAATAAATAAACAAATAACTAAATTTCAATAGATGAAATATAGAGTCACATTGTGTTTAATTATGCTCCTGGATTTGATACACAAATTCTCTACCCACAGTTGCAACTGTCCCCAATTTTCCAAGACACACAACAGCACTTGCCAACCATGGGAAGGCAGCTTCATACCCTTATGCTTTGATTAAATAGCAATCATGTTATTTTGCTGTCGTGCTCACTATGTATCACACATATCTGTTATTTCAAAGGGAATTTAGTCTACACAAAACCTCAGACAGAACTTGAAGGAGAATGGGGGTATGGGTGCAAGATTTCCAATCTCAGTAAGTTTTAATTGGAAAGACAAAATTCCTGTTTCAGTCAAATTTTTTTTAAAAAATATGAAACTCAAACTGTATTTCGACTTTTTAAAATGCATGCAATGAACTGAAATAATAATAATAATTCTGGTATTTAAAATTTTTGCTTACAATTAAAAAAAAGATCACTGAGTAGCAAAGCAAATGGAGCAGAAATTTAGCATCTTCAAATTGTTCATTAGCCCAGAACAGTAACAAATAATTTGTGCTTTCTGCACTGGCCTCCATTTTCTTTTAGGCTCAGAGCAAGTCTTACAAATGTATTTTTTTTTTTTTGGTAAAACCCTGACATGATTCAGATGCCAAGTTTCTTTCTTGAGATTCTTTTAATCTGCTCTCCAGGTTCTTATTTATGCTCTCCCTTAGATATATGTGCCTCTTAGCAAAAAGCAAAATTTCCTATCATGTCCTGCCTGAGTTACAAAGTATTAAATTCATTTCTTATCACAAACTGTGCGTTAACTTAGGCATTTAAAATGTTTATGAAAAAATGCTGTGAATTCCTTCTTTTTGTGCATCAAACCCCAAACCCACTGCATTTCTGTGGGTGTACAAGCAATTTAAATTTCAGCAATTTTGTGTTACTCAGTATTACTTTTTATTTCCAAGTAGTGAGGAACTCAACTAAAAATTATGATGGGCAAACTTCAAAGGCTTTGGACTTTGAGTTTGGTTTGGCTGTTGGTTCCTCTGCTGTTAGACACTGCTTCAGAAGTACTGCTCTCCATGGCATCAGGACAGGTTTTTTCTAAGACTGATAACTGCAAAAACATCAGAGGTGTGACGGTGACCCTGCCCTTGTACACCTGTCTGTACAAGGGCTACAGAAGCCCCAGGTGTTTCCCTGCTGAATTCCAAGAGCCCAGCCAGGCTCACTAATATCCAGCCACTGCAGAACACACAGAAAACTGTGCTTCTGATTCCAGACTTTGCTACACACTTCTGTAAATGAGGCTGGAGTGATTGAGGGTTTTCTTTTCACTCCCCTCATCTGAGTCACTTGGCTATAGTACTGAAACACAGGAAAATGTGGGGGTTTTAATCTACAGAGTGACTCCCACGTTACCTGATTAAGAATGGTATAGCACAGCAGGAGATTATCATCATTCCTATGTTTCAATGAGGAGTAAATGTTATAATCAGGAAATTTATACCACTATAAAATCTTAAAAGCATGGAAACAGAATTCAATTTTGTGGTGGTGTGTGTCTGAAAACAAGATGACAATGAGCCAGCTACCTACAGCTCACCACTACTGAAAATGTAATAAAGTACCCGTCTGAACTACAGGATAACGAAGTTAAGTATCAAATTAAAATGAGAAGACTATAGCATAAAATTAACGACTTTTGTGATGTCTCTGGTGATGCATAGCTGTTTTTCAGGTGTTTTATCAGAGGTGGTAATTTAAAATGTGCTGTGGTTGGTCCATCACTTAGAGATTGTCCTATTCACCTTTGGTGGGATATTAGACCATCAGTTCCAACTCCCCAGGTATGGCTTTTGGAAGGGGCAGACATCCTGCACACTGTATTAACACATAATTTTCTGCAAAGAAAGAAGATCTGTAGTCATCATATGCTGTGTTCCAATAAGGCATTATTAGTTAGATATGTTGGCTCCCTTAATTCAGATCTGGTTTTGTGCAAAAGATGGAAACTAAAGTAAATGAGCTGACTGACAGAGAAAGTGAGCATGAGAGCAAGAAGGCCCACTGGAAATACCATTAAGGTTACTCTTAACTGAATGGAGAGACACTGAACCAGTCCACATGAATCTCCTCCAGCTGAACAAATCAGCAATGCATGTAAGAGAATGGAAATCTTTTCATTCCTCTTTTTTTCAGGAACTGCTACAATCTTGTTGTTAAAGAATTTCACTAGATAGGAAAACCCCCAACTGTCTTTGAGTTTAGAGAAGAAAGATCATATAAAAAGCGTTCAGTGAATTCCCAGATTCCCAGGCTGTGCACAAGCTTCAGGACACAAGGGCTCCTCACAGCTGGCTTAGCCTGGCATGCCACAGCTTTCTGAAGAATTTTGATTTAGTTTACAAATTATCAAGGCGAATTCTCTGAGCCAAAAACCAGAACAGAGAGAACGGGAAATAGCTCTGCTCTCTTAAAATGCCTTAGTTGAAGCTTGTAAAATGCTTCACACAGTCATCTGCACAAATGTCCATATTTAGGAAAATGTGGTGGAATGAACTACAGAATTATGATCCTGAGGAAGTTGTAAAGAGAGATAAGCAGGAGGAGCAAGACATGCTTTTGGTGATTGACAGAGACTTTTAACAGCTTGAATCTTGACACAAGCACCTCAGCTAAATGCCTGTCACTCACGATGCTTCAAAGGAATGACCTGTCACAACCAGACTAATGCCCAGAATTGGAGAGAAAGAAAGATAAAACTTACTCGGAGAGAAGTGCTCTTCATTGTCATCCTGTTGGTATATTATCAGCTAAAACTGGAAATATGTGGGAGGTCTGAATGCTTTCCTAGCTGAAGCAGAAACCTGAGTACACCAAGGCAGTAATCCATAATCCACAGCAGGGTTCCATCAGGGTGCAACACTCTGGGGTATTTCCCAAGCTGACTTCCTGTGAGTGCTTTTAGTTTTATTGTGGAAACCATTTCAAGGAGACAACTTACTGTTTTACACTTTGTATGTGGATTTCTATGACTGGACCACCGGATTACATTCAGACCTAACACAAAAATGTCACTGCAAGGCAGGAACCCCTTTGCTCCTATTGCCTTGACTTCTGACCACACCAGAGGACACTGTAATACCCCAGGAGTTCATTCCCTGTCACTTACATCAATTCCTAAGGGGACAAACTCTTTTATGCTTGACATCAGGGACAGGTTAAGTGACTGCTTTGTTTTTTCTTAGATATTAGAGGTATTTTTGGACTTAAATGATTCTACAACTCCATGATTCCATTCAGCAAGCCAAAGGCAGGTCTTCTGGCAGCTTCCCACTGCAGTTTTGTAATCTGCTACTGTTGCTTTCTTCATCTTGCTGGTTTACTTGGTGCCGTAACTATTTTCTCATTTTTAAATTCACTATTAATTTTAATTAAGCTCAGCTACACTGATTAGTTGAGCTAATCTACCTTCACTTTTAAACTCACACACACACATACACCAGTTTTCATGTTCATGTAGCATTGGCATGGAAAGTTTTATGCATAGAGGAAGAAAGACCCACATATGCAATGAAATAAGAGGGCTTATAACTGCAGCTGGCTGGGGATTTTTTTAATTAAACTTTTCCTACCCAAAAAAGCCAATTAGTTGGGATTGAAAGTTTTCAGAGATCTACATCCTGTTTAATAAAATTTTAATCTGAAGTTTTCTAGGGTGAAAAGTAGAGAATAGTCACTAGGTAATACCAATCAAACCTAGAGGTCAAATCTCATCTTCAAGAGAGGAGGTACTGAGCATGCTGCATTTGGTTATAAGAACAGCTCTAAGTCCACAAATGCCAGCCTCATAAGTCCCTCGCTGTGAAGTTCCTTGAGGGATCTCATTTTCATTAGATATTCTGGATTTCTTTTAGCACTAGGGCAAAAACCTCAAATCTATGAATTTTTTCATGTAGCTGGAAGTCTCATTCTGAGTTATCCACCCACTTTCTTCTATAGTTATATTTTTATGGACTAAACAAGTAGATAAAATACATTATTATTTTTACTGTTTTTATTTTCTGACATCTCTTGCTCAGAGATTTCAAGAGGTGCTTCAATGTCTGAATAGGCCATAAAGTTTAGCAAGGAAGTTCTAACCTTGTCTGCATCCTGCATATAAAAACAAATATTCTTGTTTAACTAACAACACGATCAATGCCAATTAACCACTTCACAAGCTGCTGAATCAGAGAATATCATCCGTGGATTGCATCAGTCCATTGTTTACTCTTCTACTTTGCTACTTCAGCTTCTCCCCCAAGCCACAACAATTCTTTTATGCTTGTGCAGTCCCTGTCAGACTTTCCTATGTACAATATTGTGTGAAGAAACAAGGAATGGCCAAGGTGGACCATATTCACAGTATGTTATCATCCAATATCCTAACAGTTGCTTGTACCAGATGTTTCGGAAGATGATAAAGGACCCTACAGGAAGCAGATGTGAAACAATCTGCTCTGCCTAACTCACATGCAGAACTATATCTGTAAGTTTGGCTGTGTTTTCAGAGCTTGAAAAAAGGGCAGATTTCCACTATCAGCATTTATTCACGTGTAGGCTCACCAGCCATATCCTGTGAGTCTTTTCCTTTTTAACCTTTTCTCCCAGCGGTTTCCAATGTCCATTCCAGGAACTCACTTTACCTACAAACATCTTTTCAGATATTCAGAAGAATATGCAAGTACTGAAAAAATGTTTAAGAAGTTTTAAACTGTATTTTTTAACTTTTCTCGAAGATAAGAGATTTCCTCAAATGAAAGTTAATGTGTTATTTGAAAAAACAAAGCAGAGGCAAAAGGGTATGACTGTTTAGGAATAATGTCTGTAAGCTTGAACTAACGGCTCGTCTTCAGGTCTTACTCTTCTGAGTGAATCAGGGAAGCTGCATGAAATTAACATTTTCATAAATGTTACTGTTTAGAGTGATTCCATGTTTCCCTTTCTATTACCTCCCCTTACGGCAGACAAAAAATAATTCTCTTGGAACCGGTACAGTTAGAATTCATCATTGCCTATTCTCTTTGGTAAGGGAGGAAATACCTGGATGGCATCTGAATACTCTGAGGACTGCAGGACTCACATATTCATGTATTCAATTTTATGAACATCTCCAGAGAATACAACAAAATAGAATTTACTTATTTTTTATAGCTTGTTCTAGGTCTTCTATGTTTTCACGTTCATCACAGGCTACCTCTTTTTCCCTAAGATTATTTGGAACAGACCCAAGACTGCTTGAACATGAGTTCCAGCACAGACATTCTTGGTTGAAAGACAATTTAGATGTGTTTCGGTGATACAGAAAATGGCCTTGTATTTGTGTGTCTTTGACTTATGTTACAGATGTTGGTACAATAGTGTCCCCAAGCTTTAAAATGATTACCCACCTTACACAGACTCACAAACACAGAAAAAGAAAAATATAGCTGTCAGCTTTTTCTGGGCCCCCAAATCCATCTCTCTGTTGCAGATTTACATTTATTTGTAGAGAGCCTCAGAACCGGCCAAGAAGGGAGGAGTGAGCAGAGGGTGCATTATGAATACTGAGAGAAATGTCAGCATTTCAACCTAAGACCATATCCTGTTGTCATGACAACATGATGTAAAGTGTTTTCTTAAAGAAAAAGATTGCAATGTAAATGAAAAAGAAAAACTCAGTTAATCGAGCAAATTCAGTTGATGTTTTTATGAGGGTGTGACATGGATTACAACACATCATCTATTACTGTGAAGAGATTTTTAAAAAATCCCATACAGAACAAATGCTCGCTTCACAGAAATGGTGTTGTATAAAAATCACATTTATCATTACAAATGAAGTTTACAAACTGGACTTAAAAAAATATTCAAATTAATTTAATATATTTCTACCAGCTATTCAGAAAACATAGGATGGTTTACTCACTCATTTTCTATGTAAACTACTGATTTAAAGCAGCTTGATTTTTTATGCAACACCAAAGATCTATTAAGTGCTGTAGAAACACTTAATGTGCCACTGGCCTCCAACCCTGTAATTGCAATGGTCAAAAGGTAGAAAAAGGGAATATCATTATCCCATTTCAAAGCAGGAGCAGAGGCACAGGGCATGTGAAGCCAGAGGCCCAAAAATCAGATGAAAAGCTTCCAACCGTGTTGGGAATTACATCAAGATTGCTGCAGCCTGGCTATGCAGTTTACAATGTCATTCTCATCTGTTCACACAAAGAGAGAAATTGGTGAGTATTTTCCTTCAAACATTTACTGAGGTTTACAGTTATTAAAGCTTTCATCACTTGCCTAAAATGTTAAAATTTTTGTCATTGCTTGGAAGTGTGACCTGTGCCTCAGGGCAGGCACCGGAACAGAACAGCAGCGACAGAAACACCGAGGCGGCGCTAGGGGCCCTTGCTCACTGGCCATTAAGATGAAGAGATTACATCTCCCACAGCAGCAGAAGACAATGTGTTTTTATGCCAATCTGAATGACCTTGTATCACTTAGATGGAGCTGGAGAATTTCTCCCTGCACCCCTCACCTCCACATACCAAAAAATACCCCCAAAAAAATCTTGGCAAACATCTCAAACTGGCTTTCTTTCCTCCTTGCCAGTGCAGTCTGTTGTACAAAATAAACAAACCAAAACAAAAACAAAACAATTAAGAAAATTTGGATTTGAAGTTTTTCTGGACAGCTCTCAAACAGGATAGTTCTTCAAGAATAAATAGACAGTATTCCCCTAGCCTGCCTGCTGCTTCTGCAAACAAAGATCTTGGCAGCCAAAATTTCCTCTTGCCTAGAGCTGACCTCTAGAAGTGTGTGCCCTGGCATTTGTTATTACAGTGATTTGTGGTGTTTTCTGGGAGTCAGCAGCAAGGAGATTCCCAGAAGGGTGGGAAACACCTGAGCGTGGATGAGGAGATGCCACCTGCCCCTTGGAGAGCACAACCAGAGTAAAGCAGGTTTTGGCCTGCAGACGTTGTGCTACTCTTACAGTGTTGCACCATTTCCAGTGGAATTTTGTTAAAAGGGAATGTGGAGAAGCAGGAAGAGTTTCAGACTCCTGCAGTGTGACAAGGGCCAAGGGGTGGGACACACTGAGCACTGCCTGTAGGCAATGACTTTACACAGATTTGAAGGGGTTCAGCATCTTACAGGGCCAAGCCTCAATGCTTTAAATAAGCTGCAGAATTTAGATCTGAAGTCTCCTAGAGAAGGAGGGCTGAATTCAGCTATGCTAAAAAGGGGTGGTAAGAGCTATTTACTGGAAAAGTCCATTCTAAGATACTACAGCAATTCTGGTATAAAAGATTACTTGTCTTGTTAAAAGCTTACAAGTTATTTGTCATCTCAGCGCTCTGTTCCATACAATGTCAGGTTCTGGAAAGCTGTGAACTCCCAGGTAATGAAACAACTCAGTGTGTGCTAAGAAAAGCATCTCGTATGCAGAATTATGGCTTTGCAGCCAATTCTAGAAGGTGGTGATTATGGTCTCCCTGTCTCTTTGAAAAATATGTCTGTGAGTTCTGTGTTATGTGAGGTATGAATAAAGTGGGAAGTTGAGACTCGTGTGAGCCACCTTTCCCTTTTCAGGGAAGGGAACTGTCAGTGAAGCACATTGGGATTGCTGCTCACCATGAAAAAAAACAGAGTGAGCTTGGAAAACTCCCCAGATATTCACCAAAGGGAATTTGCATCAAAGCTGCCTGTATGTGAGATGTGGCAGGTTCTAGACCCCTCTGTCTAGAAACCTTCTTGGGTGATACCCTCACTGAAAATCTGGAATAACACTGCATTAGCTCTGGCACTGCTAAGACTTCTCTGGTAGTTTTTGGCAGGAAGCCTGCTGGGCAGCATGACCTTTGTACAGCAGCAAAGGAAATCACAGGTCATTTCTTAATCTCCTGCTGTCACCAATATGATCTTAACCCAGTTTTGATCTTGTCCTCCAATTCTCTTTCTGAGTAAAAAGGGCCGTATTCACTTTCTTCTACCCATTGATTACCTTATGCTCTGAGGATTATAAACTCCATTATGTGGAAATGTTGCTTCACCCATGTTTGCCCCAGCTCACAGGGACTTGGGGGCAGGTGGAGTCTGTATAGGATTACTGTAATATGATAATAATCATTTGAAGTGTGTCGCCCCACACACTACTGAGACTAACAAAATGATTCTAAGAAATCCCAGAAAATTCTTGTTCAATGATACATTACTTGCATGAGAGTTTGGAATGCAGTATCTGATGTTTGAAAAGCAAGTTTTCATGCTACTTCCTCTTTAGAGGATTTGAGAGGGAACATAATTCAGGAATCATTGCTGGGGCCTACCCATGGTTTTTGACCTAGAAACGAGATTGCAGAGTAAGAACTTGCTCCTCCATCTGGTACATACACTAATAATCCTCCCCACAAGAGCAATTCAGTTAACTGAACTGATTCCATAACATTATTGTCATGGTGGGCCTCTACAGGTGGTCCTCTAGATCACATCAAATACAGCCTGGCTTTCAGATGCAAGCATGAGGTTAGATGAAACTGGCAGGTAGAAAAACACATCTTTGTATTCGTAAATTCAGCCAATTTGATCAGGACTTGCTGAGAAACAACCCCATGACACCATTTTAGAAAGGAAAAGAGATAGAAAACACAGATTCACTACCCTATTTACTAGAGATTTGAACTTTTAAAAGCATAACTGTGAGAAAAATAAGAGAGAACACAAAATAGACTCAAAATTATCATCTTATCTCTATGTCCACACCTGTGGCTTTGTTGACACAAGGCTACATTACAAGAGATTATCAAAGTTGGAGCTAACCTTCATATCTTTGTAGCATCAAGTGAATGTCAAAGTCATCATCACAAGCACAGCAGATCCTATTTGCTCTCTTAACTGCATCAGTAACATCTTTTCAACATGTGTCTCTGAAATACACTTTGTAAGAAGGAAGATTGCTCATTGGAACAGCAAGGAAAGGAGCGTGGAGATACTTTGCTAGAAAGAGAGAACTTGAGTTATGCCACTGAGATCAATGGAAATTCAGAAAGACGCCTGAATAAGAAGTCTGGGATTTGACCCTAAATCAGCTTACACAATATTCAACAAATTTAGTTTTTACAATCTGGTGGAAACTCTAATTATGTTGTCATAAAAATCTCAGCACTGTTGAAATCTTATTTCTGAAGCTCTCAAAGAGGCATCTGTAAAGGATTTTCTTTCCCATTTTGTTCTGATAATGGACAACATAGGAGGTGTCAGATTAGAGAGAGCAATGTGGGACATGCCCCCTCCATCAGCTCTCTGACAAAGGAAACCAATAAACAATGGCTGGGTTTTATTAAGTTGGATTAAAGACCGAAGTCTCAAGCTCTAACTCTTCACTTAGACAAAGTTCCCAGAGAAAAGGACAATTTAAAGTATGTGTTTCACACAGGGGTGAAAGACTCCCCTCTCCGAAGATGAAACATGGTTTTAAATGCCTTAATTCATGAGGTGCCATAAGTAAGTATTTAAAGACAGATATCACAAACATCAGACTTTGTTGTGTACCAGAAACATACAGAACTTCAGGAAGACAGTGCAGAAAATTTCAGGGAGACAAGAAAAATTTTCACAAGTTCAGTGAGGACAGATGTTTTACAGAAATAGTTCAAGTTTAGCAAACTTCTGCCAAAGCCCTGGGAGTTTCCATGAGAAACCCACAGATGTCCTGCCAGCTCTCTTGCTGCCTTTTGGCAAAAATGGCCTTCCCAGGCTGCTGCTGGGAACAGCCCATGGACACAACACCTGATGAACATCTTCCCATTGGTGGCCTCCAGCTGCCATGGCCTTGGGTGGGCAAAATGAGGATCACTGGGTTCTGCAAGGAGGCCCAGAGGGCAAGGTGGGGAGGCCCCTCAGGGTCAGGGCAGCTGGGTGCTCTGCTTCAATTATGAACAGATTGAAAAAGGATAACAGTTATGTTTCCAATTCAAACATTTCAATGTGCTCAACCTTCCAGTGAAATGGAAATTTTCAGTTGAACAGATCTGTTCAAAGCCTGCTGGTGTAACTCAAGTCTCTAACATTTAAATTATCACAAAATCTTTGTTACTAGTGCATACACCTGTGGCATTGAATACACCACATTTAGAGCAACACAGCATGAATGTAAAACACATATAGGAGAGATAACAATGGATGGGTGTTGACTGATCCCCCCCCAAAAGCTGGCATTGCTGTTCCATCAGCAGCCAGGAAATAATTCCTTTCCAAGACTTACTTCAGTTTGTGAAAAACATTGATGTTCAAATGAAATGAAATATTTTCTTCTATGATTTTCTCTTTTTTCCATTTTCTTTTCTCTTTTTTTTTTTAAGGAAAGCATGTATTTCTGGCCTGATTTACCTAAGAAATTCCTTTAAAATTAGAACCAAGCAGGCTTTCATTTCAGCTGTGTTTTAATGAAATGATATTAGATAGAAGAATTGTCTGCTGTGGAGAAGGCAATCAGTATTCATTGCCAGCTGAAAGGTGTTGGCTAGGCTGACATGTTGACAAGGTGTATTTCCACACATATTGTTTTAATTTCAAAGCACAAATCTGTAATGTAAAACTGTATATTCCTAAGGCTGCACTATCACTCAAAACTGGCCACATTTGGTCAGACTAAAATTCTCTCTTGCCCAAGATCTCCAGCTTCCCCACAAAACACCATAGGGATTTATTGAACCAAAGCTTTTTTTTTTAGTACATTCTTCCCCAGCCGTTGTTTCCTGACCAGAGGCTGTATCCCAGGTGCCTTTGTTACAGCACAGCCTGGGTGCAGAGTACACCTGTAATTTGGGATACATTGCTGTTGCAAACATGAACTGCACACGCTGTGGGAGCGGAGCCTGGCTGCTCGCCCTGAAGCTTGCAGTGACAGACAGCATTTAGAGTTTATATAAACAAGCACAACAACCCATCCAGTTCACTTTAACATTAACTATTTGCATAATAGTCTCTGTATTTTGGCTCACACTCAGTGGGTGATGAAAGTACCACAACAGCAGGGCAGGGAACATGGAGGAGTTAGAAGTTTTAAAGGAAAAATGTTACATTTTGCTGTAGACCAAGATCTTATAGATATCATTTGTCTATTTGCACTAATATATTTTAAAGAAAAGATTGCTGAAAGTGTACCATGCAGCCAGGCAAGAAGCATGAACAGGATAAGCCTTAACACCTTAATTGCATGGAGCAGAGTGCCACGGGAGGAAGAGCTTACTGAGAGGGAAAATAAACAGAGCAAGAAGAAGCAAGTTTTGGGGATTTATATTAATTATATNATATTATATTATATTATATTATATTATATTATATTATATTATATTATATTATATTATATTATATTATATTATATTATATTATATTATATTATATTATATTATATTATATTATATTATATTATATTATATTATATTATATTATATTATCTGCAGTGATTAAACGCAAAAGAATTCAGAGAATGCCCAACTCATTTCTAGTAGCGCTCGCTGTCTGCCCCAGCAGTGTCTGCTCTTTGGGGAAAGGCTGAGTGCCATCACCACACCTTATTCCCAATTGCGTGCAGCACCACCAGTGCTGGAGATGTGCAGTCCCAAACATCCTGCCAGGCAGGACCGGGGCTGTCCAAGAGCTGCAGCCTCTCCCAGCAAGCAGAAGGGCTGGGCAAAGCCTTCCTTCGCTATGGGTAACTCCATCTCCTCCACTTTCCTGCTGAATGACTAAGCAGCCCCTTGGGCACACCACATGCATGCACTTGTACCTGATGATGACTGTCTGGAACACAAATCCTGCTCATCTTTTAAGTGCTGCCATTTCACAATGTGCCAACATATTTTATTTTTGGTAATAGCTCTTCATCTAACACAGTAAGACAAGTGTACTGGCTCAGTCCCTTGGTAGTGTTTAAATAACATTCCTAGCAAGGAGCATCCTTTGCCAGGAGCGCTCCCTGCTCCCCAGGCTCATGCTCCCTGGGTAGAGGACAGGCTCCCGAGGGTGCTGTGCACAGTGTCCCACTCACTGAGCCAGCACCCAGCAGGATGGGGGGCAGAAGCAAACAAAGCTGCTCTGCCCCCTGGTATGCACTGAGCAGTGAGAGGCCCATGAGGTCCGTGCCTTTAGGGGTGCTCAGTGCAGCAGGTGCCTCCCCTCCTCACTCAAAACCTGAGTGTGAGGTCCATGCAGATCCTGAGCACTATTTCTGCACTCCCTCCTGTTCCCCAGCAGACTCCTCTTGCCCATATACCTGCTAACACAGGGTTTGCCCTTTTTATTACAGTTCAGCTCAAAACAAACACGAAACTCCCCAGGATGTTTGAATTGTGCTCAGCAATTTTTTCATGTGACAAGGTGGCTGCTCCCCGGCCGTCTCCTTATCTACAGCAGAGATCAATGCAATATTCTACTTACCTGTGATAAGCTGCATCTTCAGGCCATAACAAAACCCATTTCATAAGGGATTTTTCTGTGTTGTCTGTATAACTAGCAGGTATAGACCTCTCAGAAAATTAAAGTAACATTTATACTTAACAATAAATCTAATATTATATAAACACATAATGTCTTCATAGATTTCATATCATTTATGGATTGCTCTTTCAGCTTTTCTTTTATTTTGGAAGTGATAACATGGTTAGCTTTGTCTTGTGTTTGACCAATGTATGTAGCTCTAGCTGCACCACCAGGTCTAACACGGTTTATTTTTTACAGCTTGGATGAATAAAACCTAATCAACCAGACTCTCACCAAAGTCCCACCCTTTCTAGAAAACACCCTTAATTCTGGGTAGAGAGGAACTCATTGAACTGGTGAAACACAAATCTCAGCACCTTCAGGATCTAGTATGAAAAACAAACCCCTCGCCTGTAGAAACGCTCTATAGGAAAACGCACTGAGGTGATCTCAGATCGGGTTTCCACAGTTAACACACGTTCTTCAGCATTCAGGAGTGGAGGTTCTCAACAGCTGAAAATGACACATTCTCTTTCCTCCCTTTTTATAGAAACTTCTCCACTTCAAATGTTAAATTGATTTTTTTTTTTAGTGAAAATGTCAGTGCAAAACTTCACATGCACAGGTGGAGTCAGAGAAGACAGGGGAATGAGTTGGCCAAGTCTCCAAACTCTGTTAATTCTGGAAGATTCTAATCCTGGAGGATCTGGACAGAAACTCAGTTACTCAGACCAGGACAGCCACTGGACATCAGAAGGAAGGTTGAAGTCAGGGAAGACTTCTGCAGTCCCTCTGTAACAGGCAGGGTCAGCACAGCCTGTCAGCAGTAGCAGTGGGATGTAACAGCTTTTCCAGGTAAAAAAAAAGTCCCCAAGCTACTTAGAGATGAAAATCATACCAGTTAAATAAACCAAGGCTTATTTATACATCTATAGAGCAAGGCAGCTTGAAAAACGTGTTGCTTTTGTCTGGTAATTAAGGAAAGCAGTTTGTGTGACTCCAGCAGATTATCAGGGAATGTAAGTCCAGCCCTTTCAAATGCCAACATTGTTCTACCACCCCCCACGTTTTAACAAAGCCACAGTGTAAAAAGGACTAATTAGTATGTTATGAAAAGGCAGACATCCAAAGATGATATGTGAGGCATTTCTGTACCAGAATCTGTAATTAATTACTTTGTGCTGGAATTCACATAGGTGTATATATATATAAAAAAAGATTAACCCGCCTGCTTGCAAATGTTTTAGGGGTCATTATTAATATTGTTTTTATTATTTTGACTGACATTGCTCTTTCTTTTAAGTGCATTGTAATTTTGCTCTTAGGAAAAAGGAAGTATATGAAATGTTTCCTTTAAAAATTTCAAAGTATTTTCTAATTCTTTCCTCTTCACAACACATCTCTTGCTCTGCAAGCCTTTTCATAACACAGAAATGAAAAACAGCAAAGATATAAAAGTATTCATAAACCAACATTTAGGTAATATGTTTAATTAACATGAACAAATTCATCATTTTATTCTGGCTATCAAGATGGTTTAGGCAACATAGGATTTTCACCAAGCATGAAATTGGTGCCATGGCTTACAGAGCTCTTTTAGAAACCTACTTTGGATGCTTTTTTGCACTACCAGTTACTCTACAAGTTTATTTCCATGCATGTGTGCTGGTTTATACATACACTTATTAGAATGATGAAGTTGCAACTGGTATCACAAGAGCATTTACATACTGCTCAAAATAATTATTTGGATACAAATGACAAATTATGCTTTAAAAAGGAAAAAAGCATTGCCAGAGTTTCTAATGTGAAGAAAGTACAGTTAAATTGAACAATTTCCTATCTCATCCTGTCCCAATAACCTGTCCCCATCTTTTGAAATATTCATAAAAGAATAATTTTTGCCATTTATGGTCAAAATAAAATGCTGTTAATGGTACATTATTTTACAGCAGTTCCTAGTATTTTCCCTTAGCAATTGCCCATTTATTTGACTTGCACTTGGCACCTACTTGTTATTGCCCTCACTATTACAAAAAGGGCACATTTAAAGAGAAAAAAAAAGTCATAAGCATCAAGATTAATCATAAAAACATTGATTTTTAGAATAAAAAGAGAAAAACATGTTTTCTTGGGGGGAAATGTGCTATCTAACACTACACCTGAGCAGCCTGAGATCTTGTTTAACCAGTTCAACGTTGGGTATGGAACCACATTTACCCAACAACAGATTTCACAGGGAGCTCACGACAATCCTGCCTGGCCTCTCTCTGGATTCCGAAGCCACTGGCCAGCAGGGAAGAATCTTTGTGGAGATCATCTGCCAGTGGCAAAATGATGTTTAACTCACAGCAAGACACCCGGGTGTTACAGTGCACTGACTGGAGCAGACACCAAAGCAAGACAACATCCCTCTTCCCTTTGCCTTGCAATTTTGTTCTTTCAGTTTTTAACACTTCAGTGGTAGCCCAGTTCCTGTCCTACTGGGGAGCAGCAGCAGGTACCCACCAAGGTTTCCAGGAGGTGCTGGGACCCATCCACTCAGATAAAATCGTAATTGCAGGACCAAATAAAAAGGGAAGTGAGGTAAACACACAGTGATATTCTTTCTGCTGTAATCTTTTTTGCTGGAATTAAAACTAAACATCCTACCCGTCCTAAGAAAAAGTCTAACTTGAAATTTTAAAACTGTTAGGTGTTGCTGGGCCTGTTTGTACCTCAGTCCTCAAGTCTTGAACATTTTTTAATATTTCTTAGCATTATATAAAGGAAAACTATTACATTAATAGACATTCCATCTAGCTAATCTTTTCAATTATTTCCTCTATGAGTAGTCATAGACTTTTTGCTGTTAAAAGATCAGGGAAATATAAACTGCATGTGTTTCCTCACAGTAGTCTAATTGTAGCATTTGTGCATTAATTCCCAGAAAACCGGTTTCTAGTTATATGTGACTATGTAAAAAAAAAATCATGTATTGGACACATTATTATAAACCAAGACGTTACTATTTTCCTTTTGGCATTTTGCTTAGTGTTTCCTCACACTAGAAACTGAAAAAAATCACAGTGATCCTTAGGATCTGCTTTAAAACCAGACAGCATCTTCAGGCTCTTCTCCAGTGTAAGGTTTGTAACCCACAGCTAACACCAGTGCATGAAGGATCCAGGGACTGTCAGGAAATCCCACGCTGTATCCCATGTTCCCAGAAAAAAATATTTGCCTACAAAGGTCAAAATACATGGATGATTCCATCTGTACGGGATAAGCTTAGAAGAGAGAACCTGTCTTGTTTAAACAGACAAGCCACAGAGCAACACCATCGTTTTCTCTCTTACTTCTCTCACAGAATGAAGAGTCAGACAGGAGTGGATTTTCTCCAGGGTAATCTCCACAGCATGGCTTTGCAAATACAGATTTCTAAGAGTAATATACACTCCTCGCTCATGTGAGTGATTTCAGCAAGACTCAGTGACTTCATCGTCATCGTCTCACAACTCAGTAGGACACAGCAAGTGACAAAACCCATCAATTTTCAATATCATGCAGGTTCACTCCAACATCCCTTCCTAATTTTTAATGCATCCTGCCCTTGAGCATAGCTATTTGCTATCACAGGTAAGGCTGCACAAGCATATGGTGAGTGGAGGCCCAGTGAGCTGGAACATCCTGTTCCAAGTGATATTCTGCAGAACTGTTTGGCTGTAAGAGCTCAGCAATATATTTTGATAGGCTTGACTATGCAGCTATAGATCTAGTTTGCTTCCCACTTGGATATTGTTCATGCTTCAGTTATCAAGCACAAAATTAGTGATAAGCAATATTAAGCAGAGTGCTCTGTATCACAGCTCTGCCCAAGAGGGCTGATAACAGATCCCAGGCTCTTTATGCTTTTTGCCTTTACAGCAACCTGAGTGACTGCTTCCCTGGGAAGCAGAAGGCAATAAGTATTCTGAGCTTTATGTTAATGAAATGTCTGTCACATCCCTCTTGCACCTTTACCAGGAGCTTTCAAAGTCTTGGTGGAAATCCTAAAATGGAATACCTTTTTGCTAGTGCTTTTCCAAGAAGGATGATGCAGAAATAACTAGTAAGGATATTTTAGCAGCTTGCTATGCATAAAAAATGCATGATCTTCAAAACACAACTGCTGATGGCAATTAGCATGTATTTATAATACATCCATGTGTAACTGTATTCTTACCTGGTTGTTGCAGTATACAGAAATAAGCTTTCAGCTTGATGTGTTACAAACCCACAGATTTCTTAATTTAATGCATGTTCAGTCCAGTAAGAACAGTAAAGAATCACATACAGCTATCCCATTTTTTATGGCACATTTACGGCTCACTCTCAGGAGCCTACATCCTGGCTTTTCTTCCCTTGTCCCATTCTACCAGAAGCAGATTTTCCTAGAAAAGACTTAATAATGTATCTCCCGTGTTGTTTGAGTACGTTATTTGCAGGCTTGGAGTTATTTTGGCCTTCAAATTTTATTCTCGTGGCCTGATATTTCCTTAAAATATCCAGAGGTTATGTGTCCCCACGCTGTCCACTCTGTGGTGCTGGTGCCACCTTATGAACATCACCACACACCCCCTTTGCCTATAAACAACCTGCCCTTTCCTTCCTTCCACGATTCAAGATCACATTAGTAAAACTCTGAATTGAAAGAGTAGATGCCGAGAACTACAACAAGACATGGAGCCCTTGGCCAATAAAAGTACACAAAATTATTCCAAATTTCCCCAAGAGCCACAGCAGATGGCAAAGGCTGTCCTTCCACCTTGTATCTTTGATAGTCTTGCATATTTTGGCTCTAGATCCAATATTCCAAAGCTTCATATATTATTTGCTGTCATTCCTTAGTATTTTACTATTCAGTTCTGGATTTACTGGAGCCAAAACCTTTTATTTGGAAGGATTTACTTTCAGCTCTAAAGTTATTGGGCGTTTCAGAGGGGAAAAATCAAATGCATGTGCAGATAAGAGACTGAGGATAAGGAACCAAAGATAAGAATCCACAGGAGAACAATACTCTTTGTATCACTCTGGCATAGACATTTTAGAAAACTGAAGAGGGTATCTGATTAAGATCAATAAGGTAAAAGAATCTTTATGTTACCTACACTCAAACTCACAGCATGATCTGGTAAACTACTTGTCACAGTGCCAAATGAGCCCCTTTTTCCAAATCCTTACCCTCAACAAAACAATAACATGAAATGGAAGCATTTCCAGTGGTTGCTTTGCATTGGAGCACATCTGCCCTGTTGCAAATGAAGACAGAGCCCCAGTCATTTTTTTGTGCACCTCCCTCTATCCAGCAAATTACAAACTGCTGAATTCATTGGGTATGTAGAACAAGAGTCTGAGAAGATGCAGGTATGTTGACTTACCACAAACAAAGGTCTAGCTCCTGCTAAGAAATGAAAACCATCTAAATCATTCAAATGTACTCTCTAACTCTCATAAAAATATTTGGAATCATCTGACTGATAAAATATGTTAATTAAGTTTGATTGTTCTATTTAATCTTTAAAATTGTCTGGAAACTTTGGAGGATATTTTGTTTGGCATCAGGAGAACAGCAGACTCACAGACTCCTGGTTGTCCTGTCTCAGAGCCTCAGGAATCCACATCAGCACCACCGCACAATTCTGAATTCCTGTACAAGGAAAAATGGGCAAAACATTCACATATTGGATTTACCTACTTCAGCTTTGTTTTTACATGCTGCAGCAGTCTCCTTAGCATTTTAGATAAGACAGTGTGCTAGGTGGGCTATTGGAACAATGTGCTTAACTAAGAACCAGAAGCAGAAAATGAACAACCACTCAGATCTGCCACAATGGCTTAATAAAATGAAACAAACAAAAAACCCTAAACACTCCCCCCCCACCCGCCCAAAAAAAGGAGAAGTCAATACTGTTTGTGTAAGATTTTCTTTAAGATTTGGCCACCTTGTAAGCAAGAATCCTCTAACTTTCATCTGGATTAGCACTGGTTCCCGGATGACAAAGCTGCATAGTCACATCTCTGAAACCCATGCAGGAATAATGAGCAACTCAAGAGCACCAGGCTCTGGGGATGTGCAGTCTATTGCCTTGTGAAGGCCCCTGGGGTTTCTTAAAAAGATTCTAATGGGATCCAACAAGGGCAGATTTGATAATCCCATGTGGTTTGAAAGATACATCAACCAAACCACAGAGACCATGAATCTGAAAGGCAGCTGACAAATCTAGAAGAGAAGTGGAATTTGCTAAGATTTCAAAGGAAGATTTATATGTCAGATCACTGACTATATTTCAGAAGCTGTCATTTCTAGGAACATCCGTTGGAGATGCTATTATTGATTACTACCCAAGCAGAGCCCCATAGATATTAGGATGTATGTGCAGACATTATAGGCAGCAGCCAAAAAAAGGAAGAAAGAAGGGAAGTAGGAGGAGAGGAAGAGCAGAATAAATATATATATGCATATGTACATATAAACCCTTTAATGTTTAATCTAGATACATATCACCTTGGATGGTTTACCTTACCATCTCAGCTCACAATTTAATTTTGTTCATGAGTTTCTATGTACTATTGTTGAGAATTTTTTTAAAATGGGAGTCATGCTGTCTCGAGGCAATTACTAACCTCAATTACAGTAAACTTGCTACAAATAAACTCTGGTCTTCTTCTTGAGGACCTTCAAAGAACCCTGCTATCCCAAATTCCCTTCTGTCAGCACAGCCTCCTGCTTAGAGCCTCTCAACACCCAAGGCTTCTTTCTTTCTCTCTCAGAGAAACAATCATATACATTATTGAACATGCTGTAGCAGATACACTACATTATTTCGTTACCACACTGCTTAATGGCATTCAAATAGAATGTTATAAACACATCATAAATATCAATCTTGAAAATATATTAAAAATTCAAAGAATACTAAATTACCCCTCGTAGGTGAACGAAAGTGATTATAAATTAATAAACATGAAGGAAGCTGAAATTCAGAAGTTCTGAACAGGTAATGTAAATGTTTGAAAACTTCTATAAAACACTGGGAGAGCAAAGTTTTTACTGTCAATTTTTTGTCTCATCTTTGCTGAGTACTAGTACATGGTTTTATGTAAAAAAAAAAATATATCCAGAAGAGTCCAGAGAGAATTCCCTTTCTGTAGCTGTAACTTTGTTTCACTAATCATAGAATCACAGAATGGTTTGGATTGGAAGGGACCAGTTCCACATCCCTGCCATGGACAGGGACACCTGGCACTAGACCAGGTTGTTCCAAGCCCTGTCCAGCCTAGCCTTGAACATTTTTCCAGGCATGGGGCCTCCACAGCTTCTCTGGGTGCCCTGTGCTGGGGCCTCACCATGCTCAGAGTGAAGAATTTCTTTATAATAGCTCATCTAAACCTTCCTCTTTCAGTTTAAAGCCATTCCCCTTTGTCCTATCATTCAGCTCTTCTGTAAGCTGCCACAACTCTGCAAAAATCACTCCTTTCTCAGTTTATATTGGACCTTTAAAAATGAGAAAAAGGTTTCCCAGACTAGAGGAAACTCAAACTTCCAAAGTTCAGCTTCTGTTCCCTTAACAATTCCACGTGCTGCTGTTCGATGTTCATTTTGTCCCAAGTTAAGTTAAACATATGGCCTCTCTCAACAAACCCTGCCTTGAACGTTCTTTCAGTTTAAACAATGGGATCTCTCTCTTCTTCAGTGCCGTAATATTTAACACAGGAACAGATTATTGGTTTGTGTGCTGCCTAATAAATTATGCTAAACTGACTGGATTAATGCTTTTGGGTAATATTCACTGATCATGATGCCTTGTTATCCTAAAGCCTGTGTGCTGAAAACAGCAACCAAAGAATCACAACAACTGCTGTAAATATCTAACCAGGGCACGGGGCAGGAAACCACCGGGCAAGTAAAGGCAATCCAATCTGGCTTTATTTGGCTCTGCAGTTACAGCAGTTATGATCAATGGTGGTTATGAAGTATAAATTGGATGTAAGTTTCCTATGAATGAATAAAACTCAAATAGACATCAAATTAACTAATATTCCCATTTCATTACTCTTTGTTAGTCATCGCCAAAAAGTAAATCTCACTGTTCCAAAAATCTAAAGCCTGGGCATTTCCAGCTACATCAACATGCTTTTAAATATTTTTAATTGAAAATAACAGATAGGAGGTAATGCAGCATTCATCTTGCTGCGGGTGACACGAGGCGTATAGTGGGATGTTTTAACAAATGTTTTATTTAAAGACAGACTTGAAAAGTCTGTGTGAGTAATTGCCAGTTTGTCAGCTGAATCACTTTATCCTTTGGAAGAGCTTTTTGTCATTATATTAGATGATTCCCAATTTCAATGCTAGCCAATTTATAGGATAAATGTACCTCACTGTCATGCATTCCATTCTTGAATGCTAAAATATTATTTGGGCACTTGTTTGTACAAAATTGTTACCCTTTCTATCTTGACAGACATGTTACTAAATGACATATGCATTGAAAACCTGTGTTTTTATGGGAAAAAGAACGAAGATCTCCCTTCTTTTTCACACATTTTTAAAACAAAGTCTACTTATTAGCTTCTTAGTATGAGAAAATACTTATGCATAGTGTAGTGAAGTTTAATCCTGCCTGAGAATTTTTATTTATCTTAATGGAACTGTCTGAGTGGAAGAGCTGACGGAACTGGACCCTTTGTGCTCAGAATACAGTAATTACACATCAGATACTACACTTGCACATTGCCAAAAAGCAGGCTATATGAACAGCATTTCTAATCATTGTAAATCAATTCAGGACTTTTGTGTTTTTAAAATGTTTACCCTCCTTTGAAAGAGAAAGACATTCTGCTTATGTTTAAGAGACTGGCATGTATTAATCCTCAACACGTGGCACAAAAACATCCATTTTTGAACACTAGGATAAAATAGTCTTAAGGATCTTGTTTGAATTCTTTGGTTTAAATGAGCAGAAATGCAAAAGATTTACTAGATCAATTAAAATTCTATGAACTGTATTCCTTGTCAAACTATTTTAATCTGTTTATATCTGGATTGTTCACCTATCTGTCTACAAAAAGAAAATGTGTGTGAGACTGACTTGCACAGATATCTGTAGGAGAAACTGCATCTTGTCTTTTGTGTAGGAGGGAAGCAGTTGGGAGATGAGCAGGAAGTACATGAATCATCTTACGACTACAATCTATATCCAACTTCCTCCTCACAGGAAATAAAGGTACCTGACAATTTAGCCAGTAGCGTGGGTTTCTGACAACTTTGCATGAAGTTTGTTTGAAGAATCCTCATATTTTTAAGTCTCTGTAAGAACATGTTTGCTAAATATATCCAAAGCATTTGATCTGAACAAAATTAAAACCGGAGAATTAAAAAATGACCAAAACCCCCAAGTCTTTGCAATGAAAGCATTATCTTGCAAATCAGAGCTATAGTTTGAAACAAAACTTCAGCAATGTTGCCATCTGGGTATGATTTAGTTTGGTCACTGTTTCTACAATCAGCACAAGTGATTTCACACCCACCATCCCTTACCTTACCTTCCTGCTTTTAAATTTGCATGGGCTGATCTTAAAAATCTCTAAATGAAACCTTCCTTTCCCATACTCTCTGGGTAGTACCCACTGAACTGATGAATGAGCAGCTTTTCCCATCCTCAGGTTTTCAAAGGATCAGGGAAACACAACATATTTTGGCAGAAGGATGCTTCGACTCTCACACCTGTCCTTTGATCTCCCCCGGAGCGGTGCTGCCTTTGGTGTCAGGAGCAGCTTCCCAAGGCTCCCATGACCCTTGAGAACCAGGACAGTGCTGTTCCCCTGGAGGTTTGAGCTCTCCCAGGTGAGTCTCTAAGGACTGTGCCTCTGCTTCTCATTTTGTACACAGCCCAGAGCTACGGTAGCTCAGGCAGGATCCCTCCCAGGGTCAAGGGCACAGTTTCACTAGGAAGGATTTCCATTCTTGCAAATTACTATTGTTTTCTACATTGCATATCTGTTTTACCTCATTTTTTATGTTTGCTATCGCAGTTTTATGCAGTCTTTGATACAAGTGAGACAGATAAACATCACTGAAGGAATACCTGCACAAGCAATCTGGTTTTTGTAGCAAAATGAACCCACAGATTGGCTCTGGATGCTAAGAATGGAATATCTCTTCCATGCCAATCTCTCTGACACAGCTTCGGACAGATCCTGCCCAATGATTTTTAGAGATTTCCTTATTATCAAGGAATTAATTTCCCATGACTCCATGCTTACATTAGACACAGAAATATTGTATCTATTTTTAGGGAAGTTGAATTTTTCAACCTGAAAAGAGACCAAACCCTCTTTACAAATGTGCTAAAATCTTCTTTCAAAGAGTGTTATGCACTTTTGAAAACAGGATTCTTCAGTTAGAAACATATATATACTTAGAAGAAAACAAAGCCTGAAACATTTAACTTGAGGGCCTAGAATTCTGGTATTATCAGAAAAAGAGCAAGGTTTCATCGAAGACAGGAACTGAAGGAGTTCCTGGTTCTGTTTAGAAAGACAAGGAGGAAGAGAAAAGTAAAAACAGCAGAGCAACACACACTCTCACTTTCACTTAAATGGAATACTTTAATCAAGCAAGTGGGAAAAAAGTGTTAAAAAGCATTATTCAGCATTTTTAAGGCTCTCCTTCCTACTATTACATTTAATAAATTCTTCAACAAATAGATTTAATTTTTTTTAAAAATCCCCTTGAATCAAGAGCTCTGTAACCAAACCTGCATATTTGATAATATTCAAATGCTCACTTCTTCCTTGGGTTCAGAGCAGGCACACTAACAAGCTTTTTCAGTCATTCCTCTAAATTTCTGTTTGTCAGCTCAGTTCTGGACTTATGCTGACAACAGCAAAATCGTCACATTTCTACCTAGCGTAGGTTCCAGCTGCAGACATCAAATGAATATTGATTTTCTTTTTACAACTGAGAAAGCTTTAACAGACACAGCAATAGTAATTCCTGGTAGATAAACCTGAATTTGGGACCAAAAGTATTGTTGTGTTATCATTGTCAGTGCTGCTGGGAATGAGAACTGGAAAAGAGCTGAATAGGCAAGTGATTCACAGTGTTCTTTTCATGTGCATATATGGATTGAAATCGTTTGGGTGGCAACTAAAGTAAAATCTTTTTCAGAGAGTTCCTGCATTTCAAAAACTCACCAGAATGATGCTTGGCAGGCAGATCTATCTAGTAGGAGCAAATGAGAACTGGAAGTAGGTTGCAGAGCAGATGAATGCATTTTCATTGACTGATTATCTCCATCCTAAAACAAATTAAGTCACTCAAAACAGGCCAGAAATTCTGGTTATACCACTACTTCATTTAAAAAAAGCTTTTATTCTTTGTGGTTGTGAAAGAAAGTCTGAATTCCCCATAAACTTATCTTTGTTTTGTATCTAAAGAAATTCCCCAAATAGTTTGTTTCTCAAGAAAAATTAAAACCCAACTCCTTAAGGATGCTCTTAATTACTAATCAACATTATCTCAGTGTTTTCTCCTTAGTGAGGAAAACCAATGAAAATTAAAGGTAACACATCTGCATTGTCTACCACGGGTCTGTAATTAATTTCACACAATACTGCACAAACATCACCTGATGATTCATGACAGAACACACATTTCTAGGAGTAAGGCACCTGTCTTCTGCAGGATTGTTAAGAGCAAGGTTAAGAGTTCTAGCCTAAGCCCAATTCATACAACTTTCTATTCCAAACCCTCCCTTCTTTAGGCCTTCTCAAGCCTTCCTTATCCATCCTTTCCAACACAGCTCATGTTACTCGATACAAAACTTTCCAGCTGAGGTCAGCCTTAGATCACGAGGGAATCAACCTCTTCTCTAAAGAACAGTTCTGCTGCTTGATCCAACAAGCCACAGGTAACAAGGAAGGTGTTTAGGTGGCTCATTTACCTAAAGTGTTGTCCAGTTAACCAGGACTCACTGGGACTATTTCTGACTCAACTGCTGACTAGGTCGATAATTTTGAACAAGTTTAAAATTAGGAATGACTGCATCTCTCAACAGGTGGTGTAAGGCTCTGTCAATTTAAACACATAAAATGTGCTTACAATTTAGCAGAACTTTTCTCTACAGCCCTTTAAGTGTTGTAATTCTAATAAACTTAATAGATTGAAAACTAGTTTACTTAATTTTATTTTCAATAAAGGACAAGTCAATTTTCTAGGGACGAAAAGACATTACATAAATTGAGCTGAACAGCATTAATTTTAGAAGATAAGAGGTTCATCAAGTTTAATTTCTTGATTGGCCCTGGTTGACAACCCTGCCAACCCTTCCAGGACATTTCTCTGACCTCTTTAGGATGTTGCACTGGATATTCTAATAATCAAATTAAGGAAACCCCCAGCTAGAAGCACCCCAAAACTTTTATTTCCTCCCAGCCACAGATACTGTTTAATGGAACTGCAGGGAGATTTATGCAAATGTTTTAGGCAGCACAGCTCTGCTGTGTACCAGGCCTCCACAGACTTTTTATGCAGCTCCTTGGGGATGTGTGTTCTTTTGTACCATCTGGTCCAGGCTCCAGAGAGGAGCTAAACAAGAACTGTTTGGTTCTGAGACTTACCCAGCTCCTTTAGGGAGCACATGAGAAGAAAAATCAGAAAGCTTGGGCTGAGATTATAGGGGGGAAATAGAAATAGAGGTGGGTGGGGAAATAAGGATACATATGCTTGAAAATACTGTAGCTTTAGTGACTTAAAAAGGAATCATAATTGTTGTTAATGACTTGACATGACATGCTGGAACAAAATATGTGAAATGTCCCCTGATGTCACATAACCCAATTGCCATTTAGTCACACAAGCAGCCTTGTTTTCAGGGCAACTGTGCAACTTCATTCCTCGCTCATATCACTTGCATTTACAGGTACTGAATCATACAAATAATGGCATGAAATACATAATACGTTTTTATCACTCTTATTATAAAACTGTAGACTGATGTTGGAAGTTGAACAAATAAAATGTAATAGAGTATATGTGCAAAACTCTGCAAATTAGTCCCCCAGCACTCATCTATAGCACTTCATAAATATTTTGAGATACTAGAATGGAAGACATACTTTTACTATTAAAATGTTAGGATGAGTAACAGTGAAAATGTACTATGAAATGTACTTTACAGGGGTATCTCTGCGACTGAAGCACTGTCTAGCACTGAAACAAGATGGGATTGCACTGTAGCACTGCTCCAACCAGCACTGCTCCAGCACCAGGCTGGACCTTCTGCATTGTGTTTCACATGCAAAAATACTCTCCTGACTTTCTGGCACACATCTCTGCAGCAGTGTAACTTACTGTGGTTTTAATAGAGTTACAGATCTCGAGTTTTTCTCTTAGTTTATTGCTCATAAGCACAGCTTGGGCCTGTATCACCCCTAACTGAGTGTCTTTTAACATGGGTAGAGTATACCCATCCATCCAAACAGGGTTTGAGATTTAAAGCTTGCTTTACTTTGCTATGAGTGTACGGGAAATCCAGGAGAGGAAGGAAAAACAAGGAAGGTCCCTCTGTATTCATCTGTCACTGACTTGTACAACACAAGTGGATCAAGACACATTCTGTACATTTAGCCATACATATATCCCTGTTTGCACTACATTTGTCACTCTGCCCCTTCAGACACTGAATAGACTAGTGCTATGGTAACAACCACAAATTTGTCACCAAAATACAGGAAAGATTTCAATGGCTGCAAAGAACAGCCCCCATTGCTGACTTCAGCACGATCCAATTACCTTGGACAGCTTCAGCCGAGCCAGGATGAGATTTTGACCACACCACAATATTCAAAACAACACAGTAATATTTCCTAAGCAAAGATATTTACCCATGAATTCAGTCTCTTTCCTACTCACAGAAATAGCCCATGGGTTTCACTGAATCTATGTTTCTGAGGATGTGATGGTAGGACCAAGCCTCGGTGCTTTAGCAGGTCACTGCTCTTCTCCATCAGCAGCACTGCTGAGAACAGCCCAGGCCACCGACTGCAGGGCCAGCAAGTGGCTGGCAGTGAATGAGAAACCTTTTCTGTCTCCTGTTTATTCCCTAAGTACCAGAAAATAATTCGAACACAGATGCTCCTAACAAAAATCTGTGGTTTGGGATTTAGCTGTTGCTGTCCCATCAAAGAAAAAAGGTGTTCCAATATTTAGTGCTTTCTGACAGTAGCAACACCTGAACACACAGGCATTATTGCAAATTACTTGGGAAAAAAATTAATTATCTTTCTAATAAAAAATTAAATTGCAATTACCAGTCATTTTCATTTAAGGAACCAACTGTTCCTATTTGCAGTAAGATTGCATTATTGTCATTGTGAAATTATATTGGAGGGTCGAGTGTGAGAATTTAAAGTGTAATCTTGCACATGGTCCCACAGATGTCAAAACAACCCTTCATTGTTCAAATTCTTCATGAAATCTATGAACCTCATCATCTTCAGGTCCCACTCAGAATCCCAGAAATTACTATCTTCTTTATGTTCCCACAAAAAAAGAGGTATTTCATCTTAAAAGGACCAAAATCTGGTTTAGGGAAAATGAAGAAAAATATACAAATGAACCCTGGCTCGTTCTTTTCCAAAGTGTCAGTTCAGTAGCTGATGGTTACTTTCCACTGGAGCTTCAAGCAGTAGAGATTGGATAGAAAAAAAAAATTAGCTGTAATCTAGAAGGGCCTCCAAAAGCCCAGCAAACACTGATCAGGAAGTCTGTGTATTGCAAGTCTCAAATTATGTGACACTAAAGATAAATAATATTTCTGTATATTCAGACAGGTTTTAGTACCACAGGAGGTGCTAGATGTAATATTCAGTATGCAGGATTTTGGTCAATGAAATTTTTAGTCTGCAAGGAATTTCAGGATGTGAACTTCTGGAGGATCGAAAATGGAGTGAACACAAGTAATGGGAACAGGTTCAAAAGCACCAGTCAACAATACCAAAAAAAGTTACACAAATTTTAGTGAAAACGCTTCATTTTGAGCTGCTGACTTTCTTAATTTCAAAATACTGTTTTTGAAACTGCACCATTCACTTTGCGTTCATCTAATGAAGAAATCAAAAGGTCAGCATTAGAATGGTTTTTTAATAACTTAGATTTTGACAAAATGCCAAATTTCCTCCTGGGCTTTTGTGTTCATTGTCATTGATGATGTACTTCAAATATCTACTGCATATTGCAATGTTCTCAAAATGGGATTTTTTTCACCTATAATTTTGGGCATAACAATTGCATATTTTAATTGCTTATTTATTCCTTAGGGCCAGGAACAAAGGCTTGTAGGGTGACATCCTAGTTCTGTAAAGCAGCAGAATTATTTTAATGGCAAAGGTTTCCCTGTCATTAACTGCGTAGGGTGCGAGATGCCCTCCAAGACTTGATTTAAAACCAGAACTTCCCTTCCTTAAATCAAAAATTCCAAACAGAATGTGTTAGCTCCCAGCTGCAGGTGCAGGTCAGGCAGCCTGACATTAATCTACCAATTGCTTCATTCATTTTCTGCAGAGTCTGATATATTCTGGCAATACCATTGCTTTACCACATACAAGTCCAGTGGCAAACAACCAGCATATGTTGCAGTTATTGTTTAATTATAATACTTAGAGAATAATTAAAATGCTATTCCCACTTGATACCTTTGACATTTACTGTCCCAGGGCCCTGGTCTTTAGCCACTCAGGGAGGATGTGGTTTGTGTACCTTTGCATTCTTACCCGTGAGTCTTCTGTGAACTGTGTTTTCAATAGCAACAATATTAATGAAATTCATGGTAAAAACATTGGAAATCTGGTCATTTGAAGAACAGACTTTAAACTCTAAAGGCTAATCTCAAAGAGCAGCATTAAAGTTCAGGCAACAGTGCCTGGAGTCAAGGTAGTGAGAGCAGGATTTAACTCCTGAAAGACTATTTACTTATTCATAGCTGCATTTCTTTCTCCTATAAATCCATATGATGTTGGTCATAGTCTGGTCCAAGCTTGTCACTATTTCTTTGTCTCATGAATTAATTTGGATTAATGCTAAGCATTGCTGCCAGCACAGAGGATAGTAATGACGTCGTTAATGTACGTGGAAAAGAGAATTTAGGCAAAGAAGGAAGTTTTACTGGCCTGTCTGTTTCCAGTTTATCACATTATCAAGCTGTTAAAGGTTGCCCTAAGCAGTAGATACTCCAGTTCTAATTTAATCAGTAGAAGCGGTATCGCACAACTTCTTTTGCTCCCATCACTTATGTGATAAAAATAAGACCAAAAAAAAGTAGAAGGAAAGGAAAAAACAAATTCACTCTGCAGAGATGGGGCAACTAGGAGTTGAAAAGACTGAAAAAGAAGAAATTATAATAGGGAATATAAATTAGTTTACTAAAGGTCAAAGGCAGACCCAGCAAATCCTGGTAGCATGTCCTGGGGATGAAAGAAGCAAGGGGAGTTGACTGAGGAAAAACTGGTGTGCAAGAGAATCCCAGTTGAGTGAAATCATCATTTTTCTAATGACACTGACATTTTGGTCAAAAACTTCATTGCCAGACATAGTCAAAGAAAGAAAAAAAAATTTCTATAATGACAATGAAGGCTCCAATGTTTAGGTCAAATCACTGTCCTGGGGAAAGCAAACACTGTGAAACCTGTACTTCTAGACTAACACTCAAAATATTAAAAAGCATTTCAAATGCTTCATCAGAAGAAGCAATAAACTGATGTCACATGAGTTGAATCACAGGAAAATCACTAAGATGAGGAAACCGTAATTACTATAATTAAGAGAATGCTTAATTAGTGCATTTCATGAATAACAAGGTATGTTTGCAACGGCAGCCTAAGGCAAAAGATATCTCCTGACACGAGGGTGGCCACTGCTCACTGATGCATGGATGGCCATATGCTGTATGGGGCAAAACCCACAGAAGGAGCTGAGGTGAGCAACAGCCTCTCTCCCAACATTATTTTTCAGTCAGCAGCAGCACAGGAAGACCACCCTGTGATATGTTATCCAAAAAATCAGAAGAAAAAGGTACCACCTTCCCAATGAGAGCTGAGCACTGCCCTTGCCTACAGCTATGCAGGACTGCTGAGGTGCAGCCACAAGCTGTGGCCACACGTAAATTCAAAGTCCAAAAAAATGGCACAAAAAGTAGCATATAAGATCATGTACACACAGCATGCACATGGTCTTCAATACAGCTCTCCCTGTAACCTTTACTCCACAGACGAGGCACAGCGTGACACGTGCAGGGTCTCTGTAGGTGTTAAAGGACTGATTACATCAATAGGCTACATTAGGGTGGTTTGTGATGGAAGGACACCAATACATGAGAAGCAGCAATGTGCACTTTGAGGAATCAGTTGCTGGGAATGAGACTCATATTTTTCAGTGGACAAGTAATTTTATTTAATTTTGAAAAGATGTGGAAATTAATGATGGAAAATACCTTTTTCTTCCTTGATGAGAGGCAAAGGATGGACAGTCCTGACCAGCAAAACTCAAATGAGCGGAAGCATTTCTTTCTAGATCAGCTGAAATGTACAGGAAAACTTAATTCTGGAATTTTCTGTGCAGAACCTTAGCCCCCAAAACATACCAGTGACTGATTACAATATAACCCAGTACTTTATTTCTCAGGAACTGCCAAACTGAGAATGGTATATTATGATAGAAACTTTACATCAGTTTTATCTCTCTCTGACAGCAGAAGAGTTCATTTAAGTTTTAAATGATTTTCTAAAGATAGACAAAAAAAACCACTACCAGAACAAAAGCCACAGTCACAGTTAGAGCAAGAATTTCATTGTTATCCTACCCACCAGAAATCTCCTGAACTTGAGCTTTTCACTAGACCTTGATGATAACAGGAACACTTGTGATAAACTAAGACAAGAATAAAATCCAAAAGTCTCCTGTGACTGAAAATCAAATTCATTAGTAGAATTTGAACATTCAGAGTTCACTTCTCTTGGGAAAACTTTCCTGATCACCTTAAAGTAATCAGTCACTGCATATGATGAGGAAGATAAACCCAATATATACATTAAAGTAGTCCAGAGTACAGAAAAATAAGAGCTAGAGGGACATACAAAATTCACTTTCACACTACTAAAGTTATGTCTCAAACACTGATTCAGCCTCATCCAGGGAAGGATTTCACAGTTGCTGCCATTTGATGCTACTCATTGCTAGTAAGGGAATAAAACCACATACACTTAGGAAAGGTTGTGTTTAATATTGCCATATATGCCCCAGTCAGAAATCATTAACTCATTTGCTCATGAATACTTGTCTGCTGTGAGCTCTATTTTAAACTTGTCTGCATTAGGACTTATTTTTAGTTCTGTTTTATTTCTGTGGAGAGTATAAGAAGCAGAACATTTTATCTCCTGTTCGTAAAGGAGATATAAATCATCCCATTCTAAAAAGGTGGAGCACCATTAGATCTAGTTCTTTCATAATCAATTTGATCTAGCCTAAAAAAGAGGCCTCATCCTGCTCCCAAACTGGCTTTCCTTATCTAACTCAGAGCATCGTAAATGTTCAGCAATCTGCTTGCAGTAGAAGAAATGAGGTTATTTTTCTACTCTCATTATTGCTCTGCTGTAGAAAACGGGAGGATTAATACAAAAAGGCAGGAGCAGCATTATATTTGAACAACCCACTTGCAAAGAGATCAGCTGTACTCACTCCTCACTCCCAGTCCCTGGAACTAGATGGGCCTTAGGGTCCCTTCGAACCCAAACACTTCCATGATTCTCTGATTCTGTGACCCAGCTTGCTACAACACATCCCCCAGGCTCAGTTTTTCTCCAGGCCTTACGCCCATCTGCTCCTACAAGTGTTCAAGTGACACCAGGAAATTACTGTGGACATTCAAAGTAGAGCTCCTTGCTGAACTTGGAGCTGCAGAGCCTGAGACTGACCAATAGATATCAATCATGGTAGTTTCACAAGAAAATTTTGTTGTTCATTGAATGTGACTGGAATAATTAATCCAGCCTTCAGTGCTTTCAAAATGAGGTTAATCAATGACTTATTGCCATCAACAACAGAAAATCATCTCATGGCAGCCAGTGCCTACATCAGAGATAAATTCTGAAATTTACATTTGTTTTTATTTTGACACTGATTGCACTTAAGCATGCTAATTATCAGAATAACAATTTTTTTTTTTTTCACATAAAAGAAGGCAGAGAGTATCAAGATTTGTGGAGAGAAAATACTTTGGAAGAAGCAATAACCATTGGATAGAATGCACAATTTTTTCAGAAAAATTACTGAAGTAGAGGGCTCCCTTTATATAATTATAAAATTATTGTTGGTATGACTGATTTAATTTGAATAGCATTCCCTGGGGAAATATACTGTGCTATCAGCTTGAAATGATGATGATTATTTGGCCTTCAGCGGCAGTGGGATAAAGTCAGCAGCAGAGCTGGATGGCAGTGTGCCCACAGCTACACCTAACGAAATGAAGCACATCTGTGGCTCTGACAGGAGGAAATACCAGGGAACGAGCTCATCTCGGAGCAACTCGTTCCACGCCTGATGCCAGCAGAGTCTCCAAGCACCCACAGGCAATACCCCAAGGTCCTTACTCAGCTTTTACTCAGAATTGAGGGAATTTTGATCACAGAGTGAAAACCAAGAGGGGCTGATGTTATGTTAAGAAATATTAATATAAAGAGGTGGCTGACTCTTCGCATTCTTCAGTTTGGCAGAAGTTATTGAGAGGGGTCTTCTGTGAGCTGGACTGCAAGAACATGAGGTGACCCTCAGTAAATAATTTCTCCTTACAGAGATGGTCAAATATGAAAACTGATATTTTTGTGATAAGTAAATGGAGTGGAACTTCATTAAACTGGTAATAACTGCTTTATTTTGAGCTGTTCTCCTAAGATCAGCGTGCTAATTTTATACCCTGTAACATTTGTGGGGGAAGCCTTAGCAATGCCTTCCTCTGACAAGAAACAGGGGAACAGCCCCAGAGAACTGGAACAGCCCCAGAGAACTGGTTCTTGGAGGCCTTCTGCTCCACTGAACAAGCCCTCTGTGGCAACTTAGAATCATATGGTTTTTTTAATTGCATTGAGAGGTTGCACGATGTTTCTCTGCAGCCCTTGACTAACAATCGAGCAAGCAGACGAAAAGGCAAACCTCTGCCTTTGTCAGCTTTGCTGGCAGTCTGGTGAAGGAGATCAGAGCAGGCACTTTGAAGCAAAGAGAGTGAGGGTGTAGCCACATGGTGGTTTGAGACAAAGGAGCAGCCTGCTTGAGGTCATAGATGGAAGGAAAAGCCTGATAGAAAAAGGAAAAAAGAATCTCTAAACATATGTTGTGCGTGAATACACAATTTGCCATCCTTCTCCATGGAGACTAAGCTAGACTCTGCTTTCACAATTCATTTGGCCTGCAAGAGTGAAGAGCTGCCTGTCCAGAGGCTCTGGACCATTGCTGCCCTTGATTTTGTTAATGGCAGCAAGCTGGAGAGCACCATGGCCTCCCTGTTGACTGCTGTCTCTGTAAAATAAAAATTCCTCAGAGGAAAAGGAAATAATGCCAGAAAAAGTAAATAGCTTGTTTTCCATGTAAAAGCAGAATAGTGTTCTGACCACAGTAAGCAGTTTTTCCTCCTTCCATGCAAGGCAAAAGAGGTCTGTGCAAAAATAATCCCCTCTGTCACAGGATAAAAGCTATATGTAGTCTAAGAATGACTTAAGCTTCCTGGGGACCTTTCCCTGGGACATAAAATGATGTATTCAACTTCTGCTGGACCTGTGCTGTGGCCAGTTTCCCTGGAGCTCCCAGGAAGCATCCAGACCCAATACACTAACTGCTTATTGTTCAGCTTCTCCATTTTCAGAAATCTGGTTCCCAGTTATCCCCTCCTGGAATGAGGTGCTGCTAAGAGACACAATGCAAAGCACAAAACATAACTGGGATGGGTAGAGCAATCCAATTAAAATGAGAAATCTGCCTGAGCGGGAGCAAAAGCCAAGAAATGAAGGAAATTATAAAAAAAGTGAAAACCTAAATAATTCTCATAAAACCATTTTGATTTTTCTGTAATCCCCTGATTCCAATAGTACCAAAACAAGAAAAACACCTTTTGTGAGGTTCTGCTGGTTGGAAAGGAGGTAAAACCAATGCAATGTTAATAATAAACACTTTACTAACTTGACAGAGGCCCATAAATGTTTCTGAGAACACACAAAAACCAGATAAAATATACCATCTGTCCTCAAGTTCTGCAGAAGCTGGTGCCAGCAGTTCAGACAAAGGTGGGTGTAGTACAGTACCCATTGGCAAGGAAACTCTGCAGGGACGACTGAAAAAAGAATGTTTTACTGGAGGTAATGAGAAGTATGAAGTAGCAAGTATTTCTTTTCCAGGAGAAGGGAATAATGAAAAAGGCTCTGAAGGCAGAAGTAGGGGAAGGATTAAGTAGGGAGGATCAGAATTTCTCTGGAAAGTTCTTATCTATAGCTAATATAAACAGGCATATCATTAAATCTGCTAGAGTAAAAACCTACAGAACTAAACAAATTCACTGAAGTGTGACATTTTAAACCTCTGCCCATTGTCCATATGCAGCTTAAGTGCAAGCCTAAGTTTTCTGCATGCCCCGAGTATCTCTTTGTAGTACCAAGGCCATCAATGCTGATCCCAACAGAACACAAAGTGCATTTCACAGCACAGGCACAATGCCATGGCGTGACTTAGCCCACCTCAGAAATGACAAGATTATCTTGAAATATCTGAGAGGAAAATCCAACAACAGCCTTTATTCTCCAGAGAAATACTGATGATATATTTCCTTGACTTGTCAAATTAGCATGTTTTGACTGTTTGTCTGTTCCACAAGTTCCACAGGTTAAAAGCCATAAAATAAACTGCTGGTTCACCAAAATCCCCTCCTGAGCAGGGTACATGAACTGCACTTCTACATACAGACAGTGCTGCAGCCCAGGACAACCCCTTACTGCATTCAGGTGAAATTTGCCTGACCCAACATTCCTCTTTTCATATGAATCAAAAATTTCAAGGGATCTTGCAGGTTTGTATTCTCTTTGCTCCAGAGGATTCCGGAAGACTTTCCATTGAATCACTAGAAGCTCTTGTTTGGAGTTAAATAGAATCTTTGATGTAATATTAGACTGCTTTAGGTATTTTTAGACAGATTTATTTATCTTGATGTAATGCCATTTCTTCTAGACTTTGTCTTCAAAAATTCCTCTCAAAGCAATTAATTTAATTTTAAAGGAAGTAGTAACATTGCTATGGAGGAAAAAATGTAGATAGTTTTTTATTATGAACTATTTTCAACTGCAAATTTAAGGATATATTTGTAAAGGCTTATGCACTTAGGAGGTGAAAGCTTGGCTAAAATATAAAATCCTTTTAAGCAGCTTGGCTTTTATAGCATGCTACAAATTCATGAAGAAAGGAATACAGGAGGATTGTAAAATTTCATGCCTGACACTTGCATGTTATCTTTGGGAATCCAGCCTGAATAAGGAAGGCATAAAAGGAAAATATAAGCTTGCATAACTCCAATGTAGTGTCATAAATCAGAAATTCTGGACTGAAGAAAACCAAAATCAATAAGACAGGTGTCTCAGCATTTGACATGTGTCCACTTTAACCCAAGTTAATTATTTCAGGTGTTGTATTTATTCTGAAGAATGCAATGTGGAATTAAAAATAAATTCAATAGTACATATATGGTGATCAGTAACATTCATATGCATGGTTAGATACAGACACAGCAACTTGAAAAGATAATTGAGATTTAGCTTCTCTATTTATAGAACAAAAGTGAAGCAGATTCATTGTCGTTAAATGTGAAGGCTGGAGTGAGCACAGGATGATATTAGTTGCTAGTGAAAGAAGACATAACTCATTACAAAGAAGTGTTCTTTTTCAATAAAAATAATATGTGAGATACAAGAAAAATGAACTGATAAAACAAAAGGACAGAAGCGACAATGTGGGAAGTGAGGAAAAAAAAAAATGTTCTAAGCCATTGGGACATGTATTTTTGCTAAAGAAGTAAATGAAAAGGATTGAAGAGATAAAAAAATCTGTAGAGACCCAAGACAAAAAAACCAGGAGTTTTGGTAATACAAGTGGTTTTTTAAATGAACTACTTACAATAAAACTATGAGCCACTTTTGCATTGCAAAACAATGCAACAGCTACCATTAATTCACAGCTGTTGAGGCAGTCTGCAATGTTCAGGTCACTTTTTACTAATGATAATTAAAGATATTTAAAGGGACACATATTCTGAGAGTAACAGCTATTCTGAAAGAAAGGTGTCAAGAAAGTTAATTCTCAATTTTCTCAAATTCCTTATTATAATATTAGTAATCAGATAAAGTTAAATTATTTCAATGACTCAATTTACATTTCAAAACCTTAAAATTGTAGAGCAGAGTTTTTTCGATCTGATATTAGGATTAGCTGTTTGAAACACCCCTGGAGAAACTTGTAGGCAGTTTTTTGGTTTTGGTTAGTATGGCACAGTCATATCCAGTTTTCTACAGAACAGACAGGAAAATATGTGGCAAAAATACTTCAAGATATTTAAGAATGGAGAGATTAGACTGCTTTCTACTTTTAATTGATTTATAAAGAGCTGTAGAACAGCAGTGAAAACTCCCTATTGCAGCTCGCTCAGTGTCTCCACTGCACTGCACTACTTCGAATTCTTTTTTCGAGAAGAGGGCTGCTGCTGGGCTGGCAGAGAACATTCAGCACTCTCTCTTTGACAATTCATGGCTTCTCTTCAGAGAAGTTTCCTTCATCAAATATGAGTGATTTTTGCAGAGCACAGAAGTTCCATTTGGATTTTTTGCCTCTTGGTCACAAACTTGATATGAATATCACTGATCAGCAAGAATTAAAGTGCTGGGTTTATGTGCTGAGGTTAATAAGAATGCTTTTGGTATGAACTTGCAATTGGGAAGGGAAAGGTGGGCAGAGCAAGCTATCACTGATTATTTAATACTTTTTAACAGAGACTAGTAGCCTTTGGTTTAGATGTAATTCAGAGAAAACACATTAGATATGACTACGAAGTGATGCATCAACAGCAATTTTGTCATTTAGATGCAAAATGCAAAAAAGAATTGAAATGCACCGTTAATATTCCTTGCTTTAGTGAGCTGACCTTCTGCACACTGGTGATACAATTCATACATGGAAAAGAGATGCATGGAAATTGAATCAGTCAATGCTGCTGGAATGAGGAAGGTTTTGCTGACTCCAAACTACAGACACTGACAAGAAACTGCAATGGGAAATTTGTTCCAGCCTTTCATCTAACCATGAAGCAACTGCATTTAAGAACATTATGATAAGGTGAAAGCAAAATATGAGACATTGTACAAAATGTAAATAAAACAGAAAACCAGCGATACAAAGGATAAAAATATGCAAAATATGACTCTGAAGATTTTTTTGAAGTCTCCTTTTGGACATATATTGGCAGGGTAGCTTGATTTTTTTTCACATTTCTTTGAAGGCTTCCAGGCTAGCTACCATTTCAGAGCATGTGAAGCTGTGTCACCATCACACACCACCATATATGCTGTTCCTGCAAGTGCAACGAGACTGCATTGCAGAATGACTGAAAACAGACCTTGTGTTTCTCTTCTTCCAAATAATAAACATCAGAAAAGCTCAAAACGGTTTTATAACACTGCAATTTGCAGCCCTTCCTCTCTCATTTCTAACATATTTGGAGAACTCAGTAATGGCCATTTAAATGACTTTTATGCCATTTGTATCATACTGGCCATCAACACAAATGCACTTGATCTAAAAATCTGAACGCTGAAACTGGTTTTCCCTGACTTTTCTTTTCTCAGTACTTTCCTTTATCAAGAGAACCTACAAGTTTAAATACAGCCAGGATGTCCTCTACCCTTTCATTGAATTAGACCCCCAATTCAGAAACTTCCTTTTTTAGGACCAACGTGCATCTGTGGAAAATTTCCATTGGTGCTTTTAGGCTCTGCATATTTAGCTGATAGCATGGCTCAGATTTTCCAATATCTGAGATACTTTTTGTGAAAAAAGGACAAGTTGTAACTCTCAGATAGCTCAGCCTTACAAAGTGCTGTGATACACCAGGCAAACATGATTTTAAGACTTCCAGGACCAGCAAACTGGCAGCCAACTCCTTTTGTAAACAGAACTTAAGCAAACAAAAGTGCAAAACTGACCATGACGAGAAGTGAAATCTTTTGAGTTCAAGCAATCTGAGATACTGAACTACTTGGAAGGAGGTTTGCAAGACTTGTTTATCACCTAAAATAACACTATGAGCAAAGAGAGTTGTATGCGATGATTTTCAAGACCCTCAAAAAATACCATTCATTATAGTTTTGTTTCTCTCCCTAACTACTGATGACTATTTGAATTATTGTGCAACAATATACACTGGAACTGTATGATTAATTCAAAAAGAGGAAGAATAATTGAATTTTTATATTATGGCATCTTTGTTTATATTTAACATATAACCTAGATGGGGTGTGTTGATAAGGAAGCTGGAGAACAGACTAAGGAGGGAAAAAACAATGATCAAACATACAGATGGACAACAGAAAACGTTAGGAACTACTGCAAGAAAGAGACATGGAACAAGCCCAGATGACCATGCCCTGAACAAGAGGATGTAACCAGGGCACTGCTGAGTGATGGTCCTGTCAGAACATATTTGGCACAAAACTGGGCTACCCATTTCTGAGTAGATAGATGGTGTCTTCACTGTATTACTGAATCATATTACTATAACAGTTCAATAAAATTACAATCACAAATGATGCCTACATGTGCAAAAAGAGATAGAGATTAAAAGTTAAGTTGAGTTTACTCAAAGAGTACAAAAACCTGAGAATACAAAGGTCTGAACGAAGGCAGAATAATTCACAGTGGTTGTCATATCACAAGAAAGAACAGCACAGAAATATACAAGGAGGGAGGCTTGGGAGGTTGTAGGTGGGCAACTTGAAGAGGAACTTCAAGACTTTAGTGAAGCAGGAAGGTTGGAGAAACTGCGAAATCAATGCTCCCAACGGCAGAGCAGGGATTTAGACATTTCAGCTTTATTAATGCTAATGGGATTTATGTTCACCACTACCCCATACATCAAGAGGAGAATTAGCAGCCAGGTCTATCTTGTTTAGAAAAGGAGGGGATTAGCTCTATGTTTCTGCCTCCCAGTACAAGACTTACAAGCCTCACAGCTCGGGAGATTATCCACTGTGCGGCAGCTACGAAAGTATGGAGATTACTGCTCCAGAAAGAGTCCTGGGGAAATTCCAAATGGCCAAAGTCAATTTTAGAGGCCTGGGGTGTCCACGGGAAGAATACAGATTTCCACAGACAACAGGAAATCCTCTGTTCTCGAGAGACAGTAACCAGTGCCCAGAGCACGGCTGGGAGCTGCAGCCCACACTGGGAACAGTCCCTGCACTCACACACACACAGCCAGGCAGGAAGGGAGCTCACCTAGCAGGGCACCAGCAAGCAGCAGGAACTCAACTGGTAGGACACAGCTGTAGGAGCTGTATTTCAGCAGATGTTCAAAGCCTGATTAGCTCTCCTTTGGGCTGCACTGACAAAGAGGGGATTTAAAATTGCTTTGAACCCCTCAGCGTGTAGGAAGAAGTCTAGCCCAGGGAAAATGCACTTGGGTGATACAAGAATACACTCCCATCAGCAGTCCACAGTGGCTGAACCCCAGCTGGCAACTAAGTACCACACTACCACTCACTCCCTCACTCCCTCACCAGTTAATGAGAAGACAATTTATTCTGTCCCAGGCAAAACCAAGACACAGTCCTAGACCTCCACAGCATGCCATGGCCTTGAGGAACACAAACCACCTTTGCTTCACAGAAAATGGAGCATATTCTGATCAATGCACCAGCACAGGATTTATCATGTATGAACTGCACACATAGAGGTTATTTACATCAAGGTAGGTGCACCATTAAGTACAGCATATTACTGCTCCTGATACTTCCAAGTGCTCAGTGAAACAGGGTTTTCTTGTCCCCTGAGAAAATGTTGCCTCCTTTGTGCAAAACACCATTTAAAACAGTTTTTGACATTTTCCAGGAAACATTCCTTGAACTTTAGAAAGGTTCAAGCTAGGACAGCATTCCATCCTCTGGTAGAAAGAGAAACACTTGGTCTGTTTTCACTCGGGTACAGATACTATAACTGCCAAAATCTGCACTTTCATCTAAGTCTTTGGTCCAGCACCCAATTCAGCTAGGAAATGAGATCAGGCATAGGCACCTGCTTCCAGTCTTGCACACCAGAGAACAAGTATTTTTCAGGCCAGAAGTGTTTTACCTATTGTGTTCTCCAGTTGCTTACTACTTGCATCAAGTAGTACCACAACGTTTCACCCACCTTTTCAGAAGGCATTGTTTACATTCTTGTGGCGCCTGCTCTGCACAAATAAAATTAAACTAAAAGTAATTAAGCAGGCTCCTTTCATCAATGTTCTTTCAGTGCTTTCACACCTTAGTACAAACTAATGGAATCCATATTAAACGCAAGAATTCACACCCCTGTTTGCTACACAGCAGCTCCTCTGCAAGGACCAACCTGCGATGACGTTGTGTGGCTCCATCCCAAACCCGTGGCTTTACTTGTATCAAGCTGGTAGAAGGTGCAACATGTGCAAGAATGGCCCAGTGTTAGAATGAAAATCTTTCACTAGGCATCATCAAAATACTTGAGACCTTAAGGATTTCCAGATTGTTCAGAAAAGACAGGACCAAAAGGATTGGGTGTCGGGAATTTTGCCATTTCTGCCAGCCTTGAATAAGAGACAGAAATGTGTTCCTTGTCTGGAACTGCTCCTATACTGGGGAAAAACCTCCATTCCTGTGAAAACAAGATCATGGAGTATCTTTGAATACTCTATATACAAATAAAAAATCCAGATAAGGAGACTCATTCACATCTATCTCCACATTGTATCTGCACCAAATCCTCTCTTTTATGTATCCAGGAACACATACACTGCAGTGAAGAGGATCATTCAAGATTCGCAAATGTAGAAATTCACATAATCCTGAATAACATTCTTACACTTGTTTTTAATGGATCTGCAAAAACAGTATGTACATGTATTGATGATAAAAATAGAAGAGCAAAATAGAAAAGATGTTGTTTCCAGCTCCAAATCCTTTTATTCCCCTCCAGCTCTCTTTGATATTCACAGAGCTCTTTCTTCATTTAAACCTCTACGCACAAACTGCAAGCCACCCCTTCATGTTTTCTGAGCGTAGTTAGGGAATACTAACAACTGCTCTTTGTTGGCACTAGTGCAAGATGTATGAAGGCATTGGCAGTCATTTATTAAAAGGCATTAAGAAATGCACACAAACTCCGCAAATGTTTGAAATGCAAACTTCAATTAAGAACCAGGTTTCACAGGGTATATTTTAAACAGTTTGAACTGAAAATCAAGATTCAAGACCTCTAAGCAGTGAGCTATTGAGGGTCTGGATCCCAGTTCTGTAGAATGAACCACCTTGCCATAACGAAGTGACTGCAGGCAAGAAAAAAATCTATTGTGCGATTTTCTGTTATTTTAATGAACATAGGTCATCTTTAGCTAAACGACTTCACTGAAATCAATGGAGTCCCTCTGGCTCTGGACTATTAACATCAGGAACAGTTAGTATGTATTATTTGACCAGTAGTAGGTCTGGAGAGCTGCCCATCCACCTAAATTCTGGAGGTAAGTTTTTAATGCTTTTCTGAATCTCTAGAAATGAAAAGTAGTTTATAGCGTTCTGCAGGACACTAACTCTACAAGATGAAAACAGTAGCAAGGAATAGCAGTTGCTGATTTATCTGCAGCTCTTAACACTCCATTGTTAGAATAATGGCTGAGAAGTAAAATATAATAAAGAATTTATGAACTCCAGTTTTAAATACAAATAGTTGTAAGGCCTCCCAAAAACTGGCATAACTCTCAAAGCAAGCGTAGGGATAATCAGCTTACATAAATCAGTGTAGATCCTGCATTAACTCCTGGAGAAGTCCTTGAAGGAATCAACAGGACTTCTAAGAATGAACAACCCATCATCAAATGAAGTTGTGCATTACCATTTTGCAGACCTGCAAGCCTGGATCCATTTAATAAAGGAGAGGGTAGATCTAGAGTAAAGCACAGTTAATCAGACAGGTGAGTTAGATGACACTTCTCTCTTCTCAGGAAGTAAATTTCAGTTTCTCTGTCTATGAAATGCATCCTGCATGAGCACAAAGAGATTACTAAAGTGAGTAGCAGCAGCCAGGGACAGATGTGTTAGGGGAATGAGTTTCAGAGGCCAAAAACACATTTCAGGGTTGAAATCTGTGTTAGGAACCCATTCTAAATCTGTCTTCTTGCTTTAAAAGACCTTAAGATTTCCACGCTCAACCTTGACGTTCCATTCAGTGAAGGTGGTGGAAAATCAGAAGCAACTTGGATAATAACAACTGAGCCTTCTGACCCTCCATGTTCCTATAGTCCATGATAAATGTTTCACGTGCTCCTGTTTCTTTCTTCCTCTTAAGTCCCTGCTATCTGAAAAATCCATTCCATAACTCTTTACTTCACTTTATCAACCAGTCCTGAAAAAAGGAAAACTTCTCTCCTCTGTCTTTACTTCTCAGATAAATAGTGTTGAGCAGCTGAAATTATAGACTCCTAAAACTCTTAGGTTCCTTCAAAAATGAAACCGGGGCTCAGGCATTTTCTTACTAAAGCTGGGGTTCATGCCTCAAGATACATTCAGCTCTATTTGTGGATTTGAGAAAACAACAGAATGTACTTTGGAATGTGCAGAAAGGAATTTTACTGCACCCACCACCCTCTTACATATTAGTAATCCAGCATTTTATTATAGTAAGTTTATTTTTTAAAAACTACATTTATTCCACACAATTCAAAACCTACATTATATAATATGGTGAAATTATTTCAAGCTTTTAAATAACAACCTAATTAGTTTAGTTTAGAATTGGAAATCAGAACTTCAATTAATATTCACATTTTCAGATCTTAATTTCTGCTAAACTAACCGCATTACTTCAGTTAATAGCTTTTCCTTCCTGCAGTATACAGCTTAACATCCCTAAACATGTCTGTATCAATTACTAAATCTAAATTAAATGTATTTGGAGTTATTTACTGCTCAGCATTCTCAAGCATGGCCACGGTCCATGACTCACAAGCTACGTTTTGAAGGTTTCTTACGGTACAATGACTATTAATTGCATGTAAAAGGTTTGAAAATGAGTGAACAGTTTAGAAGGAGTTTGGATACAACTTAATTTTACCTATCAGCAGCAAAACAACTCTGATGAGGAAACGTGTACTGAAGATAAATTGCACTGATGTTGCTGTCAATTTAAAATGGCTAACATGTGGTAAGAAAATTATTCAAATGAATTTCTTTTATAAGCTAAGCTCAGATATAAGAAAATTAAAGGAAAAGAGTAACCAAAACAGGTAATTTCATACAGTACAACCTCTGTTGGCAGTATGGTCAGTTTAATTCAAGAAATGTGTATGTACTTGATGCTTTAAAATTATTTTTCCCTTATTGGATTTTCACTGGGGTTTAAATCAAATACCAGTAACTAAGAAGTTTCTCTCTCAGTGTATAAAGGTGAAGGGTTACAAGGAGCTTCAGTGCAGTACAAGGCAAGGCAAAAGCAAACAAGTTCTTAGTTCCATTATTACACGTAATGTTTTACAGAAATTCACATGGATCACAATAACATATGGCAAAGAACAAACACCTTTTGCCTCGTGGGTAAATTGCACATAAACCACCAAGATGTTCAATTCATAATTATTTTTACCATATTTGGTATCAACTTTTACCAGTAAAACCACTTTTACTACTGGTTTGGACCTCACCCTGCTAAGTGCTAATGCCTGCTGGAATTGTGGACTACAGGAATCTCGCATTCCTCACCAGACTTTGGTAAAGTCCTCTAGTTTGAAGACAAGAGAATTAATTATTTAATTTTTAACATCTCTCTCCATGCATCATGCCCTACTTAATGTGGTGATTGCTGGGATAACCAACATAAGCCACCAATACCAACGGGGCAGGACACAGTGAATGTATCAGTGGAAAAGTGTCATTTTGCAAAGCTGTAATTTTGAAGTCTAACCTTCAATTTCAGAAAAAGATCTTCCAGTAACAAAGCCATTACTGCAGGCTATATTGTTTACAAGCTGAAATTTCTGCACTAAATTAAATAATTGCCTATGACTGACAATGTTTAGATTCATAATGATAGCACACAGAACATATTTTGTTTCTCCATGCTCTAAATTTCCAAAATATCTTAATACTTTAATTTGATCCCATGTGAATTTTCATTTTCATTTCCATCAAAACTTCTTTATACTGGCCCCAAAAACATCCAGTCTCAGCCCAGAGAACTTGTTGAATATCAGGGCCTGAACTGAGTTCTCAACTCACCCCTCAGGGCAGTCCTCACACACACATTTTCCAGCTCTTCCTGCATTTTCCCAAGACAGTCCACTCATGAAGGGACTCAGCCCAGTCATTTGATTTGCTCCTTCAGGTGACCATCTCTCCTCTATTTTGTTTCAATAGGTTGAGGCAATGAAACCTTTGCAGAGCTACAACAAGCAGTACAAGAGTTAATCAGACTTTGTTATTTTCAGTGTTGAATTCAGCTTGAAGGAACCCAGTCTTTTAAAGCAACTGAAAAGTCCAAAAAGTAATAAATTCAAAAAGCCTCTCTTGCCACATTGTTAAAGACTGCATTGAACTGCATACCCAAAATAATCAAGGAAGGGGACTTTGATCTCCAAATCCTGAAATTAGCCCAGATCGCTGCTTTTGTACTTGCAAGCTCAGTAAGGAAATAACCTGAGAGGAAGAAAGCTTCTGGAAAGGCTTTAGTGGCTATGCCAACAGCAGGGGCTTGTCAGCCAAAGGCCTCATGTTATTAATCTCGGTATTGCTAAGCAAAGCACAGGGCCTGAAAACATGGTAGCAGGACAATTTTTTCTTTGACAGGTTGATAAAGTTTTGAGGTAAAGTCCTCACCAGAATTTTTTGGAAATCTCCTCCAGATTTACAATGTTGTGGAATATAACTCTATTCTCTTTAGAGATTTACTGCATAGGGTTAATTGCGTAGCTTGAGTTGAAATGACTGTAGGAGAATGTCAGAGAGAGATAAAATTGAAAGGAAAATGAGATGGATTCCTTTAAGTTTTGCAGAAAGCCTGGATAAAAGCTTTAGGAGAGATCCAACAGGAAAGACTTCCCCAAAGAGACATTTTCTGCAATTCAGCGCAGAGGCCACTGCCTGAAGAATGCAGAATTGGCAGGTGCACGGCAAAGACAACAGGAAAAGTTATTCTTCAAAAGGACTGAAGTTCTGAGCAGTGAAAGGGGATAAGCTACATTTACAGGTGACTGTTTAGGTTTCTAATCTTTCTTACTGTTTCTGATCAGGCCCTGCATACCTGGCCTCAAAAAACAACCGTGTGTTTTCCTGTAACTTTCTAAAACCAAAATGGAGAATGAAAGTAATTTTAAGAGTGTCTTAAAAAAAAAAAAAGCTCTTGTAGCTATTGTAGTGCTAAGAAAGATGCAAATACTGACAAATAGAAGAACACTGCTATGGAAATAACCTAAGACCATTAGAGAACTATCTACAGTTTCTCATATAGGTCTGCTGACTGTTAAAGAAAATTGAACAATGTTGTATTTCAAGATTCACCCTGAAGTGATACAACTTTGATTAAAAGTCTTCCATGGACACCAACTGTAAATTAGCTGCTCTTTCAACTGAAAACTGTTAAGAACTTGAATGAAAATGGAATATTTTCTATGTGGCCACAGATGTCTAAAACTTATCAAGATTTAAAAAATGTTTTCTGCTATTACACACTGAAAATGAGCATAAGCCACTGTGACTTATGAGATATATAGTACAGAAGTTTCAAAAGTATAAGGAAAACACAAAGGTGACATGGTGCAAGCTTTGACTCTATGAAATAACGTGCACAAAAACTTAATACTTAACTCCTTAATCTTGGAGGGGTGGGTCACTGCTCTGTGACCAAATCCAGGAGAATGGAGAGCAGCAAAGTGGACAGAACCCCTTCCCTTCAAAGGCATGTGTGGAGCATCTTTGCTAAGGAAAGCAGTAGAAATTTAACACTGATTGTACTGGCTGCTTGTGTTTTGGAGAAGACAACTAATGGGGAGAATCAGCATTGAACTGCAGCTCAGATGAAACTGAGCCAAAGCCCCCCAGGGAGATGTCTCTGGCTTAGACTGGAGATGGGATGCAGTAAGGAAGGTGTTATCTACAATTAGAGATATTCCAAATCTGCCAAGATCTGCAAAGGTCCTGCTTGCTCCATCTACACTCCTGATGTGTTTGATTCATACCCTTGATGTGTGAGCTGATGGTGTGGCTGGGGAGAAACACCAGTAATTCTCACTGGAGTGAAGCACAGGCATTTGCCTCCTCCTGCCATCCTGGAGTAAAGGAGATGCAGAAATTTGGTACACTTATCAAAACTTAAAGAAAGATATGACAATCCCTTCCTGTTTTGATAAAGTACATTAGGTCATTATGTGCCTAAAAGCATATGGAGAACAAAAGGAATGAGAGGAAAGAACAAGCTGCTGAAATGCTAAACTTAGCTGAGTCAGACAGGTTCCCTGGTAACAAAAGCAGTTACATTTATAAATATGCTTCGGTCCCCACAATACGGATTATTTCCCATTGTTTTTAAAAAATTGCTTCTTTAAAAATAAAGATCAAAAAAAAAAAAAAAAAAAAAAAAACTTTTGCCAAGACATACAAAGAATTGTTTTCTGCCCTTTTGTTCACACTGAATTATCCCAGGACTATTGACTCTGAGAAATAAATTGCTCACTGTAACTATAAAGGGAGCAAAATCTCCCTACTACCATTAAAATGAAGATATCCAGCTTCCACTCTCACCTTTAGGTTCCTTTTAAACGAAGCATTTCTAATAAAAATATTCTGCTTATTTAGTGCAGTACATAAAATGGCAATAAAGTCCAAGGTTGTAGGTGTTTTTGCATAATTTTAATTTATAATATAATAAAAATACACAATACCTAAAGTACTGCTAAAAATGAACTTTCCTCCTCTCTACCTTAAAGTAAGTGTTAAGAACCCTATTCACATTTGAATAACTCTGCATTTATTTTAACTTCATTATAAAACAGCTATCAGACTAAACCATACCAAAATTTTGTTTGTACAAAACCCAATCTATTTTTGATACCACTATTCCTTCAGATCTGAGTCATACCAGTCACGACAGCTGTCAGCATAAAGCTGCAACTCACTTTTAAGTCCCCGAATGTATATAAACTTTAGTACTTGGCTTAGATCCCTACACTGGAATCCCAGCTAATAATAAATCTACATTTTAGAGAGTATCTTTTAGGACTAAGAATCCAAGTACTAGTTATCTACCAAAGTAATGACAGAAATTAAGGGAAATTTCATACAAACATCAATGATAGGTCCAGTTTGCTGGATTCCCCAACACTGGACACTTCAGTTTTGGCTGGACAAGGCACTGAACCATCTCGTCTGGGCTGTGCTCCTGCCAAGTAAAGTTGGACCAGATGATCATTAAGGTCCCTTCCAGTCTGGGATTCTAGGACTCGATCATTCTGTGATATGAATTACCAAGCCTGGTGCTAAAACAAAACCACAGCAGAAATACCCAGACCCAGCAGAGTAACCCACAAGTCAAATTTCTCCTCCAAGTCCTGTTTCTTTCTAAAATTAAATGACTGGCAACAAACCACAAGAATCAACAAGCCAGATTCAGGCAAGCTTATTCCCCACCTACACAATCCTTTCCTATGGAAAAGATGCATCTGTTCAGAGCTTTCCCCTTCCACCTCGCTCCCTGACTTCCCTCACTGCATCTCTCCCTACTCTCTTCAACTCACTGAACAAAACAACATTGGTCCCTGTTGCAAAAGCTCTCACTGACTACCCAGTGCTGCTGATTTTCTGGTTTTTCACAGTCTGCTTGATCCAATTAATTCTATTTCTTCTCCCAGCTCAAATGCAACCCCTGTCCATTCCCCAGCTCAGAAGTCTGCACCATAAAGCTCTGTTTTGTCTTCATCCCTGCATTTACCTATCCTCATGCTCCATGATCATTGCAGTCTTTACTTCTTTTCACTTCTAGCACTGGAAGAAGCTCCTGGGCTCCTTCCACTGCCTCTTCCCACTTCTATCCCAATCAGACTGACATCAGTTTGCCTCTTCCACAAATGTTTTACCATAAGGGTCTCTGGCTCTGGAAAGGTGAGTGCTCTCTGCTTCCCTTGGTATCTCTGATCACATATTTCCTGCACAGCACAGGACAGTGACAGGCAGGACTGAACAGGGGAACTGGCTGGAACTGAGGGAGCCAAGGAGGCTCTGCAGGGGCCGTGCTGCAGTTCCTGCTCATAATTACTGTGCAATCAGACCTTGTTTATTGACGTTCTTAAGGACTCTATAAAATATGAAGTCGTCTAAGTAATATGTAGGACACTCCAAACTGGGATTAGCTAACTCCTGGGCACCAAGAGAGGTTCAATTTTAGGATTGCAGGAAGCTCCCAGAGCTGGACCCAGCTGGGCCGGCAGCACACCCCTGGTGAGAGCAGCTAGAGACTGCCAAGGAAACACTCCAGTCACTTGCTTATTAAAGAGCCTATCACAGTACATACTTTAGTTCAAATTAAATATCACAACTTGAAACTGGGGATTTAAAGCTCTAAAATCGCTCTAAATTTTTTTATATAAAGTTAGAAGGATGGAATTTACAAGCCCTAATTCTTTTCTATGGAGCAGAAGACCATATTGCAGAAATTAAGGCAATTACAAAAGTAGGTCCTCAGAGCATTTTAAGGGGTCCCCACTGAATTTTTAGAGTTCCCCTCCTGTTTGCACACTTTCATTTTAAAGCTGTGTTTGACAGCTGATCAAGGGCACTGAGGGCTGGCAGCCAAGGCAGAGAGGGACTGTGCAGAGCAGAGCAGGAGCAGCTTGCTTGGGGGAGGACAGCCCAGCACGATGGCAGCAGAGCTGCACAGCCAGATGTGGATGTAGCCAGAGGAAGCCAAAGGCTTTCCCAGCTTCCTGCTGAGAGACAAGAAAGTTGCTTGGGCACAGGATAAAGTGATTGCACAATCACAGGAGAGATGTGGTGAAAGCTGGGGTGGGTGGGGAGAAGCCCAGCTTGCTGCATCAAACCCCACACGTGCAAGACCTTTCCGTGTGGGGAAGCAGTGTGTCTGTACAGGAGTGGGAGTGAGACACTGGCTTGAAGCCAGGGCTGTCAGTTTGGAGGAACCTGGGGAGGGGATGCTCAGAGTACCTGCAGGAGCACTGCTGAGCAGTCTCATCTCAAGGCAGGTAATAAGCCTGCTCCTGGAGAAGAAAGACAACAGGAAGAGAGAGATGTTAATGCACCAATTTCAGGAGAAATACACAGTAGGACTCATATGGAAGAACAGCCCCAATTTTAAGGTAAAAAGGCATCAGCACAGTGAGGGGGATACCAGTGACTGGTCCATCTCATCAGGAGTCTTGTGCAGCCTCACACCGAGGAAACAGGGGCCTCGGCTCCCAGGGCAAAGCATGAGGTGGCAGAGAGAGTCTGCAAACCAGAGGGTTATCTTACAGAGTCGTTAGGGTGGTTAAGTATTGGAACAGGCTGCCCAGGGAAGTGGTGGAATCACCATCCCTGGAAGTGTTCTAAAGGAATGCATTTGTAGCACTTCGTGGTGGACTTGGCAGTGCTGGGTTAACGGCTGGACTTGGTGATCTTGGAGGTCTTTTCCAGCCTGAACAGCCCTGTGATTCTAAGGGCAACTAAAATCCATCGGTAACATCTGCTGTCATGGCAAAGCTGAGTTTTGTATTGTCTACATTCATTCAACTTTTCTTTTTCCTCTCCAAACAGTCACTCCAGTGAGCTAAGTGGTGGTGGTAAACATGAAAAAATTGCTACTTTGCACAGCAATTTGTCATAAACAGCTTGTAATTATTGCAGGAAGAACATGAAGATTGAGTGAGAACAGATTGAGTGAGAAAACAGTGTGGATGGTTCAAAAGAAGTACCTGAGAAACTGACACAAAATATGACAAGCTGGAACAAACCGTCACGACTTCTAAATTCCATCCGTCTTGTCAGTGATCAGAAGGGATTGTGGGAATGGTCCTGGGAACCTTTCTCTCAGACTTGAATTTGGTTTATGAAATATAAGAGCAGTATTAAAGTGCTACTGCTGAGAAATGCCCTCTGACAAAAATATTCTTTGGAGGAATTAGAAAAGTCTTGCAAAATGTTCATTAAAACAGTCATATTTCTGAGAAATCTCCCACTCCCAACCGAGTTACTAAAGCACTGCTGGTGCGGAGCAGCAGCTGAATTTTGCATTCAGATGTTTTTGTGCTTTATACCTTGGTGTTTCCTTCAAGATTTATTCATCTTTCACTTTTGTGTATGAGACTGACAATTTTAAAAAATCTGTTTCACATACTAATGAGGAAACAACAGAAAAATTAAAAGACCTTCCCTGGGAAGGGTCTTTGCTAGACTTCCTCCCTTTCAGAAATATTCTAGCAAAAATGCTCACTCTATCAGGCAACAAAACTCTGAACTCTCTGACAGAGGCTGTGAGCCTTCAGTAGCTAGGCCTGCCTGGAGGCAAGGCAGGCACAGGTCAGCCCACAACAGCAAAACCTGGCTGAGTTCTGAAAGACTTTAATTTATCACATCCAATCAAAAATCGCAAATGAATGAATGGCAGCTACTCAAATTGCAAAATGCTCCTGCCCATCCACCCCAACTGGAAATTTGCAACCCAAAGGCTGTTATGTGCCCAGCAGCTGCTCTGAGGCCCAGCGTGGAGAGTGGACAGTGGAGGGTTAGCCCAGCCCGTGTTTTTGGAGACTGGTGCAAACTGGCTCATCACTTCGCTGATTCCTCACAACCCAGACTCATGGTGTGGCTACTGTGGGAGGGGATGTGAGCCAGACTCTTACTCATTTCTATTTGCAAGCATGGGTGCATGCGAGTCCAAAACTGCCTCACAGGGAGCTATTTAGAAGCATGAGAAATATGTTTAAGAAAAATGACATTTGAGAAAGTCACAATCTGTCTGCCAGTTTTTCCTCTTCCTCTATCAATTCATAGCAAATGTCTTATTCACTGCCCATTCTCTGCCTTCTTTTTCTTCTATGTGAGCTTTCCTTTTTCTTTCAGTCTTTACAGCATTTAAGGGATTCATTGATTTTTCTATATAACATATTAATCTTTGAATTGCTTTAATATTTGCATCACTGTCAAGAGCAGAACCTCCTTTGCTGAAGGCTATGGCAGTGCCAGAAAAAATTTAAATTTAGCTCAGTATATATACATATACATTTCCTACTTCCCACACACATAAAAGCAGCACACTCCAGTTGGAAGTTCCTTTAAACTCTTTAATTATACAGGTTATTTAGTCTGGCTCTTCCCTTTCCGATTACTTTTTAACGAAATTAAATGTCTGCTTCTTGCTGTCCTTTCTACATTAGCAGGCCCATTATTGACTTTTATTATCTTTCCAAAGAGAAGGTTTTGCAGCTGATTGCGATTTACACTGTAAGCAGTTCACTTCTGCTGAGGATTCCTGCTGCCACTGAGACTGTGAAGATGCTTCTCTCGCAGCTCAGCCGTGCCCAGCACTGCAGCAGGGATTACTGCAAACATTACACAGCTTTGCATGGGAGGCAAAGGCAAATGCACAAATGCTTCTGTAGCATAAAGAGCACAATGATATTATTTATGAAGCATTTTTCTACCAAAATACCTCCTCGTGAAGGTTTATCATTTACCAGCCAGCTCCTTAAAGAGGTTCCTATTTGCTCTCCTGTCTGCGGTGATGTTTGCTCTCCTGTCTGCAGAAGAAAACATGTTGCTTCTTTTTCTTCGCTTGCAATAAATGTAGGGGGAAAGCAGGTAAAAGGAAAGAGAGACTGAGGGAAACAAAAGTAGTGATCATTTTACAAAATGTTTGCCCTTTTGACAGCCCCAGAGATGATCATGAAGGGGCTGACAAAGGATGCTCAAGTCCAGAAGTGTTGGGATGGGTGGTCACCAATGCAGTGGCTGGAATTACCTGCAAACAACAAAAGGAACAATTCCCAACAGCCACAGAGCAGATTTTCCTCTTTCTCTGTCGAGTACATCTGAACAACAGAGCAACTTGCTTCAGTAATAGTTCTTGTTTATGCTACGTTCCTACCTGAACGCTTCAGAGGCCTGATTTCTCATTGATTATGCCACTTTCCACTCCTAGCAGCAGCATCAGAGCAGAGGTGTCAGAGATTCAAACAAGAACAAAAAGGTAGCCTGAAGTGGCAACACTGGTTTGTTTTGCCTTTACATTACGCTTTTCCTCAGCTGCAGTTCTGAATTCCCAAAGCACTGCATAAATGGTCAAAAAGATGAAAATGAAAACATAAATTGATGGTTCAGAAAGAAAGCTGGAGAGGAGCACATTTCAAACAGTAATGGTTTAGAGTGGATTGAGAAAATAACTACCATTAAAATATGCCTCCTGACAAGCCTAAAGGAAAAAAAAAAGGAATGCAAGCTGGTATGGGAGATTATAAATATAATTACTCAGAATATACAACATTTTACATTAATTAAGATCTCTGCATTTCTCCCAAGTCTCTATGCACTTGGATAAAACCACATCTCAGCAATGGCTTAAATTATTGTGCAATTTAAGCCTTTACAAACTATAGTATTTATACAATGGGATGCAAACTTCTCTGTCTAAATTGATATGTTTGGATGCAGGCTTTCCACTCTGCAAGAGCAGAATCTCTCTTAATCAGGGTTGGGGATACCATTTTAATAGTCTCAGAAATAACTGCAGTTGAGTATGAACATACTGGGTTGTAGTTACAAACCAGCCAGCCAAGCAGTGACTGTAGAGTGAGTGCAATGGCATTTGCCAAAATCCCACTGCAACTTCCACAGTGGCTCCAGGTTTCCAGCTGAGAGGCACCCAGCCTGTGGCTAGAAATGGGCAATGTCTGGCAGCCCAAGAGTGCCACCTCTGAACAAGTGCTGCCCACAGGACACACAAATGATCACGGTATAAAGCAGGAAATGCAATTTTGCTTTTCCTGGAATATATAGGTGACATCTAAAAAGCCACCCCTCAAGCACACGGCCTGTAAGTACTTCAGCACCCAAGGAGCTAAAAAACCCAACTAATATTTCTTCTTCCTGCAGAATTTCCAGAGTGAAAACAAACTCAAAGAAACTTCTTTCACTGCTCCCTGAGTCACACAGATCATCCTCCCTTGTATCACACTGACGTTTTGCTTCCCTGGCAACTGTTCCGTCAGTGACACAGTGCTGTGCCCTGAACTGCACCCGGCGTGCAACAACCACAGCAAACACCTGTGCCTGAGCCCCTTCATTACAGCACAGCCTTTGGGGAAACTGGAGAATTAATAGTTTTATAGCACCCCCAAAACACATCAGATTAGTGAAAGAAACATTGCAGTTCATCATCCTACTCTTTGTATCCACTTCTGTTCCATTATTAGTGGTTTCTTTCCACCATTTCCATGTCTTTCCTCGATTTTATTCTCAGGTTGGACAATTTTCCTCTTTTCTTAGTAAAATTTCCTCCTGAAAATTAGAGTTCACCTAACTCAGTGGAGTTTTGCTATGTACCCTGGATGACAATTCACATATTTAAGAATCCTAATGTCAAAAGGTAAAAAGCACCACTTTTCACATACCAACCTTTTTATTAATTTGATCTGACTGGGGGACTGGGACATATTCCTGGGTGATTTCATAGCAGACCTTCCTTAAATCTCTCACAAGCCACCCTTACCCATCTCCAAAGCCATCTCAGAGCCCCTATTCAGACCAGCACATTTTTTTCCTGAGCCCTCACAAACCCTGTCTCACCTTCAGGCCAGAGGGACAAAACCAAAAGGAAGGTACAAGTTTCAAGGGTGGCCTTGAAAATGTGGTAGGAAGTTTTTAAAGTAATTTATTCCACTTGGTATTTGAAATCAGTTAGAATAAACTAATCTTCAAATTTTGAATCAGAAATATTTTAATGCCTTCTGAACTACTGTGGGGAGGAGGTCGCACTCCACAGGCAGCTTTTCCTCTGCTAGGGGAATTTGCAGTTGCAAGGTAAAATTGTTTGCCACCTAGCTCTTACTATTTCATAGAACCTGATTCACAACACTCTGTTAGTAACCTTTATTAAAATTGCATCAGTCATTTCCCTTCAAAAGAGATGATGTATGCAGTTTCTCATGCTACACCCAACACTAGAAGAACAAGATAGAGAGACACATTTGAATTTACATAAAGACTGCAAGCTGTTGTTCCAAAGTAATTCTGAAGTGATGTGCCCTGTATGTAGGCTTTTGATCTGATCACATTTCTGCATATTGAGTGTAACATGTACAAAATCTATAATTGGAGTCAGTTTTCTGAGAAGAGATAAATTGCTCCTTTCTATTAAAGGAGAAAATAGTACATTTCTGGACAAGGTCTTCCAGGCCATATTTTTCATGTAAATTGAGTCTTTTATTTCATCCAATAGATATTCAGAATTGATAAAATTTTTTTAAAGAAATGCTTAAACACCATTTCTATTTCAGAAAGTTTACTAAGTCTATATTTTTCTTTATTACTTTTTCCCTGAAGTGCAAATGCTGTATTTCACTGCTTACTTAAGGAGCATTTATATGTTTGGATTGATATGCTATTCCAGACCTGTCTGCATCAATTTGCTACTTCTGAACAACACCCCTATTTCTGGGGGATTCTGTCTGGGCTCAGTTTTTCTTAGCACTAGCTTATACTTTTGCTAGTCTATATACTTAAAAGACATTACCACATTTCAGATGGGAAGATCATAAGAAAACTCTCCCCGTACAACACTGAACCACCCAATCAATCAATTTCCAGTGTTCTGTAGTCACCACAAGCACTGAAATTCCAGAGGAAAAATAAAGAAAAAAATTGATGGATTTTGTTTGGGTTAAGTTTTAAGTTTTAGTGTCAATTTTCTTGGACTGGACAGATCAATTTTTCTTATGAATTGCTCATGTCCTCTAAGTCCATTTTATTCTAGAGTGCCTACCTCACAAGAAACAACCCACTCAAAGCATTTCACTATTTCTTCTACACCCAAAGCAAGTTGAAAAATTTTCCAAGTTTGCTGCCTTTTCATGAAAACTACAGAGGACTGAGAATCTAAAAGCAGACCTCATGTTCCCACTCTAAAAGTTCAGATCACAAGTGCTATACTTCTCCAAACTCTAAACCTAACAAACTCCAGATAGAAGACAAATAGCCACAGCAATACAATAAAACACAAAAGTATGGACTAACAGGAGTCTAATGTGTGAACCCTTCCTACTGCAGTCTGTAGCAAGAAGGGAGTTTGCAGCAGGTCCTGAAATGCAACCCTTCCATGCCCTTTGCAAAACACCAAACACCAACCAACCAACAAACAAAACCCAACAAAACAAAGGAGAGGGGGGAAAAAAGAGGACTAGAATGATCCCCAGATGAGATTGCTTTAGAGGAGAGCCTGCAACATCCAAAAGCTAAGCTAAATAAACGACATTAATGTAAGCTAGGTAAAAACAAGAGTAGAAAGAAGCCAGCCATTAATGTCTCTCTCTGAACTAAGAAAACCCCAGCAAGCACTGAGACATTCAATTAGCAATTTTACTAATCTCTAAGTATAACTGCATGTCAAAACTCCAGGTAAATCATACATGAGCACAGAAAATGTGTGCTGTGTGGGCAGAGGAGTGATACATCTGAGCCGATGCTACACTGCATTAGCATTTTCTGGAAACAGCAAATGCTTGCAGATGTTCACAAAGGTGAGGTCTAGCTCCAAGTTGACCCCAACATTGACATCTACACCCCTGGTGCTGAAAGCAACCCATGCACTTGCTCAGGACCCCAGTGATGCACATCAGTCTGAAGCAGTCTTGTTCAGCAGTAACAGGTCCTCAGCCTCGGCAGCCTCTGCTTTACCCACCACTGATGGCCTGGATAACAGCAAACCCCGTCCAACAGAGGGTCCTGCTCTATGCAGCATCCTGTCAAACCACAGAGACCTTTGGAATCCTTCTCTGCAACTTTCAGATGTTTCTGGGCAGCCAAACACTGCAGCTCCTTGTCTTCCTAACCATGAACTAACAAAGTAACCCCAACCCTTCAGGGCTAGACCGCACATAGGGAAGCAGAAAGGAACTGGATCCCAATGGAAATGCTGCCAGCAGCCAGCCTTTAGAGATAACTTTACTACCCCTATGCCCAGTTCTGATCCTGAAACACACTTGCATATGTCTACCACGTTCAGAAAACTCTTACCTTCTAAAAAAATGAAAGGAAATAAAATGACTGACTACACAATCCAAGGACTATTCACAACTACAGACAAAACAGAGCTGGAGAGAACGGGCACCAGGCTCACAGATCTCTGATGTTGTTTTACTGGGGACAACTGCTTTGTTCCTGTAAATCACAGCACCCACACGGCACCTGCCCGCTGCTCTTCTACACCAGTGCGGGCTGTGAATTCCAGAAGAAAGCCACTGTCTGTTCCTCCTAATCGCTACAAACAGCCTCTTCATTTCTCTGTCTGTCCTTTGAAACTGATGTGTTGTCTTGAAAACAAGGGGATTTTCCTGCCTTTCTTTTTCCAAGAGTAAAACATCTCTCACTCTGTGAGATGCAGTGGGCTGGCTGCTCCCCGCTGCCTCTTTATGCCGTGGCCTATCTGTCAAACGGTTTGTTCTCAGACCTCTTGGAGCTACAATACTGAATAACAAGATGCATAAAAACAAATGGATAAATGAAAGATAATCAGCATGAGTTTGAAAGAGTGGTATTGTTATAAATCATACGTATGTGTCTGTGTATTTTGATATATACATATAAATGCATACACACACACTAAATCGGGAAATAAAATAACAGAATACAGTTACTATTTCAAATGATCTGTTGACAAAATTTTACATTTGCCCTTAAATACTGGCCCTTTTCATGATTTTTTTAAAAAGTCAAAGTATATATGTTCACAAAGGAAGCAGCTGAAAACCAGCTTAGCCACACTAGTCCAAAAAACAAATTCCTGAATCTTTCCAGTTCTGACAGGGAGCCCATGTAAAATATCCCAACCTCGTACTCTTCGTCTTGTACAAAGTCTGGAGGTTTTTCTTGATGAAATAGGTTAAGTTAGAAGGCAAGAAGGGCTTTAGCTCCCTGGACTCACTGGACAAACAGCCTGGCACATCTGTCTGTGTGATCAGCTGCAGAAGTACCCTCAAACACAAGATGTGTAAGCTGGTCTGTTTGCTGGGCCCAGAGGTGTGGGACAGAAAAAATAGTATTATTTGGTCTAATTCATGATTTACAGGCAACAGAATTGTAATAGATCTAAGCTACTCAAGCTATCAAAGCAATTGCACTCAGGCACATCTTAAATAAAGAAATATTAAAAATTTGAGAAAAAGCAATATTTTTTTGTGCTTCTCAGTTAAGTTGGTATTTGAATATTGGCCTTTATTACAGTCTGTTTCCATTATTTCTGAGTGTCAAAAAGTTCTTTGTTGGCATTGGGGCTGTGATATATGAACTTCAGCTGCTACTCACACTTGGTATCCTGTATATGTCATTCTAACTAATAGGGGAAGCATGAAAATCAATATGTCTCAACTAAGAACTAAAACTATCTAAATTGACCTGTGACACGCAGCAGAATAAACATTTCTCATCATTTTCTAAAATGGATTCTGCATTTTTCAGCTCCACAGTAGTTTGCACACTGCAAATATCTAATATTTAGCTATTACATCTGTAGTGAATGGTAGAATAAGTGAACTATGTCCACTTTAGGACATTTTAATATTAGAGATAAATTTATATTTTCCAGAAAAACTAAGAAATAAAGCTACCAGGAACTTAATTTTGGTTGTTTCACATACTTTAAAAAATTCAGACCTCTGGGATCTCACGTTTCATAGCCAAAGCTGAGGAGCCATCACACAAAGACAGCAGACACTTCTGAAGTTATGGGCTGCTAGGTATAAATTGCCAAATTATATTATAACTTATGAATTCTTTTCTATTTATACACAGGACAAAGTTATTTCTAGCATAATAATCTAATAAGAATTGATACAATTGGTTTCTGCATATTCGTCCTCCCATGGCTAAAATTAGTCCTTGTCTGCTCCCATTCACAAGACTTGCCTTGTCTTGAATTTGGGAGTGTCTGCTGGGTTCCTCATTCTCATGACAACCTAAGAATTTTAGCAGTTTACAATGCAGAAATTTGACACCCAGTAGTTACATACTACTGCCAGAGACCTGCAACTCTGATATGAAATTGTGCCCTCCACCTCCCAACTCCTCTGAAATATTTCTTTCTCTGACAGATCTCTGGCTTCTTGCTGATGAACAGCAAACATTTGAATCTGTTTGCCAGATTGCACAAACTTCATGCCTGTCTCTAACATTTCATCTGGAGACTATGCCACGTGACATCTGCTGAATGTTTTTGAAGGCTTCATAGAAAAAAATATTTGCTTCTCATCTGGTTTCTTTTGGTGTGTGGTTTCCTTGAATTCTAGGTTAGAGATTTTGGCAGCAATCTGCAAATCCAACCAGTCAACTCACTTGTTAATGGACCCAGATTCATATAAGGGTACATTTGTGCATAGCCCCTTCCCCAGGGAGGAGGTCACAAGAGATATTAGAAAAAAGTTTTTCCCTGACCAAAAGAGTGGTCAGTCATTGGAATAAGTGTCCCAGAGAGTGGGGGAGTCACTGTCTCTGGAAGTGTTCCAAAGGTGTCTGGCTGTGACACCTGGGGATATGGCTTAGGGTGATTATTGGGCTGCTGGGTTCACAGGTGGATTGGATGGTCTCTTCCAACCTTGATGTTTCTGTGGTTACAAGCTAGACACCTACATCCAGAAAATATCTTCCCAGTTACAATGCTGGGCTATTAAAAATCAAATCTTTAAAAAAAGTGTTGAAAAAAATTAACAAGCCAAATTTAAGAAATCTTTCCTTTCATCCGTTTCTTAGAGAAAAAATTCCAGTAGTTCATAACTTTGCAGAGATAACAAGCTGGAAGAGGAGTTAAGATGCACAGAAATCAAATCATGCTGAATATATATAGGAAGAGGACAATTTTCCAGGTTCTACATTTCAGCACAAAAGAACAAATGAAAACCCATTTGCCAACAATTTGTATGCCAAAAATGAGAAGCCATAATTATAGGATTGCAAAGTTATACATTTGTATTAAAGGGAAGAAGAAAAAGGTAAATCTTTGGCTTGCTTAATATATTAGTTCTTCAATAAATGTACCATTTAAAATAGCATCATTGTTCTGTTTTGCAGAGGAAAAGCAGTTAACTGCTTTCTATAATTACAACCAAAGAAAAATTTTATACCCCATTTCAGAAGCAAAGCTATATCAAGAACAATAAATGCCTGAAAAAAATCTTCCTGGTGAGTTCTTGGCTAAAGATTAGCATTTATGTGAAGATACACAGCTATTTTCATCTGAGTATTGCAGGTCAAATTCTTACTACTAAACACACACCTGACACACTGTGTGTCTTGTAATCTTCCTTCCACACTGCAGCCCTCATTTTACATTTCTGTTGATTCACATAGACTGGAAGGAAATTGAAATCCTTTGCTTCATTCTTAAAAAGCTTCTAATTCCCTATTTCAGCCAAAATCCTTTCTGCTATATGTACCTCTTCAATAAACGTTGCTCCTCCACACTTCACCTCACATCTCTGACTCCTCCATTTGTGACAATCCTATGCTGGAACTAAATTAAGAACTTGGAAAATGTAAATGAAGTAGGCAGAAATGATTTATTGCAGCACCAAGAATTTAAACTAATGGAATGATACAGCCCTTTTTAATCAATCTACAATGCCCCACAGGCAGTTTTATTTAAGTCAAAGTGTTATCTAAAATAAGATGATGAAAAAGCAATTCAAAAGTATATTCTAGAAATATCTTAAACTGGCTTTGTAGAGACACAAGGGTACTTGCTTTCTGCTGCATTAACACTGATGTGCTGATATGGTATCTGCAGAAGCCAGGCAATTAGAGCTCTATGGGAGACAGCTCACAGCACTCACTGAACAGCAGCACAGTTAAAATTGCAATATAAAATAGACATAGATGAGAGAAGTTTAAATAGTCAAGATACATGCAGAACGACTGTTGACAGTTGTAATCAAGATTTCTAAAGACTTTACTAATTAGATGCTTTAAGTCTAAATAATTGAATACATGCTGCCACATCTCTTCCTAAAATAGGCAGAGAATTTTCTATTGGATTGAATGAAATCTGCACCCCACTTGAACCTGGCTCCCAGTAGCTCATTCAAAATACAATAAGATAAAATAACCCATCAGAACTCATATCAACTAGTCTAGAACAGACCTGCATCTGCACCAACACATAAAGTTTTTAGGGCTTTCAGGACAATATTCAATAGTTTTGCAGCAATGGAATTCTTAAGAAAGTGTTTGGGTTCTCTTATGTGGGTGCTCGTTTTTCCCTAGGAGCATTACTTATGAGGAAAAGCCTAACATTTCTGCTGCAGCTTTAGCCCACCTCGAAACCCACATGCAGGTTACTCCACACGCAGGTACAAGGATAGTCCTTGTTTTAAACGTGAACAGACTCCTCATTCCTAAAAGAGCAGACCCCCAGCAGGGTCTTGTCTTATTTACTGCTTCACTGAAATAAAACTCTCGCCACAGATATACTGCATTAAGAGAAGGAGTTTGCAGTGATGCTCAGAGAAATGAAATGTGAAAAATTAAGTACTTATTTCTGGGTGCACCACAGCTCTTAATAGACTCAGTTTTGCCTGGGGCGAACATGTATCCTGACTGCTTCAGTTGCCTAGATCTGGGATCATCTCCCTACTTTGCTGCATCAGCTCCTCCTCATGCAGCAAGGCCCGAGCAGAGCTGACCTCCCGGTCACCTTCCCGGAGCTCACGGCCACAGAAAGCAGCACAAGCCAGCCCACCCCTGCGTGGAGCACAGGGCTGCAGGGCAAATATGCCAGTGATGACCTCCCTGTCCTCTGAGAAACAAAAGCCCAGCCATGCCTTCAGGATACACTGGGGACAGGATTACTGTGCTGCCCATAACTTTACGACAGATTTATTTAAGCCTCTCAGAGCTGAGCCTTGCACTAAGATACCAAGAGGTTCTTCTGCAGCTTGTTACACTGTTGGGCCCTCAGCAAACATTAAAATTTCCATTCAGCACAACAGAGGTTACCAAGAGCCATAAATGATGCTGTAGGTGCTTCCCTACTGAGCACCATGTGTAGGGCAGGGCAGGGCAGTTTTTGGGATGTTCTTGGTTTCTAAACAGGCATCAGCAGGCTTAGTGAACCTATGTAAAGTATCACCCTTGGAAACGCTTTAGAGAGGCACATCCAAGGAATTATAGCTGGTTCTGTGTGAAAAGGATGAATTATAAAACACTGCAAAGTCTGTACTGAAGATGGTGTTCAAAATTGTTCACTTGCAAAATACACAATTTCTCTTCAAAATACATGTGTTAATGTGAAAGTGGTGAAGACGTGCTCATTCTCATTTGCCCCAAACAGAGAATTCACTTTAAAAACCCCCAAAATTAAAAAATACAGACTGCTTTTTTTCTGGGAATAAAGCTTTTTTAGCCTTTACTTCTTTTCCAGATGCCTTAATATTGTTCAAAAATAGCCAGAAATCAAAAGATATTTGGTCAGTTACTGTGATAACTTATTAATACTGAAAGATGGAGAAGCTTGAAAGAGAGACATTTGACAGATGACAACCTACATTTAGATGTACCTTATCCTACTATTAGCACACTTCAGACCTTGAAACACCCATGAAGAAACCTTAAATCAGGACTGTAAATTTAAACACCTGCAGAGTTCTGCTGTACAAATTTGTTCCCTGGCTCTTCCTTGTTCTCCCGAGCCACAGGCAAACCCTGATAGGGAAGGATATAGAGAACATCCTTTCCTCTCCTCACTCCAAGAAACACAAGTTGAGTCCAGGAAATTGTTACCTGGTGCAGAATTTCAGGGAGTCAGATAACGACACTGATATTCAGCTCCCTCTTCCCAGGAGTTTTCTAAAGGTGCACTAAGGTAAGACCACCAGCTAGGGCCCTCTCACACCACACCCTTTTGGATAATGACCTACACCAGGGGACAGCCAAATGTTAACATGACAACAAAAACTACAAGTGGTAGAATTTTGTTTCAACTTACTGCCAAAGAGCCAAGTTCATCACCTTATCCTTCTGGTGTAGGCAGAGATTAGAGGAGGACAGATAGAGGCTGGTCAATCCCTCCATTTTTTCTGTCCCCTTTTCCAGCTTCTTTAAAGACCTCTATTTGAGCCTGTAATGAAACACAAACAGCTCAAATCAGACAACATGGTTGAAAGCATTGACGAGAGACACATCAGATAAAATGGAACAACTCCATAGCAGGGAAGGGAGCTCTGTGTCTCTCCAGCTGCCACTGCAAGGTAGCAGAATGGATTTCAACCCTCAGTGGCCCCTGTCTGCCTAGGGAAAGGTCCAAGAGAGGGCCTCAGAAATCACCTCAGAGGTAAAACCCTTTCCCCTGTCCTGAGTGCCTTCGAGGCCTTCTTGGGTATGAAACACATTTGCTGGAGCTCACGTGTGAAGCTACACCCAAACGATTGCAGTCCAAAGGCCTACACAGGATAGTTCATGCCTGGGTGTCACTGAGACCAGAAAACGATGGGGGACTGATGAGTTTGGGGTGAATGATCCCCAACTTCCCTTTCTAACACCTGACAAATTATTCTTTAATCAAATTATTCTCTGCTGGATAGCAACTGCAGAGTAATGTGTGTGTTTATCAGCTATCACATGTCAAATATGTGTCATGAAGATATTGCTGCCACTTTTTGTTTCCCTAAAATGTAACGTCAGTTAAATATTTATGAACCACCGTTATCTGACACTTGGTTTGTAATTGTATAGTATTTTTGAAAATAATGCAACCACTCATGGAATACACTCAATTGTGTCTTGGGATACGAGATAAATAACATACAAAATCTCACATGTTAAGCTTATATTCTTGTATTAAATGAATTGGGACGGTCTTTAGGCCGGATATTACCAAAGGGATGATTTGGTGACTCTTCATTTCTCTGAGACACAGCAGTAGCTTTAAGTATCACTCTCCATGGGCAAGAGTTTACCTTGCAGAATGTAGCATCCCACCTGACATCAGCTATGGAGATTGATCTTGCAAGGCAAAGACTGAAAAACCTTTACTATCTGGTAGAAATCATTCTTCCTGAAAAAGAATGTGAGATTTTTTCAGGAACATAGGCAAGATACAGGGAAGTCTGTCACTATTCATGATATATTTGTCCTGTTTTTCTTCCAAAAGCACCATATTCACTGAAAAAGTTAGCTCCTTTCCAGATATCTGATAACACATTCACCACTAAATTCTAAATTTTACTTTAAAAAATGCAACCCTTAAAACCTGTTTCCCAAAACAGAAAACTTCTACAATAAGGTAAAACAACCTTCAGTCAGCTGAAATAAAGCAGCTTCAAAGGAACACTTGGGAATTTTTCCTTGCCTTCCTCATTTCCAGTAAAATATTTACCCTTATAATCAAAATTCAAATATTCTCATGAAAAGAAATGCAGGTGATTCCTAAAAGAGATGGTACACAAACTTCTGAGGAAATTTCTTTTAGTAACATTTGATAGAAATTATCTAGCTACATAATTGAATATGTAGTATGAGTGTAAGGAAGCACTGACTAAATTTATGCACTGGCCTTTTTTCAAATCCTTTTTTTTTCCTTGACAAAGCATAGTTTGCTCTTTTAAATATCCTTTGTTTTATCAATTGTCTTCCCATAGGCTTAATTCTCTCTCAGGGCTCTAATGTCAGTAAGTTATCTAGATGCTGAAAGTGCAAGAAAACTTTGACATTTAGAAGCAAGCTAATTATTTTGCTTTAGAAATGCTCTGAAAGGCTGCAGAAATTAGCATCTTTCAGTACAAAAAAGCCAATCATCTGGACAAGGAACAGAAACATAATAAACTATAAACAAAGGCAAATATTTTACTTGGCAATGTTTAATTTTTTTAAGGAGATCTTTTATCACACTAATTTTTATATTTAAAGACCTGCCTACTTTGTAATGGGATAAATTAATTTCATATATTTCCCAAACAGGAAAAGAAACATTCCATTATTTCATTTTTATAAAAGAGTTTTGTGGTCTAAGCCCTGTTCTCCTGATACTGTCACGCACAAACTTTTGACTCTTCTTGGTTCAGAAAGTGCACTGGAGTCACTTCCCACACATAATTTTTCAGTTCTGTGTTTCTTGTCACTGCTTTACCCAGCCCTGCTGCTCCATCTGACACCTTTCTTGTGCCTGTGCTGAAAGCAGCAGAATTTGGGATCTATGAAGAGCAGCTACTCACCAAACAAGGACATGGAGCCTGAACAGACTCTCCAAAGCACAATTTCTATTCATACTGAAACCAGCCCTGGAAAAAGAGGCACACCAATCTCTTTTTCCAGTGTTCCCTGTCCATCAATAGTGCCTATCCTTAGGGCTCTTTCTTCCAGAGTTCCTGATGCACCTATGATACTTCTTCCTAGTCACACAGATCATAAAAATACCATTAATGAACATAAGCAACATTTTTTTCTCTAAAGCAGCACAGAAAACCTTGTTAGATTCTGTACAGTAACATCACTGTGTCCATAACATTGTATTAAATTATAGAGTCACCAACTCAAGCTTGGGTGTTCTCCACAAATTAATGTAGCAGACTGATTCCAACATTTTAATCAGTCCCACTGTCCAAATGCCCCTTCAGTTGTTTGGACATTGTGGAACAAGCTGTAGCTCTGACAATTTGATTGCCAAGGAATTTCATTTAATGAAGTTCACCAACCTGGTTTAATGTTAAGAAATAACTTCCAACCCAAAACCTGCAATGTTTAAAATGGTGATTTAAAATGAAATAAAAATATTTAATATCACTACGAAATCAATAAGAAACTGCAATGTGACCACTGAGGCAGCTACTGCTATAAATGAAAGTTATATAATTCCAGCCTAAATCAGAATGCTACATCTGATTGTACTACCATCATTAAACCACGTTAGGCCAAACTAAACTCATTTCAGACATAGGGAAATCCATACATTAGATGGGATTTTAAGATGATCCTTTTGTTGATTTTTGTTTTCAAGTAGAAGTGTTCCAAATGTTGTGAAATTGTTTCCAGAGAAGAAAAATTGACTTTCTTCTTAGTGTTAAAATTGATTTGAATCAGGCAGATTCTAGAAGTTTACATTTTACTTTTACACGCTTGATGCTGTGATATACGTACAAAGTGATCGATTCAGTGGATTTCTGTGCCTTAAACTCTTACAAATTGCTGGATTAAGCTAATATTCATGTCAGCTCCAGTAAGAAAAAGTAAAATAAATGCATACACTGTAAGCTATTGAGGATGCTGAAACAGGACTGAATAAATGGAAGAGACCAATACAAATGTCTCCTCACAGGAGCAATGCCTACCAAAACCTCAAAGCAATCAAGAAATATCCCTGAATATAACTTCACACATTTGTCAGAAGTTTAATAACTGTTAACGTACAACAAAGCAATTGGATCTCTAGGCAACTTTTGCCTAATCTCCCTTTCTGGGCCAGCACTTGTCAGCCTCTGTTTCGGCTTTCAAGTCAAGAGTATTCTCTAAATAGAAGAAGTGCAAGCATACCCAAATCATAATTGTACAGCAAATCCTCTGTTTCAGGAGATACTCCATTCTACATTTTCAAAGCAAACATTAAAGCCCATAAAGAAGACGGTCTTATTAGTACAGTTTATAAACCAGGTCATTTATAAACTCATATTTGTAGGACCCTGATTTTTGATTGGCTCATGACAGAGCCTTTATTATCACACAGATATGTGCAAAGCAAACTGGCCAAAAACCCAAGCTTGGGTCTGAAGAAATGAGTCACATGGACAGCCCTAACTTCTCCGCTGGGTAATTTGTATCAGTGAAGGAAAAAAATAAAAACAACAAAACCACCCCCATGACCCCACAGACTTTGACCCATAGTTGTTAGGTTACAGCCAGCAACCACTGTCACACACTGCTGCTGAACTAAGAAATACAGTTTCTCTTCATTTGCTTCCATCAGAACAAGTACCAAAAGTCTGGTTAATGACAGTGCAAATCTAATTTAATGAACTGAAAGTTTGGCAGGTCACGCCCAGTCAGTGGAGACAGATGCCTCAGACAGATGCAGTGAGTTACCCTGAGCACACAGGGAGCCTGGACAGCTGTCTAGATGCTGAAATTCCATGGGGAAAGGCAGCATAGCACCACACAAAGGAAGTTCTAGAGGCGACATGTACAACACATGCAACTGGATCTCTTCTGAAAGCAAAGGCATGGCTGACCTTCAAATTCACCTTCTCTGCTCTCATAAAACCTGAACTCACCAGAGCTGATGCACACACTGCAACCAAAACCTTGCTAAGAAGAATTCTAAATTCAAGTGTGAGCACTACTTCATTTAGGAATTGGTCCTTTGTGGTGAAACCTTCTAGAGTGCAAGCATTTTAGGAAGCATTTTAGGAGCATTCTCTAACTGAACTGGGATGGCTGAAGCAGAAGTATTTTGAAATGTGAGTATTCCCTACTGACTTCCCTTTCTAAAGCTGAGACTTTAATCAAGATCATAGCAATTCACATGGAAAGAATTTAGATATTGCTTGTCTGACTTTTACCTTGGCTAAAAAACCCAAAACCCACAAAAATCCCCAAACTCTGAGAGACTGAACTGACTTCTGCTATCTGCATCAATTCAAGGGCAAAGCTGCCTTTTGGGAATTGTAATCATTGTACCAAGGTAGGGCTAAGATTTGTCTACTTCACAGGGCATGTTAAATAGCAGATTTATCTGGGCTCTAACAGCACTCTTCTTACCCCACAAGCCAAAAGATATTTCCTGAAAGAAGGAGCCTTTCTTTCAGGAAAAATGAGACCTTAGCTAACAAAATGCATGAAGAGGAATATCACCAATGACATTTTGTTTCTGTTTTGCCTCTCTAAGCATTGTAATCCTTATTTCAATGCTCTTGCTCAACCTTACTCAAATCATATCCCAAATTTGCAACATTACACGGTGTTACAAAGCTGCCTTCAGTGCTGAATGAGATAAAGAAAGTCTCTAGTCTATACCCATATTCAAGACCCTGTCTCCAGGTGTTTGCAGGTGACTCCATGTGAAGCTTAGGCATGCAGGCCCTGTATCTCTACCAGCATGTTCAGATTAAGATTTTCACATGACCACTTGGACTGTGTGACAGATAAAAAGGTTTAGACTTCAATCACTCTAATTAGACAATGGAAATAAAGCCTGAATTTCTCCAATGGAAGTGCCAGAAATACAGTTAAATTAGATGGAAAGTATGGAAGAGTCTATTATAGACTCTTCTGTTGATTTATAATTTGGGGGGGTTAGCAGCAGATAAGCACTCAGTCACCCCAGGGCATAGCTGTCTTTTTTAGAAACCCTTTGTTCCAGAATTCCAGTGGGAGATTTTTGCTGAGATGAGGCTTTTAGGTATGACAAGCAGTGCTTCCTACTTTCACTTGAGTCAGAAAAGCTAATATGCAAATAGTCAGAAATTAAATCCAAATCATTGACAAATGACTGTTTCTGAGAGACTTGAAGAGAGTTCATTCTCCAAAAAATAAGATGCTGAGTGCTAATCTAATGCTTTAAAAGACCAGCCTACCCAGGCAATGTAGGAGGATGTCATTAATAAAACACTAGCATTTTGATTTTTCTTTAAAGAACGTGCTCAAAGCTGAAGAATGTGTCTTTAAATCTCTATAGCAGAGGTGGGTCACAGAATCCCACTTGCCTGGAAAGAACACAACAGTTTCCTACTTTCTTAATTCAGGGGAGAAAGAAGCTAGAGGAGAACAGCACAACAGAATGCAGAAATCTCCCCAAAGCCTAACCAATGCACAGGTACACAAGAGTAAAAAAAAATGAAATAAATAAAAAAGTGATGCTCTATTCCATGGTTGTTCACATTTAGGATACACTTAAAGAAATGCATTTCTAGGTGTTCATAAAAACAAATACATTCAGGAAAAGCTTATCTGACATGTATGAGAAATAAACTGTAGAGTAGGTCCAGTCTAAGTGTTAATATAGATGTAAGACTGCACTTGACAAACCACTAAAAGCATGGAATCCAGGGTTATTAACTTCTAACTCAGTCTTATGGATGTGTACACTCTGGTACATAGGGCCTTTGAGCCAGCCTTGAAAATGAAAAAGACGAAAACTTCTTATTTATTTGTCTTTAAGTTTGCAGTGAAAATGAGGGCTGACTGAAGAGCTGCATTAAGGCCACATTCAAATGGCAAGGGAAGAAATGCAGAAAAACGAAGCAAGACGTGTGCAGGAAAACAGGCCAAAGACCATGTACAGAATGAGGACTGCAGAGTTAAACTTGCCCACTCAGAAACTGGGTGTGGAGGTTAAAATGAAAAATTACATGATGTAACTATATAATACTGTGTGCAATTCTGGTCCCCTCTCACTCCAATACCATTTCAGAAATGAAATAGAAGATCTAGAAACAGCTCAGGAAAGCATGACAGCAATGGGCAAAGTTAGGAACAGCTGCTAAACCTGTTGGAGAGGAAAGGACAGAGAGCTGAGAAGGAAGTCTGCAAGATCATTAATGATGTACAGGAGATTTCGACTGTCCATCAAAAAAAAAAGTTTAGGAACTTCACACAAAAATCAGCAGGAAAAGGCAAACTCAAAGTTCACGGGGGATTTGATTTCGCAAGCCTTACTGCAGAAGATAAAGATGCTGAAAATGGATCTGGGCTCAAGGGAAATTGGGACAAGCTCATGAAAGAACAGGCTTCTAGAGCTACTGAGTACAATGTCACTATCCTCTTGCTCAGAAGATGCTTTCACTGAAAACAGTTGGAGGCTGAAAAAATATGTAGGGAGCCATCACAGTATGTTTGCTCTGTTGGGTACTTTTCTCCAGTCATTCCCTCTGGCTACTGCCAGAAACAGGACACGGGGCAAGACAAATACCTAGTGAAACTATGCATAAGCTTTGTCCTGCTTTGAAATAAAGAAAGCTCATGGATGTTGCCATCATGACTATTTTGTGGTACTTTGGAGTAGCAAAGTCCTTTGGGCACTGCTCCTATTTTCTTTCAGCTCAGAATACTCGACACAACTTTCTTGACTCCTTTTAGCCAGCACATTTCAAATGTGTACTGGATTGAGCCTGGCTGCTGAGTCATAATATATTAAAAAGACCAAGGATTTTGCAAAAAATTATGAAAAATGAACAGTCCTCTCCCAACAAAATTCTTACAAGGTGCTTAGAGCAAGAGCTTTTCATTAAAGTCAGGACTCTAAAGCTGGCGCTCAGTTAAGTATTTCCAATGAGCAAAAGCAGAAGTATTACCAGAAAAAGTATTGTCAAGTGCTTCTCATTCGATCAGGACTGGCTGTGAGTCACGTAAAAAGACAGACAGGAATATTCAACATCTTTCCACAAATGGCAAAGTGAAATTGCAGGTTATATATAGTGTTCTCCAGAGCAGGTGCTGCTATTCACACACAACAAGTACCCTGAGCAATGGGCTGTTACCGCCCCTCAAGGCTTCCGTAAAGCAAAACAGTTAACCTTGAACAGTTTAGGTGAAAGTAAGTTCTGAACTGCAAAGATAACTTTCAAAGTGTAAATAATCAAAGCATTTCAGTACAGTCCTCATGTAAGAGAAGTCTCAGAGCTCTAAATTTCCATGAGATCCCATGTATCAATACGACACACCTGTATAAGAAATGAACACAACAGAGGGCGAGTATATTTTGCCTTTATTTCAAAGCCAAGTTCCTGTGCTGAGCAGTGTTCATGTGTGTGCTTATCAGTTTACTTTCCTAACAAAAACTGGCAGATTACAGAAATATTTTCTGTGTTGTGTATGCAATGGTCTGAAGTTCAGACAGGATTTGTATACATATTCATAAATAGCCTGTTGGAAAACAGGAGCATTCGGAGACTTTGGAAAATTTGAATAATTTTTGCTGTCAATCAAGTTGCTAGTTTTAACTTATTTGTTGGTCCAGTTTTCCCATTGCAAAATACATACTGACAAACCCAAAGCAGCTGTAAATTCATATGAATTATAAAACTAATCCTACAAATCATTTTTTTGCAACTTGAAAAATTTGCAAATCCCACCTGAAAAATAATTTCTAAAAAGAAATAATTTTACATTATTTATATTTTTATTCTTTCAATTTTCTATTATTTTATAGCCATCCTTTTATTTCTTTTCTCATAAAACCAAAATTTACTGCAACTGAATATTTTAATTAAAATTTCATCGGTACTTTTTCCAAACTTTTTTCAAAATTTTCTTCAGCTATTTAAAAATCAGTTGTTGCTGGTTTTGAATGTCTGCTCCCAAAACAAAGAGATGGAATCTTTCATGAAGAAAAAGTTCTGAGGTTTGAGCAGCCAGAGTTTAAATCTGTATACAATACAAATAGTGGAAGAGTATGGAAGAATATTAATTCAATGTCTTTATTCTAATCTGCAGGAATCAAAAGAAAAAACAAATGTTCCCAGGGTATTCTGTGAAAACCTTCATCTCTTTTCAATAGAGTCCTTCATCAAGGGTTTAAACATAACTGTCATAAGAGGCACTGAGCCCATATTTCTGCTGTGAGCACCTCGGTCCTGGCGGCTTTGAGAGGTTCCCAACTTGAGCACGTGAATTTGCCTACACTGAGCATTAAACAAAGGGGTCTGAAAACCCCTGCAGGTCACCAGGGAGTGATTTTGTGTTACAACGTGCAGCACCACGCTATGTTTAACACCTTGGCAGTGTGTAAGGCTAGAGGTTAGCAGGATTAAATGATGCTGCTATTAGAAATCTAACATCCAGCTAAAACGCTTCGCTGGAACGTTTTTATTCAAGTTAACTGGCAGTTGCAAAACCTTCTCTGCTTCAAATGTTTGGGCACAAAGAGGGCAGGAGTTACCAACTCAGGCCCCTGGTTCCAGTTTGCTCTTCTTCTTGTGCTCCAGTTGGTTCCCATGCACAGGACTAGTGGACATTTTAGGGGTAGCCTTTCACAGTCTCTCCCACTGGAAATTAAATATTTGGAAGAGTAATTATTGATGAGAGCAGGGAATCCAACCCAAGTCTCTTCTGTATTTGAATGTACCAGCCTATTGTGGGTTGTGGTTCACTCTTTTGTCATGTCAGAAACCCCTTTGTCCCACCTAGAACTGTAACTGACTAATCAACAGGGGGGTGTCAGCCCAGAAGCGAGAGTTGCTTTCCTGGGAAGCAAAAACCAGCAAAATGCATCCAGTGTAAAAACAAAATCCATAACAAACCAGTCTGACACCTACACAAAGCTGAAATCCTGGCGCAGTTACTGAATGCTCTACTTACAACAAGTACAGAATCCTAACTGGAAAAATAAATTTTTGTGTGGGATGAAACTCAGAAAGGATTTTTCTCTGGCAGGTAAACCATGTCAAGGCAAGATTGCTAGCAAATTTTCTTTTGTCTTGCTTCAAAGTTTGATGTTATATATGTTAGTCAGTCGTTAATTTACCTGAGCAACGCAGTTGGCTAAGTGTGGGAGGTTTTTGCATGCTTATAAAATAGTAGAAGAAAAGAAAACTTTAATACTTCTGCTGCATAATAATAATAATAATTTAGCATTTCTCCAAGGAAATTTATGGTGGATACACAACTCGTCATTTTCAAAAGCAATAAAAATAACACTTTAAGTAACAAAACAACTATTCCTATACTTTCCAATTAATGTCAATTTATGAATTTCCAAATAACATGGCCAAACATATTTTATTTTGTTATTCATTTTCATCTAAATATCACAGAAGATCATCTCAGCTTCTGGGTGCCCTAATATAACAATAAAAAAATCATTACCCTAAATCCAGCACAATAGTCAAATAAAATAAAACTACCAGATAACAACTCTGACCAAATAATCTTATCCCTTCTGACAGCTCCAAAAAAACCTCATTCTACACATTCTGGGTTCTTTTCAAAAAGCTGGACTTGGCACTTTATTTTGAAGCCTCGTCTCACCAAGCTCGATTCGATGGGTGAAGGACATCCCAAACTGTGACGCCGCTTTTGAGCAGGGAGAAATTGGTGCAAGCATTTCTGGTAATGAAACTGTAACCACGCAGAACACAGTATCTAAGCTGTAATTTCAAGAAATACACATCTTTTACCAAACCCTTACATTTCTACCAGCAAACATCTCAGAGCCCTCCTGTAACCTTCTCACAGAGAACAATTCCACCAACTGATCAGTTACAGGTGCACATGGACTTTCGAGACACATTTCACAGGACACAACCACCTCTACTTTTAGGCAACAAAAATAAGGTCAGAAGCAATGAAATGCAGCAGGAAATTGTTCAGCCTCTCAAGAGACTGGCATGTGTCTGCACAACCAGAAAGGGAAGTGCTGTTCTCTTACAGATTTCCATTCTAGCTTTAAAATTTGGAACTCAGGTACCACTGGCAAAATCCTGGTGGCAAGGATTACAGCAAGGGGTGGAAATCCCTCTTGGGTGCCAGGAAAATCTTCAGACCATTCTTGAGCTACTTCTGTCACCATTTACTCACTCTGTAATACCAAAGCCAGCCAGCCAATCCCTACATCTGTGGTGTCAATGTGGATCTACTCAAACAAGAAAATGAAAGTAAAAGACCCCACAATTAGTAATTTGCTCTGTTTAAGAACCTACAGCAGGCTGGGAACCGGTAGGCATCTCATTTACCAGCTGTGCAACTGCAGCTGCCATTTGTTACTGTTCAAGTTCTCTGGCAGCTTCTCCAGCCCACCAGTTTAACTGGCCAAGGACTAGACTGCTGAGATGCACAGCAGCCTTCCTCACACAGCCCGACCAAGTCAGGGACATCAGTACCCCTTGCAGAGGCAAGGGGAAAACATTTGGGGGAATTAGTGGTTTATCTCTTCATCTTCTCGCTCCAATCCCTCACATACTTGCAAGTTAAGAACTGCAACAGTACTGGGACTCTAAAGTACTCTAGTCACAGATTCCTTCCTGGGATCGCTGAGAAGTAGCTTAACTGCCAGAGAGCATCAAAAATGCACTTCAAACATGCAGACAACAACTAAACACAGTCTGCTCCAGAGAGCAGTGACTGGCAGATGGCCATTGGTTAAAGATAAGTGCCATAGCTAATGACAAAAGCTAAAGAAAAAGGTGAAAGAAATACAACCAAACTGAGAACCACATAAACACCAGTTTCCTATTCTCCAACTCCACATAGGGCATTAACCTCACAGTAAGATTAACAGTGCTGCAGAGGACACTTTAAAGCAGGAGCTAAATGTTATATCACATGCACTACTGCTTGACAAAAAATTGGCAATTTACCCATGCAAAGGACTCTTGAGATTTCTCCAGCCAAAACAGCTGAGGCTTTAAACAGCAACCCATGCCTCCACAAAGGACGAGAAGGTATCCCACATATGTGAAAGTGAAAAAGAAGTGTGTAAACAGGGACTATTCCAGAGTATAGACAGATAGGACCACTGTCCTTTTCCACACATAAGCCTTCAAAGACTCACATTTTGTACTTGCTTTATATAAGACGGAAAAAAAAACTTTGTGCAGCAGTTTGGATAATCCTCTCTTCTCTTTGGGTAAATCTGGGCACAGTACTTTGGTGGGCTTTCAAACTCTTCCAAAAGATGTGGGAAGGTTTGAGAAAATGTCAAGTTTTTTTATCCAGAGATGACTCAAAAGATTTTCGAAAAAGTCTCCAGCTATAGTATATGTGTGTGTGCTCACTGTGCAGAGCTGTTGACTGACCTTCAAGATATAAATGTCAGATATTTGTAATCACTAAAATAAAAAAGCCAAAAATAATTTTCTGGGTTAAGAATCATTAAGTTTTAATTAAAAAATTATCATAGCTAGCATAGTCTCTCTTTAAAGGAAATTACTACTTTGCTCTCTCTAAATGGGAAAAAAAGTATTTTCAACACTAAAAGAGTAAATAATGTTATGTAAGAACATAATTTTATTTCCAAAGGGCATTTTTAAACTAAAGCTTGGCATATAATGTTGAAGCTACCCATGAATGCTGTGTTTGTTAATTTCAGACACTAATGTTCAATGGTTTGAAAATTTTTAATGAGAACTGCCATCTCTGTCAATTGAAGACCCTGGAAAACAGAATAAAAAGCTGAAGTCTTGTTTAGCATTTGAAAAAGCAATTCTGCCTTTAAACATTTTTAAATTCTTGTAGAAACCCAATTTCTATTCATTTGGTTGCTGTGCATTCCCATAAGATGTTCAGCCTAAAATCAAGTAGTACTGTGCAGACAATGAGGGTTGCCATCCTTTATGGAACAAAAGACTTGTTAGATCTCTTAGAGAAAAACATGCCTTAAATTTCAGATTGAAGGTGGAGCCCTTGTCTGCCATCAAATGCATCTTCCCTCATGACCAACAGAACCAGCAACACTGACTGAAAATCAAGTTGTTGTCATTAATTCTCGGGTAACTGCAAGGAACATTCTTCCTATATTACCAGAAACTACATGATTCCCACATTCCCTCACAGAACAAATGTGTCACTAGAGAGGTTGAAGAGAGTGTTTACGGGATAACAAAAGAGCCTTTAAATTTTATCACATGTCAGATTTGAGCTGATTTCTCACAGCTAATTACACACTTTGAGTGCTGGCAACAAGCTTGTGGAACAGGGGCTGAAAGCTCATTCGAGCATTATTTCCTGCCACCATTAGCAGTGAAGGTTCCTGTGAGGTTTCGTGGATGATTGCTAGACTGAAAGAAATGGTACTGGCCATGAAAAATCACCCCATACATGTTAATGTTTTTAAATAAAGTTTATGTTCTTAAACAGATTTCTAAAAATAGGAGTTTGGTTTTGTTTCCTTGTCTCTATTCCTAACAGAATCCTGATATTGAAAAAGTTGTAAATTGAAAGCCCAGAGAGTCCACATATGAACGTACCCTGGTCCAAGTTATCATCATTTCTGTATAATAGAATTTTAAAACCTTAGAGAGTCATGAACAAAAATAACAATTTCTAAATGCACTCACAGAAGTTATAATAAAAACACACATTTCAACAGTTTGTCAGGCTGTCTTGCTACCTATAATCACAGTGATTGAAGTTTCTGTATTTCAAAGGTAATAATAGCAACGGTATATTAAGAAAAACCTATTGCAGTTCATTAGTCATGGTACATTAGAAGAAGAGATTCTTGGCAATTTTATGGCCATTTAAAAAATGGTACCTTCCCAAAAGAGAAGGTCTTAAGAGATTCATACTTCACTTGTTTTTCAGAGGCTGGGTAAACCACATCTAGAAAAACAGTGGATTCCAGCAGGCCATGCAGAGGGAAGGAAGAAGTTCTCGGGAGCTGCAGAACCACTGCACAGATTCGGCATCCTATTTACTTGTAGTGCCTGACCTACATCTGACTACCCAAACACAGAGGAGAGAATAGTTCAAAAACTTGTTCTGCATTTGAAAGATGTGATATAGTCCTCTCTGGAGAACAGTAAACAAGCAAGATAGGGTAGAAAAGCTGCAGATTTTTTTCCTCCAACAAAGCAGCGTTACATCCTGTAGGAAGCCTTTGCAACTTACACTGACAATTTTATCCCATAATGAAAACAGGGTCTATGGCTGAATTACAGCTGTCAGTAAAATGATAAACCCTGCATTCTTAAACAACAGAACCTCTGTGTAGTAAAACAAAAATATGATTAAGCTGATTCTTTGTGATTTTCCTCAAAGAAATCCTTGTGGAAAGAAGCGAGCAAGGGGGAGCAAGGGGAGACAGTGAGAATGAGAGGGGACAGTTCTCTGATGTGGACAGCAGTTAAACTTTGTTGTATATGTATCCAGTCATCACAAGAATACATTGAGTACAGACAAGTACCTTAAGCTGTATAATATTCCTCACAGAGCAGCTTTTACAGTCATGTACAGTGATGCACATGGAGGGGGAGGGAACAACACTGAGCTCAAACCTGATTTTCCATATAAAATTATACTTACTTGGAAACAACTCCTCAGTGCTAGGAAAGATAATTTTCTGAAAACATCAACCCAGTTCACAAAAAGGTAGCTGAAAGCAGGAAGCAAATGTTAGGAATTATTAGGACAGAAGTAAAAAGCAAAACAGAACCAAGATGCAGTTTTATGAATCTACAATGTGGCCATATCTTGATTGCTCTAAACACTTTCAGTTGCCCTACTTAAAAATTAATGGAGCAGAAATAAGAAACATGCAGAGAAGGAAAGAGATGATCATCAAGACTATGTTATCCTTTCCATATTGAATACTATTTAATCATCCTCCAAAATGAAAAGATTGGGGATATGGCACAGATCTATAAAATCATGAGTAAATACCATAAACAGGGATAGGAAATGGCTGTTGCACGTTGCTTCCAATCTGGTAGAAGAATTAGCTAGGCTAGCTTTGCTGCTAACTTCAAAATACAGCCATTAAAAAATACAATAATAATTTATTATATTCAATTTAAGCATTGCAACTTAAATTAAAGCATTAAAATTGAAAGGCTGAATAAACTGAGCTGAACACCAATGTAAGTACATGCCTTTGGAGAACAATCAGGCTTAGTTTTCTTTTCAACTGGTTTGTGATACAAGATAAAGCAAAATAATTCTCACAAAGCTTTAAATTATGAATGGTGCGGTGCATTATTAATGTTAAAGGTACATTAGTGTTTACTCTTAGCTTCTACCACTCCTTTTCTCTGTTTAACTATTCTTAGGTAACACAGACAGCTTTATTGAAGGTAAGAAATAATGAGCTCCTTTCACACTGTAATTCAATGTACAGACATCTAACCTGGGAGCTTTTTCAGTCTCTAGGGGGGGACTGTACATGATGACCAGCTCTGGAAACAAATGTTTCATCCAGAGCCAGTGATTTCACTGATGCCACTGTCCAAGATCTTCACAAGCTGCACTGAATCACAGCGAAGGCAAAGGGAGCATACAAATAAAGGGCCTGGTCTTGCAAACACCTCACATGTGTGCTAAAACTCCTTTCTGTCCTCAGTTTCTCTGGAAGCAACGAGGTGGGCATCATTATAATTCCCCACTTTCTTTCCCAGGTTTACCACTTGCAGCAGTGGCTCCCAGGAAAACACCACACTCTGTGTCCCCCTCTCCTGCTCAGCTGCAGGGAACAGCTTGCTTTTGTGAGTAAAACCAGTTTGTACCACACTTTGCATTGCTGAGTACATTTTCTCGTGATAGAGAAATTCCATCTGGGAAAACTGTAAACTGCAAGAGTCTTGGGTGAGAGAGAACAGAAGAATTGGGAAAGAAGAGGAATTAAGTCCTTTTTACCTTGCACAGTTCCATTATCAGTAGCAACCACCTCAAGATGAAGCATTTAATTTTGCCTGGTATATGAGCTCTTTCTGATAGTAAACAGTTATTCCAAAGTAGAAAGCTAAGAAATCATGGACCATGAAGAATCCAGCCTCTTTTCACTAAAGTTAATCAAAGCTGTGGCACTAAAGTTAATGTGAGCAGAATGAAATAAAATCTAGATATTTTTCTATTCCTCTATTATGCAAATTAACTGTGACATGCACTGCTCTATTGCTTATTTCAACAACAGCAGGAAACCCAGGTAAGCTAACGCATTTTTCTTTTACAATTTACACTTCAAATTATATGATCATCCCCCAGCATGCTGCATTGCAAACTATTGCAGGCTGGCAAAACACAAGATGAGGATTTCGTTGCTTGCAACAAGCATTTTAGGACTGGCAAGAAAATGACCGGCAATGTTTCTAAATAAAAAATACTGTCACATTACGGTAAATAGTCGTTGGGTTTTCTTCTTGGGGATAGCTTTAAAATGTCTCCAACACTCAGTAAAACAATTTTTATAGATGTCATTTTGAACTGCAGACAATAACCTACTTCTGAAAGGTTTAGAGACACATTTAAGCTTTTGTAATCGAACATGGAAATGAAATAACTTGTGGCATTTACAATCTTGATTAAATGAAACTGCTCTGTTCTAGTAGTCACCCAGAACTACATCATAGCCTGCTTGCAGACTGACTGTCTAAGCAGCTTTACCATCATTGCTGAGACTCTGCAGAGAGCACACTCTACTCTTCCTTCAGCCTTTCCTTCATAGGCAGCTCCAACCTGAAAGGACAGGACCACTACAAAAGAGCCTTACACTTCCCAGGACTTCCTTCATTCATCAGATGGCACAGAGAAAACAATAGCAGCAGGCTAGGAATTGGCACTTAAATTGCCAGCACCAGTCAGAAGGAAAACTCAGGACTGGAGGCATTAATTTACATCTTTAAATGCACATGCAGTCCCTCCCCATTGCACACGGCCCTTCCCAGACTCATTACAGCTCAAGAGAGCGAAACACCAGTCTTTGAACAAGAGCAAAGGGATTTCCCTGAGGAATAACGTAACAGATTCACAGCAGAAGATCATACATTTCTTATTGGCAATGCTTCAAGTTTGGGGTCAAAGATACCTTAACAAAAGTAAAAATGTTTCAGTAGGAGATTAGATCCTATCACAACTAGACCTGACCTAAAATTATTAATTTTCTGTGCTTTCACACACTGTAATCCCCTGTGTCGTATGCAACACATCCCTTTGGTTCAGGTGCACAGAAAACTATGGAAGTTTGGAGCAGTTTCCAGACAGAGGAAAATTTAGTTCAAGCCATAAAGTTAATTGCAGAGGATGACAGAGAGTGGCTTTTTCCTGAAAACTCCCCGTACTCAGTCACTATTGCTGATCAAAGACTGCTGTTTCATTCAGATTTTGAAAATTTAACACAGAGTGAGTTTTGGTTCACTGGAGCTAGTGGGGAAGCTCACGTTGCATCAAAGAATGACAACCTGTTGCTTTGAATCCATCTTTCCAGGAATAATTAATGGTACAATAAACAAATCACACTACAAGTGACAACCAGAGGTAGTCCAGCCTCCCTACCTCTGAACCCTAAAGAAATAATTTAGGAAAAATTTCCTCCATTTTACTTATGATATCACTTCTGCAAAATAAAGTATCCACAGGCTTAGTTCACTTCAAGCAAACACATGACAAGCAGAGCCTAACTTTGAATTTAGCCTTGGATATTTCTGAACACAGAAAAGTTCTGACACTTTGAAATGGTTTTTTTTATTTATTGGACCTTGCCTGCTTCTATGTGATTTCAGAAAAAGGATTAAGGGACCATTGTACATTATTCACATGCAACTAACCCTCCCTAGACCATGATTTATTTTTAAATGCATGGTCAGCTAAACTATTTATACTTGTAGATTAGCATTTTCCTTTTGACAAACAGCTTTTTAGGATTTTTGTTGAGTCCTGTTTCCTAATATGTTAAAAACGTATTGCTATCATTACATTGTAACAATAAACTGTAATAATTTCTGATGCCAGGGATCTCCCATTATTCTGCAACACTGATAGTGTAGGTGCTAAAACAAGAAAATGGACAAAGTTTTGTATTAATTATTTCTTTGTAAATGATCAAGGGCTGTCATATACCTCTACCAAAGTTCCTCTTTATGCTTACAGATTTTAGGTCATCTGACATTTTCTAGACATCTGAAGCACCACCAAGTACATGCAAGTCTTGGGAAAGTGGTAATTTTTTACAACCTGAGGAGAAGTTTCTTTGGAATGACATAAGAGCAGCCTCTGGCCCATGGGAGGGAGTTGTAGCCAGGCTCTTCACAGGGGGGTGTGGTGGGAGAACAGGAGTGGAATAAACTGGAAGGGGAAAAAAAGGAGGGGGACAAGGTCACAAAAGATTTAAGGAAAGACTTTTTCCCTGTGAGGAGAGTCAAGCAGTGGAACAGAGCCCAGGGAGGCTGTGCTGCCTCTATCCCTGTTTTCAAGACCCAGCTGGATAAAGCCCTGAATAACCCAGGCTGTTCTTATGCCTGACCTTGCTTTCTGCAGGAGGTTGGACTAGAGACCAACTACGTCAAAATCCACCAGAAAACCTCCAAGCTCTTCCTCTCCCTTCTCACAAGTATGAAAATGAGCGACTGACTTTTATTAAGAATGAGAGATTGACAAATATCCTTGCCCTAATTTCATCTTCCTGTTTTTCACCAGACAAAACATTTTACCGGTGTCCTTCATTTTAAGATGATTTTAGATATGTAAGGAAATGTTATTTAAATAGCAGCCACATTGTGTGTTACAGTACATATATGACAAGCATTGCACTCAGCTGGCTCTACATATTTCACAGATGAGAGAACCTAGTTAACTATACATCCTTCCTGAAAACAGCACCCTTGTACAAACATAAAACAGTCATGATGCTGGCAGTTGAAAAATGTACAGAAGAATCAACACGTTACTATATGATGAGTTTTCAAGGATTTTCCTTTCATTTTCCACTGGTTTTAAGTTTTTTGTTGATACCGGATTTCTAAGACAAGAAGATGAATGAATATGAAGAAACACTGCTCAGCTGTATGCAACAACATCAAATAAAAATTCCTCTGCCAGAATGCAGAGACAGAGGAGGACTGTGACAGAAGTGCAGTGCTCCTCTTAAGCCTCACAAGCTGATTGGAGATTTTATTTCTAAAATAGGCCTCTGAATGTCTCAGGAAGTCTCACTCAGCCACTATGATTGGTAAAGAAAAGGTCACTGACTGAAGATGGAAAACAAAGCCCTAGACTGCTACAGATTTATTTTCCTGATGATGTAACAGATACTGACCACAGAGTAACTTTTGTATCCATGCTATCCACATTTGGAATCTATTTATATTTCTTCCACAAAGCCAGTTTTGCTTCTTTTAACCTCATTACTGCTATCCCCTGCTTCCCTGAAGAGACAGCAATTTGGAAAAAGGGTCAAACAGAAGTGATTCATATGCACTGAGAATAAAGGCAAGTGCTTAAGACTTCTTGTTTTAGTAGTGGGGTTTTATCCTGACAATGACACCTGCAGAACTAAATTTAGGTATTTATCTGCTTCTGGATACATCAGAGTACCTCAGGTAGACTTAGTCCATAGAAATCATAGTCCAGGGCTGCTTAAAGTCAGAAATGGAAGAAAAGTGCTCATTTATCAACCAGGACTAATAATAATGGTACACAGTATGTTGGTATATCACAGAATTCATATGTCATAAAAATAAGCAAATTATAACTTTAAAATATTAGGGACTTTTTTTTTCTCCAGCAGGGAAAAGGAGAACAGGAATTTTTTGTCTATTTTATTGAAATAAAGAAATATTGTTGAAACACTCTCATAAATGTCTAGAACATAATCAGTAACACCTTCCAAATACCATCCATACACAGTTCTATTTTTAATGTTGGACTGTTCTTGAAAGCTACTAAGAAAAAAATTTATTCATAACACATAAAGCTATATCCTGACTATGCATTCCCCTCCCTTTGGAAGAGAATCCCAAATGTTGGCAAAATTTTAGAACTATTTTCAAAATTTCCAGAGAACTCAAGTCTTATCTTTTCATTTTCCTCCAAAACTAACATTTAAAGATCAGATCTTGTAAACATGATCTCACAAGTAATTCATCAGAATGCAAATAAATCCTTTCAATTCTGCAAACAGGCTCAACAAGCACATACCCTCTAGTGATTAGAGGTTGCTCATTCAAACACCATGTTTTATTTTAGTGTACAACATTAACAGGAACTGTTTTGAATCAGCTCTTTTCCTTAGGAAGTCTATTCTATTTCCAGGAATACAGACAAGTGCTTTTCAGAAAATCTGGGTAAATATGGTATGTATTTATACATTTAGCAAAAATTTTATTAGCTCTTAGAAGCAGAATTACTGACTATGAAGAAACTTCTATTGCAGAATACTTGTATCTGGTAAACCACCATTTCCAAACCAGAACACGTGCTGTGCTGCCTCACAAGTTATCCAGGGTTACTACGGCTTTGTTTGCTCAGATTGTGCATGCATATTTTGTCTGTAGGACGAAATTCCATGGAATCACCTTTCTAAAGCCTGGCACAGCGGTAAAATTCTGCAGGCAGTCTTGTAAATGTATTTTACCTGTTTCATGGGCTTTGATCAGCATATAGAACCTGGGCTTGCAGAGCTGTGCTGTTGAAAACAGCCACTTGTGACTCACTTAGGGAAAAGATTTGTTTTACTTTCTTTTTCTCTTCAGTCAAATTCATTAAACACATTTTTGATTGCTTCTTTATGTACTCTGGTCTTATGCCGATTCCTCAAAGTTTGCTATTGTTTTAGTTATTAAACTTATATCATCAAAATATTGTAATTTGGGAATTCTGCACTTAGTTATACCCAGAACAGCGCTGACAATCTGCTTCACTAACTCTGCTCCCCAATTTCCACAAATGCAATAAACAGTGCTATAAAAATCAGCTCTGCAGTAACTTTCATAAAAGAACATCACACACACACACAAAAATAGAACAAGACCAGGAACTGCAGTCTTGTGTCAGAAGAAATTCCTGATAACTATTGATATCTTTAAGAAAAATAGCACTAATTTTTTTTGCTGACTGTTCACCTCCATATCATCACAAACCTCAGGTTACAGTGTACATTATTCTGTATCCTGTACTGATGACACACTCACAGGATGCATTATCATGTAGTGACTATTTGTTTCAGCTCTGTTTCAAGGCTGAGAGAAAATCTTGGATTGGTGCTGACATGGCACCCCAGCCAAGCGGTTACAAGAAGTAATTGGGCAGCAAGCCTGAATGGTCTTTTCATTGCTTTTATTTAAAATTATATTGGTGAGGGATTATTCCCCTCCTGTTTTAACTTGGTACACAATTTTATGTGACACATCTCATCAGCAAGTAGTTACAAAATGCTGTGTTTCCAAGGGAACCAAGAAGGAGCACTGCCACAGGGCCCGAGGCAAGGTGAGCGTGCTGTGGCTGCAGTCGCCAAAGGCTGTTGATGTTGAAACATTATCTCAGCTCCAAAGAGGCACAAGGAAGAGAAAAAAGCAGGGGATACCACTACTGAGACTCCTGCCGTGTGAGACACCTCACAGCAGGTCGAGGAACCCCAGGAGAAGCAGCCAGGGCGGATTTCAGACAGTCTTGACCTCACTCTGCACCACTCGCTCCCAGCCTGAGCCTTTGCCAAGCTCCTGCGAGGACACAGCCAGGGTAAGCTGGACATAGATCAAGACTCTTCCTTATAAGAGGAATATACCTTTTATGTTTAAGATAATACCTTGAAAAATAAAAGTTATTTCAGCCTGGCTTTTCCTTCTTCCTCCATCTATACATTCATAAGTCATACTTTATGTTTTGATCATCAATGCCAAAGTATATTTTAGCTAATATTGGTAAATGCCCTCATGATTATCACTGTAAAGGTAAGAGATACCGCGTCATTGATTAGAAACACTTGACACACTGATTAAAAAAACAAAACAGAAACAAAACAAAACACCCCCAAACCAATCAACCAACCAAAGAAACCAAAACCAAACCAAACAAACAAAAAAAACCACCCCAAAAACAAACAAACAAACAAAAAAAACCAAAAAACCAAAACAAACTACACAAGCAACCCAATGTTAGCAGGAAAAGGAAACCCATTTGAGCTGGGTTTCGCTTAACTTAAAACCTCATGAATTTTGAATTAATGTCTTTATCCTACTGCTCAAAGAATCCATTTCTCCCATTTCCCAACTCTTTTCTGTTTGAAAGGCTAAGCTTCACCATCAGTGTGATGTTCAAATGTAGTTTTCTGCTTCATTTGAACAAGTGGATGGCATCAGTCTGTTAAATCCCAAATCTTATGACATACAGAGAATGAGGGGTATAATGCCAATCCAGCTCATAGGAGAAACTGCTACTCAATAACACATGCACAAGGAATTTCCGTTGTTTGCAGTAAAGTACATTTTATCATTAACCTACTAAAGAAAATGAATGGAAATCTGTGAAAGTAATCTTTTCAAATAAAATTGCTTTAATGAAAATAGAAATAAGAAAAATAGAATCTGGATGACACTTCTGGTAGGTGGATCTCCAATTAAATAATTTTCTATGATGTTGCTAATTTATAAAAATCACAGACTTTTTTTCCCCTCACAAAAAAGATGCATTTACAAAACTATTCCTCAGCCAATTTAGTTCCTGTATATCAATTTCATTTCCACGTGGATACAGAAGTGTAGCAAGCCCCATATCAGTGAAGCATAAGAAGAAGCTTAGCTTTAAGCGTGTGTGGAATCCATTTTGAACTCCATGTTTAATTGGTTTTCTTTAACAGAGCTCTAATTGGCTGAAATCTATAGATCTACTGCAGACATACTGAAGGCTGAGAGCAGAGATTAACCAAAACATACAGGTTATTTCTAAAGGCCAAGCACATATTCTGCATGTGTGTATATCAAGGGATAAAATCCTAAGCAAATGCCCTCCACTGGCAACAGAGGAAAAAGGAAAGGATGAAGCTTTTTTGAGCCTCCCCACCCAATTCCTACCTGCCTGTAATCAAGTTCTTACGTCTGATCTGCCCTTCCAATTTCAAAGCAATCCTACAAGAGGCTTTCTTCTAATTTATTATAGCAGTTTCCTTTGACAAGCTGTGTGTTAAGCCATTCTTGCACCATTTTCAAATGCACAATTTCCATCCCAACAATTTCAAGTTCTGAAAGCATTCTCACTCTCTGCTTGACAGACTATAAAAAACCAACACAATAAACCAAACAAAAAACCCAACCAAACAACCAACCAAGCCCTGCTTTTACTGTTGTAAAAGTCGCCCCTTCTCTCCTAGCCTTTGTCCCTTTTCATATGAAATTTAAGATTCCTTTTTATGACAGACAGGGTTCTATTGCATTCCAAGCGCTGCTCAAGGATGCAGGTTTTGGGAAGAACACGACAAATAGTGAAAGCACATCTCAAATTCAAATCTCAACCAAACATCCCAAAAGGACACCATTCCTGAATCTTTGCTTAATAATCCTACCACTCTTAGCTTCTCTACTTGTCTCTAATCCTCCGAAATTCACCATATTTGTGGAAGTAAACCACTGCAAGGAGCACCATTTATTTTAGGAGGATGCTGCACTGTAACATGCAGATGTGTCTTGAGATTCAGTCTCACCCACATACTGCATTCACAGCCTTTTTAGAATTCAGGTACACCTGTAAGAACATATTCATGGAATGTAGTCTGAATAAAACTGAATAAAATTCAATGCAAGCATGTTAAAAGATGTAAATGTGCAAGTAGTACAAGCTGCAATTCCTAGCTTTTCTAGTTAAACTCATTTTTATTCAGATCCCCACTCAAATATCACTTTTATCATCAGGCATTCAGGACTTGATGAGAAGATCAGGGAACATAAATCTTTAACTGACATTCTTCACTGATTTGGTAGAATGAGCCCATGCAAATTACTGGTCTCTGCAATAACTGTTTTTACTAGTCTCACCTTTTGTCTACCTTGGTCTTTATACCTTGAAGGTATACAGATTATGCCTTCCCAGCCTGCATAGAAAGGAGTCCCTGAATGGAGCTCCCAACAGCAAATAAATTTTAATAAATATCAGTAAAATTTTTCATTTTCTGTAAAAAATAAATTGGCATTTATTTCTTGACCACACTTCAAAAGATTTCTGCTATCACACTTTACATAGTGCAACATTTTTTACAAGAGCACTACTACATGTTAATATGATCTAGAAGTTAAACAAAGCTTTCTGACAAATCATTTTTAAAAGAGAATATTTTGTTCAAATGAATTAGTTGCAGCAAAATTTCTTTGATAAAGAACTTGCAAGTAAAGAACAAAATGTTCACTGTTTGAGGGAACCCGGAATAGGCAGGCAGTTTGGAGAGATAGACCTTTACCTGAGTCAAAGACTTTGTCTCAAATCTCTTCTATTTCAAAGCAGAGATGAGAGTGCATTAGACACATCCCTTGCCCAATTCATGGGCATTGTCCAGAAGAGAACATTCTAGGAGCAGTTGTTTTATTTTGTTCTTAAAGTCTCACATTTATCCTGACATAGAAAGGGAGCTGTTTGAAATTCTTAAAAATTTTCCAAGACAGAAATTTTTTTCCCATCTTCACACAGTTCTAATTAAATCAGATCCGTGGGACTAATAGAATTATTCTGTAAGTGTATATTTTTATTTTAGAAGCAGGCTTTGCTGATGCATACTGCAGTGTTAATTCTTTTGTATAAATTAGCGTGTGCCCACTGCAACCTCATTTAAGTAATTCAGTGTCCTCTTGGCTTTTATTTGAAGCAGTTGAATGATGAAAATGGTGGTGCCCCTGCATTTAGTGACTTATAGGCTTTGAATTATGATAAGCAGCTCAATCTGGAACACTTACAATTGTCAGAAATGTACCCAAAGATCTCCCCTGAGAGCATAAGAGTGGTTCAGGAAGTGGCAAAACTGATAACCCTTTAGGGCATGGAAAGTTATGTGCATCCAAAAACCATATAAACTGTCAAATTCTGGCAGTTCCTATGCAGAGGAGTATAAGAAATAGTTTCATTCTGTGAGTTAGCCTGACCATACTGTACAGGATGCTGTAACAACAATGTCTGTGTGCCTGTTTTAACAGTCCCTATCACTGCAGAGAAAAACACAGACATGCTCTAGAGACAAGGTAAGGAAGTATGTATTTTTAATCTCTAGATATTCAAGGTCTGATTCATGACATACAAAATTAGGCACATCTCAACTGTATCATAAGCCTGAACTGTTTAGGCTGAACAGGCTGCTGATGCAGCTTAAAAAAATCCCAACAAAATCTGACTTCTTATCTGAAAAATTATTTCCAAGTGTTCATTTACTGCAGCTGACCTTATTTTGGCCATTCAGTCAGATGAATCCAAATGCTAACATTATTTAGTGTCCTTAGGATACAAGAGTATGAACTCTTTTCATCACCACCAAGAATGAAAGTGCTCGGTTTCTGGAGCTGGTGATTACCTTCTAAACTTCTGCATTTTGCATGGATTAGAAATTAAAATCTCCTTGCCCAGAAGGGGCAGAGGCTTGAGAGAGACAATGCTTTAGCCTACCATAAATTATCAAAATCCAGTTAACAAATAGGCTCCAAATGTACTGCAAAAGGTATCACACTGTTTATAATTCAGATATGCTTGAAACTCACATTCTGAAATGAGTTGTGCAAGCAAAAACATCACCAGGGAGTTCACGGAGCCCGCACACGTTAATGATGCAAACGCGGTCAGAGAGAGCTCCGTGGAGGGTCCTCTGTATTTTAAGAAAAGGGAGCCATGGGTGGTGTCTTGGGGTGAAATGGGACTGTCCACCAGAGGCCTGCACAGCACCAGCTGAATTGGATAGCTCTCCTAGAACACACTTTTTTCTCCGTGGAGAGAACTGAACACACATTTCAAATAGAGTTTCAGTGATTTAAACTCTGGAAATAAAAGACTAAGCTCTCAACTCAAAACAGGTGTACAGTCACACATACTCTCGTATTCAAAGCCACACAGGATGTTGGTCTCCATTTTCCACCAAAAAAAACCCATTTTCTTTTGGCAGAAAATACTGATTCACTGGAACTTTATTTTCTACACTTTTTACTTTTTCTCCTGAAAAACACGTATTCAGTGGTAGTATTGGCAAAGTTTTTTCCCCATTCTATTAAGGATTTCTACTCAAAGTTATTCAGAAGGAAGGAGACTCAAATTCCTTACAGCCAGCACAGATAATGGCCCAAGAGTTACAGTGACACAGGGCAGGGGAACGACCCAGCATTAAATCCCTGCTCTACCAACTGAACAGCATTTGTCTTCCAGTGGAGAGAGCAGTTATATTTTAACTCTGCAGCAAAAAATCTTCTCTTGGCATATTGACAGTAAAAGCAAGGTGAAGGCTGGGCATTCAAACAATCTGATCTCAAGTCGTGTATATCCCTGGGCAGAGAAAGGCCTGGAGTAAGAGAGGGGACTGGATGTCCCCCTTTCTCCACCCAGGAACTGGGGCTGCTATAGCTAAGCTACCTTCCACAAGTAATTGAAGATAAATGTTTGTACCAATGCTGGCAGTGTTGAGCAGCATTTAAGTATTAAACATGGTCTGAAGTCCCTTCAAGTTGATTAAAAACTGTGGAACGTTTCTGATCAATTGAGTGCTTACACAAGCTTATTGTATGGCAAATCTGACACCCACCCAAACTGTCCTTAAACAAACCAGGACACTTCATCAAGAACCTTTTTTAGCTGCTTTCTGGTCTTATTCCCACAGAAGGTACTATGATTCGTGAAGAAAGTCATCATGTATAATTTTGTGCAACTGAAGCTTATAAAAGTTAATTATAAGAGTTCCTTCTACCCCTGGCACAATGAATGCCTTTTAATAAGCAACACTGTAACTGAGTTCAATTGTCCACCACAAAGCCATTCCAGGCACCCAGAGGCAATTATATTAATGCTTGAAATACAGAAGGAAGCTCAACTATCACATAAATTAAGCTTTAGGACAAAAAAAGCCTTTTACAGACTAGGAGTAAACATGAAGGTGTTCCCTTTAGAAGCTCACTGTAAGTGCAGATGAGCTACTCACATTTAGAATTTCTTTACTGCTCACTGCTGTAGCCTTTAAATTTTCCCACATTAAATAAAAACACCATATGCATCAAAGATGAGTCGGAGGCCATTTTATGAACATTAAATTGTTTCCTGCCATTTCTTTCCCTCCATTCTAAATGGCAAACATCTCATCTACTATTATAAGACCAGAGTAGCACTAGGAAATGTAGGTTCTTTGGGAACCAATATAAAGGCCACATGCAGATACCACCCACTGTCCTCAAGGCACAATTGCTTCATATTTGAGATGTAACTATTGATCAAATATTATTTGCATATGTGAGAATATCTACCTCAGCACTTCTCTATAGTTTTGAATGAAACCAGGCAATCTCTACTGATAGGTAAAATGGCATCAAGCCAGCTTTGGAGCTTCCACTCCAGAAAACATTCCTTCATCTCCTATACAATCACCTCAGCAAGCACACAGAACATTTATCTCTGTGGAGCTGGATGTGTAAAGAACATACACCATATGTATCCTCCTTATATGATACGACATAAATAGTGTACAGGCCTGATGACAAGAGATGACATGAGTTTAACTTGCTTTGTCTTGTGAGGAGACCTTCATTTTCCCGATGTTTGAAGTTTTGAAGAAACTTCACATAAGCAGCACAACTGTTCAACAGTCCAGGTAAAGAAGACAGATGAAAAGATGGTTGTGTGATCTTCTGGTTTCAAGTAAAATGACTTGGAACAGTACTTACAACTTTCCATCAGAAAACAAGTGGGGTATCACACACAGCAACTGGAGCAAATGTGGCACATATCAAGAGCTTATCTCCACCATAATTAAACAGAGAGTAGCTTAAGGACGTACATTTAGAAACTGAGATGCTCCACAGAATTTTGTTACTACTTCACAAGAGCAAAATGATGAAAAAAAAAACCCCCAAAACAACCCTCCCCCTGCTCCCCCAAACCCTGTCTCATATTATAAGGTTCTGGGTTTGTAAAGATGACCATTGTGACTGGCTATATTTTAATACCTCAGACTTAGTCAGGCAATTCTATAAATAAAAGTTTTAAAAAAACATACCCACACTGATTTTTCAATTCAGTACATCATAGGCCCCTAACTTCAAAAGCTGCAATCATTTGTAAGAATGTCCGTGTCAAGAGGATTTTAAAGCACCCAAAGCTGCTAAAGAATCTTCTAATGGAGGCCCAAAGAATGAATAGATTGCAATGCCAAGTTATGTCATAGCTAAGGTAAGGTAAGAAATTTTATGCATTAGAGGGATGCGCTTTGAAGAAAATCCAGGAAATCTGCATGTCAGCACCTGATCTACAGAATTACAAGTGAAATGCTTCATGTTCCCCCAGTACCCCTTCAGAACGTTAACACAGTCAGTGAAATGCAGCTTTGTACTATGCTTTGACCTTTGCAGTGTTTTATATTTTCAGCAAATGCGCATTCCATCCCTTCCCAGAGGCTAGTGAGACTGTAAACAGGCAGAAATGAGGAATTGCAGCCAATCTAATTACAGAATATTGAAAAGGTCAAAGAAGTGCATCAAGATAGTTTAATTTTCAAAATGAAGGTTATTAAGATCCCTTTGATGTGAAAAGAAAGAAAAGGTAATAGAAATAAAGAGTGCAATTAGTACTGACCCAGTTGTCTGGGGGGACAGAGGGAAACCCACAGAACTTGTGTATCAGGAACCGGGAAATGCACACATGTTTCAATGTTGCATGCTTCAAAGTGCCAAGCAACCTGCTGGTTTTTCAAAATGCCATTTAAGTTGGTTGAAAACCGTTTTTAGGAAAGTCAATAAAGTGTGGGGCAAGAGGATATTATGATTCCCAAAGGATTTCCTCAGACCTTACTTTCCTTCTTGAATATGAATTTGAGATGCTGCTTTGCTGTTCAACAGCCTCTCTTGGCCTTGCTTTTGCCTATGAAAAACGTCTGTCAAGCCAAGTGACTCCTCAAAGCAATGTCAATGACTTTTCTGGTTCCACGCCGAGCTTCCTGCATTTATTGCATGAGCAGAGCTTAAAGCCCTGAGCAGAGTTACTCTACCAACCCACAAAGTGCTCCAGTGCATAACTGGAGTTTAGGGGTGATGAACTATGAACAACAGTCTCAAGAAATTTACATTTATATCTTGGGACTTGTCCAATTGCTGCTTTTTTTTTTAATAATATGTATATGATTTTAAAGAAAATTAAATAGGAGGAAAATTATGAAAAGGGTCTTAACCACTGAGGAAATAAGTAATGCTGAAGCAGGAACTATCTCAAACTGTAAAGCATTAACAATAGGAAAAAGAAAAATCTTCAGTCGCTCGAAAAATCCCAGAGTTTTGGAGTCAAAGGTCACTTCATATCATGATTGCAATATGCAACACCAGGAACAAAAAGCCCTTTTCTTCAGTACTGATGTTCCCTCCTTACACAAATCCAATGTCACAACTTATTTCTTAAGGTAATGCTTTGGGCATGGGGACAATTTTTTCTTGCTCCCTCTGGCCAGCTGCAATCATCAATGCCCACAAAGATCAACCAGACTAACTTAATGAAGAGCAAGAAATACATTTGCATGTCCTTTCTCAAGTTTTTATTAACATTTTCTTGTTTATCACATCACAGAGCTCATCACTGATGTAATTTAAGAGTTCTCTAACATTAAGAACCCGCAGGGAAACTATTTACTGGTCATATAGGTAAGTTATGTAAGGAAAGAGTAGGATAATTGTGCCAGTGAAACTGCTTCCAAATAAATTCCTTTGAAAGGAAAACTGAACCAAAATCAAACAAAATGTATGAGGAAGAATGAAGCTTCACAAACTAATACCAGTCTCTAAAATAATGGGATACAAATGCTGCATGTACATTTGCGTAATGTATTTAAACTAATGAAAATAAAGAAATAAAAGCTATGAAAGGAGGAGAAGGGAGGAGAAAGAGAGCAAGGAAAGTAAAAGAACAAAGTCTGTATTTCATTTTAAAGAGGACTGTTCTAGAAAGGCTCTGGAAAACACAGACACACAAAGGTTTGGGGCAGACAGACATGGTCTTGAAACACGGCAAGAGACGATTTTACTGGCTAAACTATTGTCCAAGAAGGAAAAAGGGGAAGAAGAGACACATGGCTGGCATAATGCACTCTGCTGCTATTCCAGCCCTGTCCTTCAGCACGGTTTTGGGGAAGGCAGTGGGAATGGGCTCTGCCAGAGCAGGCGTGTGAGCAGTGCAAGGCTCTGGGTTACAGTAACCCAACAGTGATTTGCACAACAACAGAGGGTGGTGCATTTTAAGAAATACTCAGCTGATGCTAGAACATAACTTGGTTGATTTCTGTGAAATAAAGAGATGACAACTTCAAGGCTGTATTTTACTCCCTTTTGTTCCTAGAAGCACGACAGGTATTTGACAATGCAGGTGCTGTTTACAGTTGAGCTTCACAAATATGCAAAGAGAACCCCCAAGATTCTGGCAGTGGCAGGGGAAAGATGACAAAGGCCATCTAGTCTCCAAAGAAAAATAGTGCTGAACCCTGTGCCTCACCTCACTTGCTCACTGTCATTGTCCAGTATAAGCATGACAGTTTCAATTCACAAAAAATTACCAAAATGTCAGCTCTTACTCTGAGTTTATCCAAACCATTGAGGAAAGTGTCCAAGTTATTCCTACTACTACAGTCATTGTCATTTTGCTGTTACTTGCAAACAGGAGGAATTCTTTAGTAAATGTTGCCTAAGACCAGGATTGATCCATGCCACACACACTGAAAATTTCAGTGACAACAGATATATCACAAGTTATCACTGACTGCAGCCCTATCCTCTGCTATTTGTCAATTCTCAAAATATTTGTCATTCAGATCCCAGTAGTCATAAGGAGAAAACTCATCCATCTTTATTACTTCAAAGAGAATATATTAACACCTAAAGTGTCACTTAATTTTCAACACCAACTATGTATTTTTTGGTGAACATTTTACATGGAAACCACATCCGCATCACACAGACATGAGAATTAATGTCCAATCAAATATAACAGGGTTTCATCCTAACAAATATTTTGTCGTCACCAGTCACTATGATTTATTGTGATCTATAAAGGTTGTGCTCTCTCCTTCTTTCAAAAGAAGTTCCTTCCTTACACAAATTCAATGCCACAACTTATTGCTTTGGGGTGGGGACAAATTGCTCTTGCTGTCTTTTAAAAAATAAATAAATAAACAAGAAAAAGAAAAAAAACCCCAATACTATCTTTATAAAATGAATCTGTGTTCTCCACAGGAAAATTCAATTTTTGATAATTTTCAAAATAGATGAAAATAGTATTATGGAATGTCACAAATCATGCCTTCCTAATAGAAATCCTGGTGTGCAGCAGGCTGTGATATGGCCCATGTGACATGGCTCACAGTTACGGTTCCCATTCAGCCCTGCTTGGTTGTTCAGCTCAGCTGCAAAGGAAAATTCTGCTGCACTTATAAATCCCAGGCCAAACCCTCAGGAAGTCCAAAGCAGCACAGCTCCATTATGTGGCCCTTTCTCTCCCACAGCATTTCCCTGGGCAGCATTCAGGACATGGAGCAGTGAGAGAGCTCCCACACAACAGCACTGAGCTCCAGCCACTCAGTCTCCCCCATGTGCAACAGCCCCCAGAACCCAGCAGGGGAACCCCCGGGGTCAGGGATCACAGGGGGAAAAGGGCAACAACAATAACAGTCCCTGTCATGTGAATAAGGTTAGAGACCTTAAAATCCTGCCACTCACCCCTCTGCTCCACCCCCTCCATTCCCCAGGCAAGGTTTAGGAATGGTCCCTGTCTCAAGGTAAATCACACGGCACAGTTTGAGTGCAGCTCCCTGTTTTGGTGGCTGTGAGATCTCAGCCACGTGGATGTGGCCATTGCACACCAGATGCTGCAGGGCTGGGAATGGTCCTGGGCACATCCAAATAGATGTAACAGGTTCTCTACCCTGGCAGTTCACCCCTGTATTTTTCAGCTTTTCCTCTTGTAAGAAAAGAGAGGCAAATTTTTTTCTACTTTAATAAAATGGTTTGAGACCCTTAAGAGAAAATTGCTGTACAACTGTAAAGCTCTATTAAAAAAGAAAATTGTAACATTTTTGCAGTACATCACCAACAAATTTTGATTTCTAAAGGGACAGCTGACTACTGAATTATTGATTCAGATTGACCAGCTGATAAACGAGCATAAATTCCTCTATACTTAATGAGAATGCATGGACCGCTGGTTCTTCTCAAAGAAAATCAAGTCTAATTTTACTGTCTCTGATTTATTTTAAAATGCAGCAAAAATAAGGAGTATAACTACTAAACAGTGTTTCAAAACAAAACATAGAGGAAAACACAAATTTCAATAGTCATTCTGTCTCTGCACAATAGAAGCATATATTTTTTCTTTATAGAAAAACAAACAAAAATCACTTGTAATGATCATGGTTTTGAATAAGAATTCTAATTCACAGTGCCTATGAATTTTTCAAGATCATGCAGCACACACAATATTATAAGAAAAATCAACTATCCCAAAAACTTTTTTCTTGGCCTTAAAAATGCACACTCTGCAATATTAATTCTATAAACAAAAATGTCCATAAATAAAAGTAATTTACATTATCTGGCAAGGAGGGCAGGAGATTAAAGAGCCAATACTATATAAAAGAATAATTATGGTGAAGAAGAGACTAAACACTTTCCATATGGGAAATGACAACAAAAGCTACTCCCATTAAAAGGGAAGCCAGCCACACCAGGTACTCCATATTTCCTCACTGCAGAGTTTTTTCAAGGAAAAACCAAGTTCTTGGAGCAGACTGTGCCACATTCACCTGCTGAACAGCTGTGGTGGCCCAAAGCACTGCCAGCCCCCCGCTGCCCTCTGCCAGCTCTGCCAGCCCTTCCCAGCCCAGGCTGGCTCTGGCAGGGACACACCAGTGCCCTCGAGCACCAAGGGCAAAGCTGGGCTCAGCTGCCACCCCTGGGGGGGAGCTCAACCTGCACACTCCACCTTCCCTGGGAGCAAGGAGTGGGCGCTTGCTTTTTTGTCTTGATGCCTTAGGATTTTTAGCTTCTATTTTTCATGTAACTCCAGGGCTGCTGTTCTCACATCTTAGACAAAACAATTTCTCTCTAGCCCTGAAACTCAAGGACACCTCACTGTCTTAGCCCCAAAAATGTAAACAGCAGAGAAACTGGGGGGCCAGCTTGGGATAGATGACTTCATTACCTGAGGTTATAACTGGAGGTCTAACCTCGATATGCAAATGGACTACAAATTATAAAGCATGAAAAACCTGTGACCCGTGGTCCATTTTGGGTGCAGCCCTGGGTGGGTTCTGACTGCCCGAATGTACCGACAAGGCCTTTGAATAAATATCTGCTTTTTATTCTCTTACGTTTGTCTAGCCTCTGTTCTAGGAAAGCCCAGGATAAGGCATCAGTCTTACCTGTTCCAAGGCAGCCTGGGAACTTCTGGCAGCAAGGTGGCATAGAAAGTTAGGGAAGTGTGAGCTCTACTGACACATTAAGGCACCACAGCAAGACTGATGAGGGTGTGTCTAAACTCTCACTTTTTAGCAGTGCCATCTTACTTACAGTAATCTCCACTTTCTCCTCCAAGAAGTGGTTCTACTTGAAAAGACCAACAGCTGCTGTTTTGCTAAAGGATTTTTACCAAAACAGCCCAAGATACTGAAACTTTGGAGGCACTAGCATGAAAGGAAAAGAAGCAACTTTATTTGTACTTTTTGAAGCTTTTAGATTTTTCTGCACACATCCTGAAATTTACAACTAACGCTTCACCTTACCAAGTAGTACTTCTAAGAGTGGAGTTAAAATAAACATTCACTTAATTACATGATTCCTAGAAAACGACCTTCTGCAGTAAGGATCTCTAGAAATTAATACCAAAAAAATGAAAGTTTTCCTCAGGGTAACTAGGACCAGACTGAAAACCATTTCTTCCCAGATGCTGAGGTGGTTACTCAAAGGAAGGACGAGTACCAGTGCAGTTCTGCATGAGGCAGTTGATATTCCAGTTAATGGAGATGTATAGAATGGCAGAACACTTTTGTTTTCCTAGGTTATTACATTTCCAGCATTTTGAATCAAAACTTTCTCACAATACAATTTTTTAATACAAAAACTCACAGAATTTGCACATCGATCACTGGCAGGGTCTTTGTTCTACCTTCCCTCTTCCCTTCCCAGCTCAGTAGCTGACCCAACCAGGCACTTCCCTACCTGCTGCTGGCAGAGCCCCACAAAAGTCAGTGGAGGATGCTGAGTTAAGTTGGCCCAGGAACTGGTCACCTATTCTTGCTGATATTTGTCAGGAAAACAAAAAGTGTTTAAAAGAAAAATAAGACAAAGTCAACACAGCTGGAACACCCTCACTAAAAAATCTACTTAAATACAGGCAGAAAGCTTATTTTAACTTGGGATACAGAAAGAAAAAAGACCTTGCTTGGTCTTACAAGCAAGGACCAAGACGGGGAGCTGAGGAAGCTGCTGAGCTGATACTCTACAGCTGCAGGTCTGCTGTCAGCACTGCAGTGCCACAGGTAAACCAGGCACCTCCTTCCTTTCTCCAAGATTTGCAATCTGCAAAGCAAGGCAGGACCAAGGTGATCACTCATTAACTCAGAACTTGTCTTCAAAAAGTATCTCAAAAGCTGAGGCTAAAGTTCACAACCCTGAAGGCACAAACAACAGCAACAATGAGCAATGCTACAAAAATGCTGTGGTGTGAAAGGGTCTTTTCAAAATTGCTGGACTTTATTTTCACTTCAGCATTGGCAGATTTTATTTTCCCCCCACTTTGCTAAACATACAATAACAAAGGCTCAAAGATTCATGTAACCATGACCATAGGTCTTCTAGCAAAGAGTCTGTTTCTAACGAAATTAAAATTCTATCACCCCTGTAGTTTCTGTTTTCTGACCTAGGCTTTCAGGCAGCAGAGGTCCCATGGATGTTTTCTAAGTTATTTTTATTCGAACAGGATAGATCTTGAATTCTAAATGCATTACTCAATTTATCCTTAAAGTGATTCACCTTCACTGTAGTCTTCCTGGCTCTCTTCTCTTTCAAAAGCAGTTATTTTGCTGACATGTTAAATTTTCTCTTACCTTACAAGAAATCATCTTGTCTGCTGTAGTGTCTAATTCACCAATACAAGTACAAAATGACCAAGGTGAGATGATCTGTAAAGCTAGCTATTTTGTGATTTCTATTTAATTTAATCGGATGAAAGTGGGTTAGATCAGAGTGCCTCGAATGCTTAGTTAATGATCCGTGTATGAGCAGTACCCTCTCCAAGAACATTGCTGGACAGAGTGTGCTACAGAGAAAGAAACAAGCAATTTCTATTACAGAATTGTATTTTTCATTTCAGACTATTCAATTATTATAAATTACAGAGACATCTTAAAAATCTCCTTCTGATAAAGAAAAAAGGTAGTGTTTCAAAGTTTTTTCTTCAGAAAGTACTTCTCTCTCCAGAGGAACTAGAGTTATTCTGAAAGTGCCAAATTAAAAATCCCAGTTTGGGTGCAATCAATGACCTGGGCAACTTGCCACAGCTTCCCCACTTGTAAAACAGATTCCCCACATTCCTTTTCATCACTCATGTTTCTCTTGGCTTTTAAAATTTTTATTGAGTCTGCACTGCAGCTACACCAGAAAAGCTCTGATCTCTGCTGCACCTCCAAGCACTGTTCTATCACATATAAGATGATTCTGAAACAACTCTCCTGTAATTAAAGCATCTCACTGAAGCACCTGTAAGCTTTACAACCAGGCAGGCATTTTCATTCCATGATGTTACAGTTGTGTTTACACCTATTATCTGCATTCTGCTTTATTTAAGGTCACAAGTCTGATAGAAGCTTCCAATGGCAAAAATCTGTCTTACTCCACATGACATTACATTTCAGTGGATACACAGATCTTGAAAGTTCACTTTATACACTAGGAAAATGCATTGCAGCACAGCAAGAAAGACTGAAGTACTGCCTAAATAACATCAGGTTACAAAGGTCAGTTAGAAGAAAGATATAATAAGGTGATATAGACAGCAAATTGCTGTATCTCTGGAGATTTTCTACTGAACAGAATTACAGTCATGCTACTAGTGATAACTGCATACTAAAAAGATTTTTTCCCCATATTTAAAGCTGATTAAAAGACACTGGTTTTTTTTAAGTACGCTAAATTGTCATATATTGCAGACCAAGTCACTCTAAAGGAACTTTGCTCTGCAAGTAATTTAGTTATATTTCTGCTAAGACTATATTAAATAAGGCCAAATTCCTTTGTGACTGGCAATGTACTGTTCCTAAGGCTCTGTTCTGCTGAAATACACTGCTTTCTAGGCAATGAGCCGAGGAAGGTCAGAGCCTGTGAGAGGGTCTGCTCCAGAAGAATGCAGCCCCAACCATTTACCCAGCAGCCCTGCCACCACACATATTGGAGTCACCCGATAAGTGAAGAGCTCATACAAATAAACTTTGCTTTTCTGTTAAGCAACATGCATTTCCAGTTTTTCCTTCAGTATCCACAGCTGTGCAGGCAATGCAGGGCACTTAATTTGTCAGAAGACAACAGTGCTGACAGAGGCAGTACCACCAGGCAGCCTCTTCCATCTGTTAAATATATGCCTCTCTCTTCCCCCAGCTTTCTTCTTCCTTCTGCAGGGAGCAGGAGCACAACTAGTTTTATGCTAAATATTTTGGCCATGTAAACAATTTTTGCCTTATTCTCCTCCAACTGAAAAGTCAAACTCCCCATGTCAGACCAGCGCAGTCATTTACGCCACTCATTGTTTGCAGACAAAAGTATCCATTGGGAGTATAATACAGTAATGTCAGATCAGAATGACAGCTGATGACAATGCAAATTCCTCTGTATTCTGGTTACCAATATTATAGTCTAAGTCTTATTGAGGCTTTATACTCAAGGGAAAAAGAGGGCAGAGCTCTTACTGCAGACTTCAGCTAGTTCCAGTTTAGGAAGAGCATAGCTCAATGACAGTAAGTTAAATAAATTCAAGAAAACAAAGGTTGGAAGAAATTATGAAACAAAAAGATGTATAATACATTCCGAAGATCAGTGACAGAAAGTCTCAATATGCACAAGCATCCTTCAAACAATCTATTATTTTACTGGTACTGGTTCACAAGAAGGAAAACAAATTGGCTCTCAGTGCCATTTCAGAGCCCTCATTCAGTCTCCAAAAGTAGCTCAAATTTGTGGCTGGTGCCACCATAAGGTAATAAAGAATGAGATTTATCATTCAACACACAATGGATTCAGACCAGAATGTGATCCCTTCTCAGAAGTATAGGATTTTTGGGGGGGACTAAAACCTTCCTCAGCTCTTGAATTCACTGCCAGTTGCTTTGTAGGGGAAAAAAAAGAAAATCACAGTAAGTACAACCAGACCAAAACAGCTGGCCTCTGCAGTGGCCCAGCTGTCCCAAAGCCTTTGCTCAAAGCTTTCTCTCCCTTTCTCTTCACAGCCTGCACTTACTCCTCTGGCAACTACAACAAAAGCCAATGCTCTCACAAACTGAAAATATTTAAAGGGAACAAAGTAGGAAGTGAGTAACAAGCATATGGGTAGACTACAAACACTTCTAAAAGCAAAAAGTGTTAACAGTTTCTCCTCCTATCTTCCTTTCCACCCTCTGGTTATAGCCTTTTGACTGCCAATGCCCAATCCTTCAAAATTTTGGAAGGATGAGCCTCAGAAAACCAACTCCGTAAGGACTTCTTCCCGGATACTAAAACTGGTTTTTAATAGCAGACAGGAGCAGTGTGTTTGGGACAGATTACCACCTGCAGATTAAGGGATTTCAGCAATCTTTACAGTAAACCAGAGGAAGAAATATTGGGATTGGAACAACACTCATAACATGTGATATTAAGAATAATTCATAGAATCACAGAATTGTTTGGTTTGGAAGGGACTTCTAAGATCATGGTCCCAACCAACCTGCCATAGGCATGAACACCGTCCACTAGCTCAGGTTGGTCAGGGCCCCATCCAACCTGGCCTTGAACATTTCCAAGGATGGAGTATCCACAGCTTCTCTGGGCAACCTGTTCCAATGCCTCACTACCCCGAGAGTAAAGAATTTCATCTCGTCTAATCTAATCTGTCAGTTTAAAGACATCATCCCTTGTCTTATCACTACATGTACCTGTAAGAAATTCCCCCAGATTTCTAGTAGCTCCTTTAGGTACTGGAAGGTGCTGTAAGGTTTCTCTGGAACCTCCTCTTCTCCAGGCTGAACAACCCCAACTCTCCCAGCCTGTCTTCATTGGACAGGTGCTCCAGCCCTTTGAAAATTACAACATTAAGAACACTATCACATTATTTCAGTGTGTTCTGAGGTATTCTGGGGTATTTAGAAGGACATCCATCTACTGGTAACCAAAAGAATAAAAATAAAATTATACACATAATATCAATTTCAAGGCCCATATTCAGTAACGTGTTTACTTATTCAGTTTTTTCAGTAGGAAATTTCTGTCTTTATCTCCTTACTGACATGACAAAGAGCAAGAATTCTAAAACATAACTCAAATGTAAAGCTTAAAGCATGCAAAATTTTCTCTCTCTCTCTCTGCCTTCTGAGGAAGGCTACTCAGACAAGTCAGTCCCTGATACAAAGCGATTAGCTTGGGCAAAGAGCATGGTTATAATGGAAATTTTCTAGTTGTTTTGCACAGTAGGGGGAAAAGAGCTTACTCCAAGGAAAATTTTCAGAGGCCGTCCCACTTTGCTGCAATTTTATGCTAACATTTCTTGCTATCAGAAGAGATTCAACACCCATGGGATTAGTTGTCCTTCTCCATTAGCCCATCTTAAAGATTTGTACAATAAATAAGCCATAAACTGTGGCATACTACAGCCAAGCCTCTCCGCCCCCTTGGTTCATTCTGGTTTTCTCTGTTGCAGCTCCTGGCAGCACAGTGACTTTCTGGCTGCAGGACCTCTCTGCCAGAAAAGCAGCAGCACCTAAAGCTCACAACAACATCTGGGCAGCAGCCAAAATGGACCCTGTGGTTTCCCAGTTCCACTTCTGTGCATTCCATACCACAGGGGTGACTGCAAATGAAAAACATCAAAACCCAGTTTAGTCAGTTTAGGGAGCTCTATGACAAAAAGGTTGACTTTTGTAAGCAGCTATAAACCAGAAAATACTCTCTGAATACAAATCTATGGACTTTGTCTGACAGATGGAATGGGGTTAATTTTTCTCTGGGGGGGAGGGGAGCGGGAAGAAAGCACAGAAGACAAATCTTAGAACTACCCCAGAACAATCGGTTATGTCCATCAACACATTTTAATCACCAGGAATACCACAAGACTGCAGTCATCCCTCCCTCAAGTTAGAGCTTCTAATGTGTGATTCTGCTCTTAAACATGCACACGCATTTTTTTCTTTGAAAATGAAACTATTCTATTTACACAATGGTCTCACAGGTTACCTCAGAAGCTGGTACAGCCTGGCACAGGCTTCATGCAGAACTTTCCCGTTCCCTCAGTAAGTCACAGACCATCACCACGACACGATGCTCCCAGTTACACGCTCCTGCTCTAGAAATGACAGCACTAATAAATGTTCTCTAATACTACCACGAGCGTGTCTGACATCAGGCTTTTGGTAAGCTGTGAAGCACACACCTTGCAAAATTGTCCCTGCAGAAACTCAAGCCAGGAATGATTTTGTGATTAATGAAAAACTGGTGTATTTCAGGGAACTTTTATCAAGAATCTAAATATGAGGAGTGCAACAATATTTTGCGAAGAGTTTAATCAATTTTTTTTTGTTAGCACAAACATTAGTTCCCCTTGTTACATGATAGTGCTAACTTCCAACTGTGGGCAATTTTTATGCCCTAAGCATTCAGCTTTAAGCAGTTCTTTGTGTGAATTTTTCAGCTTGACCAGTTATAAAATAGAGGAAATGCGTATATGCAGGCCTGATTTAGCATGGAATGAATTTCTTTTGCACTAATAGGTCTTAATTTTCCTCTGAACATACGTATACAGAGAGGTCTGAACGAGAAAACAGATTTCAGAAACTTGATTTCTTTTTAAGATAATTAAAGCCCATGGGATACAGTTAGTCATACTCTCATCCATGAGGCCCTTCTCATTTATAGTCCTGCCAAACTTAATAAGAGATTTTATATACCCAAATATCATCAGGAGATAAAGCTTCAAGTAGTTTTCTTCATTACTGGATACAGTCAGAGTTTCACACCCCTCATCATGCCCCAACATTTGTGTCTTGATTCATATTTTGTGTCCCCTTGTGGCACGTCCAGCAACAGCCACCTAGCAGTTGGTGGCTGCATGGATGCCCTTCCACAGCCTTTCCAGAAGCACAGGGAGAAAAGGAGCCCAGGACTGATAACCTCTCATCCCTCAGCACCAGGCAGGCAGAACCTCTGCTGGGCTGTGTGCTGACCATCACAGCCCACTGCACTCATACATCATCTACCAGTGCACAAACTGCTTCCAGTTAATGGTGCTGCTGACATTTTTCATCTACGACCTTACTGTCTGAGAAGTTCAACGTGATAAAAATTTCCCCAAGCAGTTTTTCAGAAAATGGAAGTACTTTTGCCATCATGAATTAATATGGTCAATGCATAATTTTCTTTGTTAAATAGCTTTGATTGATAAAGCTTGACATGCTTGTTTTCTTCAGTCTAGGGTAATCACTTGATTCTTCTCTGTCATACCCAGAAAGATCTCTTAGAGCATAAGATTTCCAGTGTGCTCTGAACCTCACATAAAATTGATTTCAGCACATACAGTACTACTGGTGTCTGATGCTGATGAATTACCCTGCTAGTGAAACACAATTTCTACTAAATCAACAAACAGTTTGCTATAAAGGCCATAAGATTCAGTTTCTACAACAAAAGCTCCCATTTCCTCTTCATTAATCCTTGTAAGTGAGATTCAATAGACAAGAGAAAATTCCTGCTAGCTAACCTTACGGTGTTCTTAACCATTTTGAAGATTAAAGAAAACCCAACTATCAAACCAACAGAAGTTAATTTAAGATTTGAGTGACCCAGGGGAGTCTGAGGCCACTATTCAAAACTCTTGTCTCTTATGATTATGGAAAATTATGTGTTCACTGACTAATCTCCCAACATAGATTACTGAAAAGCAATCTTTTAAGCACTGAGAAGACTGCAGAGTTCCTAAAAATCTCCTCCAGAACAAAAGAGAAGTACCAAATTTGAAGAAAACATTTTAACTGAGTTTTGAACAGGTTTTATATTATGTACTATTTTCTGATATTTTAAAACCTACAATAGCCCAGTTCTTAAACATTATTACTGTGCTTTCATAAAAAAATCCAAAGCAAACAAACACTGAGATTCAGGATGGGGAAACCCTTTGATGCATCCATTTTGCTTTGGAGTGAGATGCAGAAGGGAATCCCATTCCTGTGGTATTTCAGCCAATATGGAAAAGCAGTTCTGTATTCTCTCACTGTTTCTGCTAAGAAAACATTCATTCCTCTGAAACACTAGGTGAAATATTATTGGAAATCTTAATTTATGGCTATTATATGAAGCAGAGATACTACACATGATTTATCAAAATAAGACAGAAAGAATGTCGACAGCCACAGTTTGGGACATTCTGTCAAATTACTCCTCTATTAATAAGCTTAAATTCTTTACCTAATGCTGTATTATACAAGGCCAAATTTGGTGTAGTAGAAGGATGTCTAACTAGCATATTCTGTCTGAACTTTATGCAGCTTCTTTGCATCTCCACACTCATCCCCAGCCACCAGGAGTTACTTGCTCAAAACGGATCAAGCCAGGTGAAGTGTGAACACAACACAGGTACATTGTGCCAGGATGGGCAAGTCCACCAGAGCTCCATACCTCAGTGCACAGAGGTGTTGGAAATCCCATTTCCATAGACTGGAGCCCAGCTCAATTTATCCTGAAATCCCTACCTGCAGATGTAGAGAATGCACATACTGACAGTGCAAGCCAAAAGTCAGCCATTGCTTTTGCCCACCTTATATAGCACCCTGTCACAACCAGAACAATCTCTGATCCCTACTACGAGTATTCTCCATTTGCTGCATTTTCCCTCATAACAGATGGCTTCATATTCAACAGAACATCAGTCCAGACAGACTTTATTTAGGCTATATCATCCAGAACCTTGCACCCATTTGCTTAGGAGCTCTCAGATACTTTTAGTGACATACATAGCAGGATCAAGTCATCTGGAAAACTACTTTCTCCTCTCAGGTTTTGATAATCTGCTCAGTGAAACATTTCTTCCTCTATCTCCACATACTGTTGTACGTGAATTGGTAAGAAGCAGCATTTAAGTCAATATGAACACAGCAAGACAAAGAGTATTAGAAACACATTCTATTATTTTCAAAAAAGTCAGAAGTCTAGATACACACAGTTCTGATTAGTAGAAGCCACTGAACTTCAAGTTCACATTTGTAACTTCTGGATCAATAAAGTAACCTTCCAAACATTAACAAAGACTGAGCTATGTCATGTGAAACATCAGATTCTGGCATATCATAAAATAAGGATCCAAACTCAAAGAACAAAAAAACCCCACGCTACATTGACTTCTGTGTCTGACCCGTGGCTTTACAGCGCAGGAAAAAAACAAAGCACCACCCTGACTGCACACCATTGACCATGTCTTTTTACACACCAGAACCAGGAAAATTCAGTTCATCTACCATGTGCTGCAGAGATATTGTTCTTTCCAACCCAATGCCAGGTTGCCCTTCCTATGTCACTCTTGGGTTTTCCTGTGAAGAATGAAGATGCATAAGTTTACTGAGTGCCAGTTTTATAAAATAAAGAAAGCAATCACTTATCATGTAGCTGGACTTGATTTTAATTTGAGCCAAGTTCATGAGCCATTCTAACAGCAAAGCCACAGACAGTCTGACTCCATGAAAAGCCATCAGCAGCCTCCAGCACTGTTCATTCCCCCTCTCAACTCATAGTTATGTAGATAAGGTCAACAAGCAGACCAACACGCCGTAAGCAGTATTGTTAGACACAGGCTAATACATGACACAAAGCAATTCTAGTTTCTTAATTAACAAAGGGGTCTTGAAAAAAGGTCATACAGTCCCACCAAGTCCCTAAATACGGTTAAACCACTGGTTCCATGGAGCAGGTCACAGAGCCTCCAAAGAGCAGAGACACGTAAACTCTTCTGCCACACTGAATTATGCTGAAATAATTTCTTCATGCAAGCTTTTGTTGTGGTTAATTATAATTTCTATTAGAGTTGCAGAGATTTGCTATCACCATGGAAAAAGGATAGCAATTAAACAAAATAGTGCAGATATCACCTTCTCCAGAGAAATCGTAATCTGCATTCTTTAGATATAAGGTCAGTGGTACTTACCCCAGCTACTGCCCCCATTTGCTACCAGCCTTTATGTCATTTCTCTTTGATCCCCTCTGTTGCTGCTGTTTTTTCAGCTGTTGCTAAATGCCTGTGAATGTTTTCCTCTCAGAGGAGGAAACATCATCATGAAAGCTGCTCCCAAATGAGTACATTCAAGGGCCACATTCCATTATGCACTTATAGTCCTTGGCCCCACTCACATTTGAACACCTTCTGCTTCTCATCTCTAACAGGAGCAAAGTTCCATACTTACCGTGAAGAGGGAACTGCTTTCATGCTGTTTGATGCAAGTCATTCTCAACAAGGAACTACAGGGGCAAGCCTCATTTCACACTGCCAGCAGTATGAACACAGCTCCCATGCTAACAGGATGGCCCAAACTGTCTGTGGAGATACCATGCACAGCTCTGCACTCCTGCTAGATGTACCCCCAGCCACACAGGAGCTTTACACTAAAGACATCCTGCTTATATTATCAGGCACTCATGCATTAGGCAGGAAAAAAGGCCAAGTGTCCCTCTAAGACTTGTGTCTAAAGACTAGAAGCTGCCAGAGAAATGAGTTCCTTCTACTAATCAACTTCAAAAGCCTATTTGAATCTATTAGTTTTAACTTTCCCATCCAAAATGTATTTACTGCTCTCAGTTAATCGTTGGTTAGGGTGGGCTTTCTTCTGAAATATCAATGGACTAAAAGATTATTCATTACACCCAATTAAATGAACATTAGAGAGAAATGCTTCCCTCTTATCACTGAATCATTTCAGGGAAGCTGTATGTTCTGCTGTATAGAAGGACAGGCAAGATAATCACAAGGATTATCTAGCCTTGGAATAATTCATTAGAAGAAGCAGGTGCACATCAAAGAGACTGACATGCACAGCTGGGCTGGTGACAGAAACATGTAACATTAATGGAGAAGGAATTAATGGAGTAAATCCAACATTCGAGCCAGAAGAAGGAGGTGACAGGAGTAGGCCTGTGGTAAAGGGCACTGTGCCCACTAAGACCCTTAGTCATGCACTTCACAAGCACAGTCTTAGAACAAAGGTCCCTCTACAGTCACCTCCTCTACACAGGGCCCTTCCATCCTTAGGGTTCCCCAGAAACTTATAAAGTAGGATACATTCAACTATTGGAGCACCCTGAACTACAGAGATCAATCGCCATCTCTGCCAACCAGGCTCTGCAAGGTGAAATTCCTTCTATCTCCCCCACTAAGTGAGGAGTTGAGTCTGTCTTGCCAAAGTTGCTGCACCATGAGACAATTTTGGCTGGTTTTCCCAAGGCAATGAGCCTTAGAATTCATAAAGATAGTTTTTGTAGAACTTGTAAGAACTTGGTTCACTGGAGTGGAGACTGGCCCACGTTAACAACACACCACAGCCCAAAAGAGTGGCTGAACTAAACTGTTACTAACTCTCCCTGCTCTCAGCCTGGCTCTGGACTTCCCAGTGAGCAGCAGCACTGAGCATTGTCAGAGCTGCAATTAAAACTGGAAACGGAGAAAGCTACGGGACAGAAAAGAAAGCTAAAAAAACACACAGCTCAGTTTCATTCTTAATGGAACATGCACTGCTAAAGCAGCATCTATTTCAGTGTATTCGCACAAGAAACTTGATAATGTAGCAATTTTTGTGGATAAAGAATTTCACAGTCGAAACATTTGAGCCCCTTTTAAAAATTAGGAGTATGTAAATCCCTTAGAGAAGATAATACAAAGAGAAATCAGATTTCATTTACAGGATATATTTTAATTTACTCCTGTGATGATTTAGATGAGGCAAAAGTATCTTAAAATGCTTCTGAAACTCCATTTGCAAACCTCACAGAGTTCAAACCACTTCCCTTTAATAAACTGGTCATTGGTCTTCGTTAAATATCATTATATTTAACATTTCTGCTTTGTTTCCTGTAGCATTAATCTCAGTTATTGACAGTCAGCAGCCAAACTCAAGATGAAAGGAATTTTCTTGGCTTAAGTTAATGCATTTCACATCCTGATAATTCTTTCTCCATTCCTGCTGTTTTAAACAAAACTAGCTAGAAGCACCATTTTTTCCTTTTACTTATAACTGCTGGCTGATAAAGCAGAAACACGTCCTAGGGGTACTTCATTATGTTATCTGCCCCCAGTTGTTTTTAAGACGATTAATGATTTGTTCACCAAAGCTATACAATAACTACAAAAGTTCTTTGATATTCCTAAACAACAATCTCCCTAATTTCTAAAAGACTACTGCATAGACATGACTATGAAGACTGCTGTTAAATTGCTTACAGACAAATCCTTAATAAAGGGCTACTGAAGAACCACTGATTTATGATTTATCTTACTTGCATTTAGCTATACTACTTCTTGTTTGTTTAAAAGAAGCATTTTCAAATGATGGCTGCAACCCCTAAAGCTCTGTTTAATGAATCTTAGCTTTAATATATTCCAAGGCCCATAAGTACAGCATTTGCTGTACTGTACAACAGTGTTGGCTGTTGGAGCCTCCAGCTTCCTTCCTTTGTTCCTTCTATCATCTCAGATCATGGTAAATCAGCAGACAGCAGCATTTTAGGAAGTATCTTAGAATATCTTAAAATACAGCTACATTTTAATATTTACAGTGCACAGGCTTCCCAACACTCCTCAATTCATGATTTGGCAGCAGTGCAGATTATACTGAAGAGGGGGAACCAGACCTCATTTTTCCCTACAAGGTCCACAGCCTCTGATCTTCCACACCTGTTTTCACTTTCTCAATACTCCCTCTGCTTCAAGCTCAGATTTTAAGCCAGTTCCCAGAGTCCTTGCTATGAATGGATGGTCTGAGATGCAGGTTGCAAACAGGCAAGCAGAGCCATCACTTGCACTGTGGAGTGTGCAGCAGGCAGCCTGCAGCTCCAGGAACCGGCTTGGCTGAGGAGAGGGTGCAGCAGTGACCAGCAGAGGCTAAATCATACTGCAGAGAAGTTGTGCACCAGGCAGCATTGCACCAAGCAAAAAGAGAAAAACCAGTTCTCACCCCAAACAGTTTATTTTTGTAACACGAGGGGTGGATACAAACAGATGGGGAAGGAGGAGGGAATGAGAAGACACTCTGATCAGATCATCAGCGCCCAAAGTGCTGTCAAGACTCTGGGAGGCAACCTGCCAAAGCCAAACTTTAATGAGATTTTTAAGGGGGTGGATGCTCATTAATTTTAGACAAAAAATGTAAACATTAAGGGCTTACAAATCCAGTTCAGTTCAGAGAAGAAAATGCCATGCTACTGACTAAGAGGAACAGGATTGCCTCTCTGAAGTGGGCACCAAGCAGCACCTGTCGGTTAAAGCTGCAGAGTTATCACAACAGTGCAACCTGCAAAGCCAGCGCCCACATGCCCGTGCTGGCCTTCTCCAAAGGACTCTGGACAACCCTGATACCTCCTCACTCTCACATCCACATCTCCTCTGGAAACAAAACAGCTACCCAGGCCAGGGGGACATTGCAGACCTACCTGACTTCCTAAGTGTGCCACAGACAGCTCCCTGATCACTGCCCTTTATTCCTGTTGCTGTGCTATAGGCCAGTTCAAGTGGCTCCAAGGAGGAGACTGGGCTTCTGTCACATGATTTTGGGAGTCACATTTTCCAGGTATATCTGCCCTGGGTGCCAATTCCCAGTTTGCAAAGTGATGCTTACAAACTTGATTCCCTTCAAAGACTGGAAGTATGGTAGATGCCTAGATCTCTTTCAGAAAACGAGATCTGGACTTTATTTTATTTTTAAAGAAAGGTTTCCATTAGGCTTTCAGAAGATCAGGACTATATAGAATCTGGGGTCCTTCAAAAATAGAATCTGTTGCTTTAGAATATGAATAAATGTTAAGATTCATTTTCAACTGTAATTTTCAAATACAATTAAGAGAATTTTTATTATAAATCTATAGAGATAGCTAATTTTTTTTTTCTGTTCTACACAAGGTCCTCGCTACACACAAAGAAGCAAGATAGATTTGGGGCACTCTTGGCTTAAGGGCTAATTCTCATTCCAAATAATGATTAACAGGAGATCAAAAAAGGGTGAGGTTGAATGGAGTAAAGCAATTAAATGATAAAATACAAATGGAAAATGAAAAGCATTTGTGGCTAAATGAACATATACCAAGTGACCAGTGGTTTCAGGGGATTAGACTCTCATGGTGATAATTACATATTAGTAATCAGTAACAGCATATATTCATTATTCAGCTGAAATGAAATAAGAGAATGCACAACTCTCCCACAATGGACATTCAGTTTAGATAAATTGCACTAAGCAGAAACATCCTACCAATGAATGCCCATTTGCAAGGCAGTTTTGCTACCTTTACTAGCCTGAACATCATTTTCCAGCACAGTTAGGATCAAGCATGGTTTAACCTGAGGATTTTGCAGCTTTGAAAATGCTTGGGGATACGGATACCTTTTTTTTCATGCAAATTAATTCCTTTTCAAGCCTAGCACACATGCTCAGGTTTACACAGTGCAGCTCAGAGCAATCAGCTCCATCCCAGGTTCCTAAAGCTCTCATTTTAACAGAAGTGCCCTGGAATTTGCTTTAGAAGCCTGTTCCACAGCAAGACTAATCAGAAGGTGCTGCACTTGTGCAACCATGGATTAACATGGGGCATTCTGTGACTGACTCTTTCACTTCTAGATTGACCACAGAGGGCTGTTTTCTTCCTTAAACTAAAGATATACTGCATTCTTACCATACTGTTCATTCATCCTCTTGACAGCTATGCTCTAGAAAGAAGTGCTGCAGTCAGCTCAGCTGTATCTATTCCACGGGCAACTCCTTCAGGGAAACACCCACACATAGCTCTAAGCTTCCCTGGACCTCACAGACTAAATAAATAAATAAATTTGGATGTTAGATGCTTGAGGAAAATAGAAGTGCTACAGAAAGTGGTATAAGTGGTTGATTAGACAAACTCACTCCTCTTGTGTTAGAAAAGAATGGGGGGGCATCTTTGCACTTGCGTTTGGGAGGTTAAACTACCTGCCAAGGCTCTTTGTCACTGAACACCAAAAATACTCCAATTCTACCTGGACAGAAGACTGTGTTGAATATGGCATTAGTGCATCCTGCTTACAGTAGGAACTAGAAGCAATGGTCCATACTTGGGATGAGATCTGAAATACGTCAACATGAGAGATAAAATAGAAAAATTCCAAAATGCCTCTCAGTGCCTCTGACTTCCTACTGACAGCTGTTTCTTGGTACAACTCCAGCTCACTGGGTACCTTGTGATGCACAGCAAAGAACCAAACACCACAGAGAACCCAGGCTAGGGGAGGATGAGGGCATCAGGCAGGTACAAACTACAGCTCTTCTGAGCAGAGTTTCTGAATCCACATATTGACTTTTTTCTAAATATACAATTCCTTTATTAAAAAAATGTATTAACCTAAAAGTCAAAGCTTTTTATCAAAATTCTACTTTCTTAGAAATTTTTCAGTCACATTCAAGGATTGGAAAAGACAGTAAGAGCCTATTCACACCATGATTTGCAATGTGGTGCCCTTCAGCCTGTGCCTTACGCACTCTCAGCTGAGGCAATGCTGTACTTATTCTGTACTGCAGCTAAGCAGGAGAGTCCACAAAGCTACCAAATACTACTCATCTGAGTGAAAGTAACATCCAAAAGCCCACAGAATCACAGACTGCATTTTGTGAGCAAACACAACAGACGGTTTACAGTACAACAGAGTAAGCAACTCAAACCTGAACTGGACCAAACCCCTGCTCACTCATTCTAGTAGAAAACAGGAAACATATTTACTGGTTGAAGGTAGAAACAGCAGAAGGAACCTACTGCCACTATCTGCTGTCAGCAGCAGGAAGAGGCTGGAGCAGGAGTTTGGCAATGAACGCTCCAGGCAGGAGAAATGGGAGAAGGAAAAGGAGGCAGAACCGTCAGTAGCAGACACAGGTACAAGAAAGGCTGTCTTAATCAAACCCAAAATTATCCCCTTACTTTTCATGTAAGAACACCATCAAATATAAAATTAAAAAATGCATAATTTTCATTCTTCTGATGTTCTGTGACATCCTGCCCTGTTCCTGGCACTTGTTTGCATATGCCTCATCAGAGCAGACTGGGGCACGACACTGATGCGTCATTAGAAAGGGCAAAGTCTATTGAGTACAAAAATGTCACCAGCACAAGACATGTCCCTCCTCTGTCTTCTTGATCAAATGAAAGCAAACTGGAGCTTTATTTTTTCACCAAATTGGGCCAAGAGAAGGAAAACTATGGAGACAATCCATGACCTCAGTAAAAGTCATTTCAAAGCAACACAGTATAAAACAGGCAGTGCTACAAGAGAGTGTGGATCTGGGGAAAGACTGAGGAGTGTGGTAGAGGAGTATAAGACAGATGTACACATGTCAGCTGTTCAGGTGAGTTACCTGTGGGGCCATTTCTTCACAAAGAATCTCCTGTCTTTTCCCTCCATGTCAAACTACGTAAGTGTTATCTCACCTCTGAGCTTGCCCCTTCTCTTCCCCTCGGTCAGTCCTCCCAGCCCTCTTCAGAGAGGTGCTCATGGTGCTTACTAAACCCATAGCAACTTCCATTTTCTATCCCTTCTTTGCTCTTTCCTTGCAGTTCCTTTCAGCTGTTTTTGGCATTTTCTAGCCTCTCCTCTTAGAACACTAGCATGATTCAGTCGTTCCCATTTTAAAGCAGCTAACCTTCAACTATAATTGGGTGTCCCACTTCATTTCCTAATACACTGCTTGCATGCTATTTCTATCCCTCATTGGCATTTTTCTGAATTTGTTCTAATCAAGATGAATGACAGTCTTACTCAGGTCTCAGAAACACCACTCTGCTCCCACTGCTCTGTCCATACTTGCATCATACATGACCAGGCTGCTACTCTTGAAGTGTCATTTTTTAGAAATCCTTCTTCTCCTCTCACTTTTTGAGGTAAAATGTTGACATAATCTTAGGTGGATTATCCTCACAAATTCTGGCAAGGGTCCACAGACACGATGACTTTGACTTTCATTTTTCCCTCCCGTAGCACTTTCCCAGCTGCAAGCTCAGAGTTTGTCAGCAGAGAGGGGATCTGAGTCAGAGATCCATTCCTCCGCTCTTTGGTTCAACAAAAGAAATTTATCTGCATTCAGAAGTCTTTGGCCAGCTTTGGCTCTTGTCTGAACACTCTGGTATAATTTATTCAAACCAACACAGGGTGATTATATTCAGAAATACAAAACAAGGCTCTTAACTACAGATAAATGGTATAACATTAACTTTACAAGAATTACAAAAATACCAATAATAATTTGTTGATGGAATAAGCAGTAGTGTGAATCAGCACCTGAGCGATACCAGATTTTCAAAAATTACTGAGTGCTGCTTCCTGCTATGAATAACAGCTTGTAGGAGGGTGCAAGGAAGGACTATTCTCAACATCTCAATTCCAGCCTTAGCAGCAGACAAAATTATCCAGTGTCTCAATGTACAATTTCCTGCGCATCATAATATAAAATCATTGAACAAAATCTTCCCTACTTGACTGTCACTTTAATAAAAAATACAACTTCAGAAAAACACCTTAATTTGTGCAGAAAACAAGACAGGTCTCAAGATGTGCTTCAGTGGCTTTAACTTAAAGAGCAAAAGCAGAAAAAAAAGCATCATGACAGAGTTAAAAACTGCTCAGGCTATGAAACCTCCTACAATGAGTGTCTCATCCTCACCTAGAGCAGAAGTTGTCCATTCTGGGGGATGAGCCACAAAATCATTGACAACACATCCCTAACTATGGAATGATGGAAAAATAATTTAAGACACGGCTTTTCTGACTCTGTAAAGTAAAGGAAGTTCTCTTCATTAGACTTAGAAGAAAATACAGATACCTGTACTTTTGTTAAGCACTTCTCTATCAAAACCAAGATGAAATATATTTTCTGAAGATCTACACTGATAGAAAACCCTTGTAATCCATTTACTGAGGTTATCAGAGAAAGTGGATTACTGAAACTGCATCTCTAGATGTTCTAGAAAGCACCAAGAACAACTACAAAGTCTGGAAGTGAAGGATAATATTCTCAAAAAATCGGGTTGTAACTCCAAATTAATTCGTGGCAAGGTACTGGCCAGCTATTACTGGGAAGTTGTTCTTCAAGGGGCTTTCCAGAACCCAGTGCATAGGACAAAAGCAACCCCCATCTGCATTTTTTGTACAACAAGGTGAAATGGTCATCCCAATTTCTTCAAGAGACAGAATGTGACATGAGTACAGGACTGCAAAATATGCACTTTGACACTCTGATCCATGGGCAGATAGTCCTGTGCAATTTTACCTGGGAATGTACTGTGTGCTTTGGGGATGACACACTGTCAGAACCAGCCCTTCCCACACTGGCACACCTCCTGTAGCCAAATATGAGCTTGGAGAGGCTGCACTTTAGCTACTTGAAAGCTCACAATAAAGCAAGGGCAATGATAAATAAATGATTTGCTGAATTTCCTTTTCACTTGCTAGTGCTATAACTGGCAATCACTCCAAACTTGGAAACATCCCTCACTGGGAATAAATTACAATTTCAGACCAACTTCACCACTGACATAACAGAACACTGCTTGTATTTTGGTCTTTTTGGTTAACAGCACATCTTCATTTTCCTCCACGATATCCCCAAGATATTTCATGCTTTCTTGCCAATGGGATTATTATGAAAAATAAAAATAATTTTCACTTGGGTTCAACAATATTCCAGATGTGAAATAAGCCAGAAACTTACATGAGACAAATACAAAACTACTAATTTAATTCAGCCACACAACAGAATACCTTGGTATCATTTATGACACATTTAATTGTTACTCACAGTATATGAAGCACTAAAGATATAACAGTCACTGATTCATTCCATTTCTTTTAGATTCAATGCTTAAGAACATGAAAGGTTTGAAAGTGATGCAACCATCAAGATTTTAGGCTTCTTTAGGAATTTGTTTTGCTAGAGAGTAGGCTATGTAATCCTACACTTTCAGGAGAAACTCCCACAAGTCAGGCTTGCCTGCAGACTCTGAAAATCGTGGTTTAAGAGAGCCTGAATAAAGTCTGGAGCAGTCACCCAGACTCTCATGCTCCAATCATTACTTCATCAGTATCATACCCACAGTCTAAGAATTCATATAAAGAAGCTGTCTAAGGAATTTGTGTCAATTATCCCTTCCTTTCTTTTTCCAGCACTAGGACTCCAAGAGAAAGGACCCGAACCATATCTGTGATAACTTTTCTGAGAGCTCATTCCTGTTCCCTTTTCAAGAGTGAGGTATTTTCAGTTGTCTTCATGGAAGCTGAGCTAGATTCAGTCCACTCTTCTTTTCCTCTCCTCCTTGGTCATTTGGCAGTTCACTTAACCTCTCAGCAGCCCCCAGCACATGCTGCAGGTGAAGGGGCAATGTTGCCTTTCTGAGTGAAGTCTCTCAACACAACACAGCTCCAGTGGAGCTGTGAAAACCTGTCTTATCACTAATGGCTCGTTCTGTCACGTACCAGGGTGGCATCTCACATTTTAGAACAGAACAGATTAGTACAGATAGAAGGGATCTATAGTGATCATCCAAGTCTGACCAATTTAGGGCTGCCCAAAAGTTAAAGCATGATCCAAATGCCTCTGGAACACTGACAGGCTTGGAGAATCAACCACCTCTCTAGGAAGCCTGTTTCAGTTCTTAATTACCCTCTCAGTAAAGAAATGCTTCCTAATCTTGACTGAACTGTATAAACTTGGTGCTGTCAGAGATTTAAATGTTCTGATATGCTTACACATCTGATAACTTTAAAGTATATTTTCAAAGACACCTCAAAACATCCCTTCAAAATTCAAGAGATATGGACAGATCATAGCAAATTCAAAACAATATGAACACAGAAATGCCACAGGGCAAAACACAACCATGTCCTCAGCTGCTTGTCTAGGACTTCCTAAGAGCAGGAGCAGGGCCAGTCAGAAGTGCGGCAACACTTCAGCACGTGAAGAACTGAAATGCCTCTCTCTCTATACCTGAGTTACACTAAGAGGAAGGACTGTTTAAACACCAAAGTTGGCTCAGATGCATAACATTCTGAAAGTGATCTGAGCCCTCTAGTGATGGAGAAAAATAGTGAACCGGCCACTCCGCCGAGTAAGAAAAAGTTTCTCATTAGGCTGAATGATGAAGCAATAATAACATTTTGCCACCTCCTTAAGCAAGTTACATCCTGGCATTTTTCCTTACACTAAAACATAAGGTAACAATACAGCTGAGCCATACGTGAAGAGTGCAGAATTTATTAAGTACTCTTCACCCATTTTATTTTGATCTTAGACAGTTTTTCCTTTATGGGAAGTGCTATGACCCTAGTACTACAGTAACTATGAAATCCACTAATAGATTATGAATTGTTAGCTCTTTTCCAATGATATTCTATGTCATCTCCCACAACTGAACAAAAGTTTTATAAAAGGAACAAACTAACTGAAGATGAGAGCTGACCACAAAGACTTAAAAACACTGTTAACACATAGATTAACCACTTAATATTTTCTTCTCACCCTGTTTTCCAGCTCTTATAACTGACCTTACACTCACAGTATTGATCTCAGTCAAAATGAAGTAGGTTGATTGCATTTTGAATATTTTGAGCAAACAATCCTCCCTCCACAAACTTCTATCAATCTTAAGCATTATACATGACCTCAGATAAAAACATATGGTAAATTCTGCTCTGTAGGAAAGACTGTTGGTTTAGGGTGGCCCAGTCAGCATCCATGGACCCAAACCAACCTTGGGAGCTCAGCAAGCCAGAGGGACACCCAGCCTGGCCACCACCGAGCCCCAGCAGCCGTGCCTGCCACAGAGACACCTCTGCAGCATCCCACATCCCAGCTACATCTGCAAGTCTGTGGAAGGCTTCCCCAAGAAGATGTTCTAACACTTGTTAAGTGGTCTCATTTCTCATGGCAACCACCACACCAGGCTTCCGAGAACCATATTTTAACTCTGATGTACAGCTTAAGGCCATGATTTTTCCAAAGGTAGGAGAATCCATTTTCTTTTACTGCAGAGAGCCCAGCTCATGATTACTCCCTTTAGAAAACTCACTTCTTGAAAACAAGCTTTCAGGTACAGCTCCTTGGTGAAAAACCTTCTCCATGCCTGGGAAGAGGATGCTTTGTCTCACACCCAGCCCCCCTTAGTGCCTCCAAGATTAGTATTAGCTGAAGGCTTTTTAGCAACTCAGTTTTGGAGTCAAGTACCTACTGCTGAAGTCTCACTCAAGCATTCCTTTTAATCCATCCCAAAGTGATTAGCAGCATACATTTGAAGAGAAGTCAGCAGACTCCCACTGCAGAGAATTCTGAAAATCCCTCTGTGAGACCTCAAAAAGAGACAAGATAAAAATATTTGAGATAAGGGGAGGAAAAAAATTTTGGACCATCAAGCATTGCTAGCAACAACTTAATTAATACAGGAGTAACAATGAAGATTACATTTAGATACACAGATGTAGAGCTTGTGGTGATATTCTTAGTTAATTCACAGAATACAAATAAACTAGGTGTGCCCCAAAAATCTTTATGAGTACAAGGATACCGACCCTCTGAATTACTTTGCATTATTTGAAGACTGACCTATGTAAAACAGGCTTTGGTTAGACACTCGAAAATGTCATTTTGCATTCTTTTTAGAGCACCCCAGAGGACAACTTCATGTATGTAAACAAATATTCCTGGCTAGTCCTTGCTGATACTAATAGGAGCCCCCATTAACCACCTGGAAAAAGATAATGATTACCTATTTAGAGTAGACCTCATTAATTAGCAGCACTGCTAATATAAACAGTTAAATGCTAAGCACTAAAACCAAAACACAAAATAAGCAAACAAAAAATGAAGGTGGCCAGCATGTGAGGAACTGTAAGCTGTGCCTGTTACCACAAAGAAGTGCTGCAACAAAATAGGACGTTAAATTAGTTTCAAGAGACTGCAGTGGTGCATGAAATTATTTCTTATGGCATGCTGCATAGATCCATCCCCTGTGGGAATGCAAACCTCAAACAGAGATAGCCACAGAAAAAGCACTGTTCACAGGGGTTGCTTGACTCAAGATGCCTGAAGACACAGGGCATGAGAATTTCACTAACTGCTTTATTCCTGAAACACCAGTTTAAAACACCAATAGTGGTCGAGTTAAGTTTAGATCACCTCCATGAATAATTGTCCAGATTTCTTTACTGCAGAACTGAGTTCATGGCTAGATTTCCAATATTATTAGAACTTTAAATCCTTTTCCATACTGCTACTGCACTGATGGGTCAGGCAAAACAGTATTTTCTTCACAGCCATAAAGTAGTAGCAAAATGAAAACCCATCAAGAAGAAAAGAACATATTAAACTTTTACCTCCTAGCAAGCATTACGAATGGGGTTTTTTATATTGTCTTATTAAAAGAAAACCTGCACCCTTGCCTTCTTCTGGCTGCCAGCTGCTCTTGCTGCACAGGCAATGTACTTTGGGGAGAAAAAGGCAGCTGCTTAGAGGAACAGTCCCTGCTGAGGTTTGGACAGTGAACACCACCCCCTTTCTGCAACAGCCCAACAGGGCAGGGTTTGCAGGGAGCAGCAGCCCCTCACCTTGAGACAAGTGAGTGCAGCTGGCAGCGTGGAGCAGAGCTGTGCAGGTGCCTGTGGTGGCACAGGGCTGTGCTGGAGCTCACGCACAGCCGGACGCCCGCGTGCCTGCCACGAGCACGCCCCGGCCTCTGCTCCGGTGTGCCAACACAGAGCCCTCTACACTTTCCACTACTGTGATTGCCAGGCAGTAATTGATACCATTAGATACCTCATTAGAGCCATTTTCAGCAGTGCCATGTACTGTCCTTTTTCACTGCCATTTCCAGATAGGAACAAGACCTTTTTGACACGTGTAAACATAACATCCCAAAAAAACCTGATAGGAATAACCACTATTTCTAGGATTGGTTGTCAACGTTTAACAAGAAATGTGACTCCTCAAATAAAGCAGGAAGAGAGAGTTTAAGCTTTCCTTCAAACAAAGTGGACTATGCTGGCAGATAACACAAGATACCCTCCTTTTTTCTAGTTTTCCAATTCAGTAGAAGGTTAAAAGTGCCTGCAGGACAGTTGTTGATCAAATTTAAATCAAAGCAACAAACAAGAGATATAGAGAAGGATGACATCACACAGGCCTACCACACCAGGAGCTCAAACTTCACATTTTCCCTTGAGGCCTCACATAAATTCTGGCCGGTTCATAACTACTGGTGGAGTAATGATCCCAGCTGTCCTGATATCACTTCTCTGTGCAGAAATTGTATTATCTCAGTGAAGCTAAGGCTTCCAAGGAGGAAAATATCCAAATAGGATCTAGGCAGGTAGAGTAAAAGTTAGATCAAGGGCAGCCCTAAGGCCAAGCTTATACAGCAGATGTTTTGATGCCCCATGTTCTTGCATGGCTGATAGAAGCAGGGCACAGAAGTAGCCTAAGGGTTGGGTAGCTGATGGGGTTCAGTCCAGGTAATCCTTTGGGTGAGAAACGTGTTTGAATGAATCAGGAAACAAACCAGCAGAGCGTTACCACCCTGTCCCAGTCAGTCAAAAATTGTCCAACAGCAAATAGAGTCCAGGAAAAAAGACTTCACAAATGTGAAACCAACTACAGGAAGAGCAGAAGGCTCTTTGTAGCACCACAGACACACATGGGGTGCTCTGAAACGTAAAGTACATTTTGGAACACACCTTCAAATCTGATGAAGACTCAGGAATTGGGCCATATAGGACTGCCTTCCCAAATCTACAAAATCCGAGTGCTAAAGGGTGAAATTCAGAATTAAATCCACCTGTTAATGCAGATAAAGCTGATTACTCAAATCACAGAATTGTAAAGTGGTGAAATAGAGAGGCATCAGTTTCACTAACCTTTTTGCAGCCTCTTATCTGTTTAGATTGATGTATGAAAACACAACAATCTCCAGCAAGGCTAGACCTTGGGAGGCCTTTCACCATTACATTTAATTCTAAAGTTTTATAATGCTAATTAATAAACTCATCCAGTTAATTACACTATATTATTATTACTGAGATAAACCTCTCGTTTGCAAAGGAAGGTCTAGGAAGATAGCAGTATTAAGTGACAAGCATGAGAGATTAATTTCTAAAATATTCCTTCAAGTCTGACAAACTTTTAGACACCAAGACTAGCTAGGCAGTGACTCAGATTGTGCTCAGCTTGGATATTTGGCAGGTAAAGGGTCTCTATTGTCTAACAGCCCTTTTTCCAAATTGGAACTAGATGTTATTCAACTTTTCTTCTAGTGAAGCACAGGAAACTTTTGCTGAGCACAGTTGATTTAACATGCTTGTCGAAATAGTTTTGTATTCTGAATACTTTCTTCATATGCATGTGGCTGGTGACTTACAGAAGAGTAAGCACAGGTTATCTTGTCAGGAAAGCGGGAAGGAGACAACCTGTGATAAGGCCTGAACCTACCCACATTTAAACCTATTGCAAAACTCAAAAACTCAGTGGAAAGGTTTAGACTAATCAACCTCTCATTTGCCACAAACTCAGATGAACACAAAGGATACTGGCACAAAATTATTTGTATGTTACTACTGCCCCCAGGAACTCAATGCTGTTAATGCTGGATATCCTACAGCACACACACAAAGCTCGTAAAATGCATAACAAAGCACATTAAATTACTCTGCTAAGGTCTCTGTCCCTGAACTGTCTCACAACTTTTTTTAAATTCAAGCCAGCTGTTGAAGTTGTCCATACAAATGTGATTCAGACGACCTGGTAGAGATTTTATTTTTGCTATTGCTAAAGAGAAAACTTCTAGGCCACTCTAGTCTCCTATGCACACTAGTGGCATAGGAGAGGAAAGTAGAATCGTTCTAGTGGTACTACAATATTTCACAAAAACTTAAAACCTCATGGTATTCTGCAAGAAAAAAGTGGGAAAGTAATTACTAACATATTTTTAAATGGGACTTTAACCAAAATGATATACAGCATATAATGTTAATGAACATTAATTATTTTTTCGTTATAGCAGGTTATTCTCTAAGATGTTTAATTTACAGTATTTTTGACAGCACTGAGGGCAGGTCTAGTACCAAAAATGGTACTGCTTATGTTGGAAGCAAATATCAAGTGCAGATTTTGTTTGTTTTAAAATATTTACTTCCAGGTAAAAGCAAATCCTCTAAATCTTACATTGCTCCATGCAAGAATGGATGGCAATACTTCTCCTTCCATAACTGAGTCTGCATCTAAGAACTTAATCCTGGAAGGACAGACCCTACCTCTCAGGTTTCCACCCTGGAAGAGACTCTTTGCATTTATTTATTTAAAACAAACAACCAAAACCTCAGAAACCAAAGCAAGAAAGCTGACAAAATGTGATATGATGAAAACCAAAGAAAAATACCTGCTTATACAATTGTCTACATAGAATTTTTTATACAATTCTGTAAAAAATTACAATGTTATTTAGAAATGTGTGTTGAGACAGAGGGATGCTGAGCAGGTTCATACAACAGGTAAGCATTAGGATCTGGATAATCAATAATCATCAGGCTCCATTCAAAATCTAGGTTAGCGTTAGCAAAGACCAAGCAAACCTTTTTATAATACTCTTACACAAGATGTGATGTATCCCGCAAGAAACTGTGGATTTTTGTTCTTCATGACAAGCTCTATCCTTCTGAGGTGAGGGTGATAAATTAGTTAAGAGCACAAAGCAGCCAGAGAACTGAAAGACGTAAGCTTCTTCAAGAATCTGTGAATCTTCAAGAAGCTGTGTTAGAGCCTGTGCCAGCAGCTCTTGCCAAACACAAGCACAATTAACCAAAGTGAGTCTGCAAAAGTCTGCAGGGAAAACAAAAAGGGGCAGGGAGGTAAGGAGATGGGAAATGCTCATCAGATCTCATGTCTGAACTATGGGACAGCACAAAATAGGGTGGTGTTGTAGCAGAGAGGAAAAAGCAAGACTATTAAGCAAAATAGAACACGAGAAGAGATGGTAAATGGATACAAAAACATAGTAAGAAAAAAGAGGTTGGTGAAGGTACAGATCTTTTCAAAACCCTGAGGATGTATCACACAGAACATCAGGAAAGAAGGCAGCTATGTGATCGCATGCCCAAGAGGAAAGAAAGCTATAAAGAGGAGATAACTGGTGATAGGACAACAGCAGATGTTCTCCCTTAAGGACAGTCACGACAGAGTTTGCATGTCACTGAAAGCACTGTTGGGAGGGCTCTGGTTTGGTTGCAGGAGCAGGGATGTGTGTGTGTGTGTTGACAGGCTTACATGGACTCCCCTTGGTAATCATGTCATGGTATCAAGAAAGAATGGTAGGAGGAACAAACACAACAGCTATCTGCATATCCTTCAGCTATTAGTGCAAAGAGAGGACTTTGCAGAGCTCAGTAGTAATTATTTGGCATAAAGGAGGACAGAATCATGCAGCTGTAAAAAAACCTCAATACAACAAAATAAAAACAAAACCCACAGCACTAAACAGCCTTCCAACTAGCAAGTCTACAAACCCTGAGTACTGCTGATCCTAGAAGCGGCAACCCCCAAACACAGGCCGAGGGAAATACATTGTTAGAAAGAACTTGACCAGAAAGGCACAGCATAAAATAGGAACAGAAGAAATACGAGAGCACTGAAAACCTGCAATTTCACAAGCATCTATCAGTGCTGCTCATTGCCCTGCCCATGACCCTCTCCTTTCCTTCTGGTGGATATTGTTTAATCCAACAGGTTGCCCACAAAAGCATAAGAAACAACACCGTGCAAGCACCCCCCCAGACTGCAGTTGGCATTACAAAAGCTGGGATATTTGTGCACAGCTTAACTCTGGGCATCTTCTGCTCCCAGGCCGAGGAGACTCCAGCTGCCATTGAGGTCCTGTGTCACCACAGCACTGCATGACCTGCAGGAGCCCTGCGAGGGAGCAAACAGCCTCAGGTGAGCTGGACCTGTGTCTCCAACTGCTCTGGGACTCTGCTGCACCCTGTGTGGGCACCCTACATTGGCTACACCCCATGTGGCCATGCAGCAGCTCAGAGTGGGCTACACAGCCTGTGGCTGGTCCCATTTCACTGTGTTCCATAGACAAACCTTGTTTGGTGAAACCCTGCTCCCACAAACAAAAGCAAGTTTGGCTTTTGTGTTAAACAGCTGCCTGTGCTTAAAACCCTGCCTGTTTATGGTAATAATGCAAATACTGAACCAAGATGAAAAGGTTAAATTACAAAAGCCAACTAAATACCATTTGCTCCTTCACTGCTAATCTCCTGTCTTGCTGCTGCCCCTGCTCCTGAGCCTGGGGACCCACTACGGGTCCGTGCTCCAAACATGCAAGATGCCAGTGCTACGGCAATACAGAATACAAGATGATGGCCAACACTTGCAAGATTCAGACAGAGCAGGGTTTGACCATCCAAAGGCAGCCAGGAAGCTTCCCCAGAAGGTGGAATGAGACTAAGTCACAGCATAAAATCAAAAATACACTGAAAGACCCTAAGCCCATTCATTCTGAATTTGAGATAAAGCAACAGATTCTGGAAACTTTCCTGAAAAAGATCAAGAGTCAAATTTTTGCCTGCAAGCAGCCAGCCCTCAACTCTTGTAGATCTTGGAAAGTCGAGTGGAGGCCACTGGTGTCTCCAGCCCAAATCCAACAATAAAAGCAGCAACAAATAAATAATCCTAAATAATAAATAAATAACACATGGAAGGACAGATAGCAGAGGGAAAGAGAGATGCATCCACGTGGGCCTCCTCTGTTGCCCTTTAGTCTCCTTCATTTTCAAAGGACAGCATTTTCAAAGCAGTGCTATTTTAAAAAGCAACAGTTACTAGAGAGTCTGCACTAATTGGATCATGTCTCTCCAGAGGTTTTCCAACACTGACATAGTGTTAGTATTCCTCTTAACCTTTTAATATCATAAAGCTCTAAAGTGAGATCAAGTAAAATACCCATGAAACTAGTAGTTTCATCTAGTGCACTGCAATGCACTATCAATACTGCAGTATGTTTTTCCCTGACAAAGAAATCACAATCAAATATCAAGGAATTTACAGAGAAAGAGAACAAAAGTGAAGGAAATAAGGATGAGAGGGAAGAGGATGGAAGAGAAAATTTTTAGAGTGCTGCTGACCCTCCTCTATGCAGGGTGTCGCGGTCCCCCCAGCACCCCTCTGTCAGTTCTGAGTGTGCTCTGCAGACAGGTCACAGCATGAGTCCCTCATCGAGCATGCAGCTGTGTGATCTTCTGTTATCCAGAGGCAAAATTCTAGATCTAATCAGCATTGCCTATCTTACAGAAATAATGAGAAAGGGTATGCCCGCTCCATAACTGAATGTCATTCTGCAGTAGCTTCATTGGTCAATCTTATCTTCAGAATTATAAATGAGAGAGACAGATGTATACCCTGGGAAATTTTCCATTTTCCTCAAAGAAAAAATGGCAAAACAGAGACTACTCAGCACTGCCTGCTCTCAGAAGCCAGAAATATAAAAATGCTACCAGCAGCACTGAAGATGATTTGAGTTTACTTTGTATGGGGAGCAACTGCAGCAGAGAACACTTTATTGAGTTCTAGGGCCAGCCAGATTCTTGATAACCAATAAATTAAAATGTCCTTTCTGACAGCCACTGCACAGACTTCTCAGCAGGGAAATGTTTGTTTTAACTGAATTTATTTCCTAGGCTCACAGGGGAAGGAGAGAGAGAACTTCTAGCTTTAAATGTACTGTATACCATGCTGGTAAATTTATATTGACTGGTAGAAATACATTATGGTCAGGGTTCCTCCACTGTTTGTTGCTGGTGTCTTCAGATCTACAAACATTCTGTCACATGTCTTTTCCAGTGGCTCAGAAAAGGAGAATGTTATCCCAAACCACACTGCTCAATTAAATACAAGCAAGCTTTCCTAGCACTCAAGTCAACTTGAAAAATCCAATATTATCTGTGCCTATATATTTTACAGGAACATTGTAATGTTGGACAAATATATGTTTTAAAAAAAAAACTAAAGCACCAAAAGAACAACAACAACAGTAACAAAAAACCCCCACCAGTTTGTAATAAAGCTATTACTCATCAATTATGTGCTAGAGCAGTACTCCACAGCAAATTTTCTGAACAAGAGTACAAATAGGTCTCGGATTTTTCTTGAGTTTATAGTTGTAGAATTACCAGAATGCCTGAAGCAAATAAAAAATAATGCACCAGCTAAGAAAGCTTTTCTTGATTTAGAAAGAAAAGATGAGCCATGCAGTCACTACAAAGCAGGGTTCACTACTTTTTTGCAGGGTTCATCAAAGGTGCATGGTGAATGAGCAGACCCAAGAGCCACAAATGTGTGCTCACAAATGAACACCCTTCAGATCCTCCAGGAGCTCCACAGGCAGAAAGATGTATTCCTGCTCACTGAAACAGACCTACGGTGTTTTCTGTAGAATATATTTTAAACAGGCATAAGTTCTTAATTTCTTTTTCAATCCTGCACGTCAAGGGATCAAAACATTGGATTATTTTGTGGAAACTCTTCCCTCACTCTGCACTGCAGCCAAACTGTCAGTCTCTGTAGGATTCGCCTTATCTAATACAGACACGTAGAAATTTGCTGTCTATGTATAAGCTTGTCACCTTAGGCTATCTTTATCATCAAGAGGCAGAAACAGGCATCTTCAGAGAGAAATTCACCTTAGACATACCTAAGTTAAAATTTATACATGAACCTAACCTTCAGGTATACAACATTTCATAAGTATGGTTTTTCCCCAAGCTCAGGGTATACCAGTCTGAAACTAGTCCTGGTCAGAGGTGAAAGCAAAGGCACATGATGTTAGAAGATAACAATTTTAGGAAGGTGGTGATTTTGAATTGAATATCTCCTCGAAACTCATACAGCACTTGGGTCAAAATGTTTTAACAACATTGCAAGGGCCTTAACCTTCTCAAGCAAAGAGAAGATAGGGAACGACTCATCATTTAGCACCAGTTGGAATTAGATTATTCTACCCTGAGATAGTAATTCCTTACCCTTTGAAAACAAATATATTCATGTTTGGAGTTCACCATCATATTCTGCCTCCCTGTGAAACTTCACTAATAATAATTCTAAAACAGTATTTCCCTGCATGACTGCAAATTGGTTTCACTGCACACTTAAATGATGTGAATTTTCCCTTCATGATGGTTCCTTCAGTTCTCATTCAGAATAAGCAGCATCTGGTGTGGTACTTAATGGGGAACTGATGTCCTTTTTTAATGAGTACCAGAAGAGACAGATACACAAAGCACGAAGAAATAGTGATTAACTTTCTGCTGTCCATGGTATCCCACAGCATAGCTGTATTTCATTTAATGTTTATACACCCAAGCAAAGAGAACTGTGCATTGTTTATGTAAGAACTTTGTCTTCTCTTAAACATGAGAAGAGACACTTGATGTTATATCCCAAGAGAAAATGAGAGGCAGAGAATTGATTAATCACTGGAATGGGAATATCATTCTGGAAAAAACATTGTTCAGTGGCTCACTGTCGATTGCCATGCCTAGCCAGGAAAAGGTGGCAGGAATAAAACAGTTATTTGATAAGACCTAGAGCCAGATCAGCCTGAGCAAGCGCTGAAGAGACACAACAACCATCATGGCTTTCCAGACTGGGCAGAGGCAGCAGAGATGCTGCTGGCCCTTGTGAAACTGATTTGGTGAGAAGAGCATAAACTTCTCAGGAGAAATGCCCAAGCTTCAGACCCAATTCACACTTCACACTTTGGTAGCAGGGGCTACCAGACCACCTCCCACTCACTGGATACCATCAGGGGTATCTAAAGAGAGCACCCACCAGAACAGACATACTCATAGTTTCAGTCTCATTCAACAAAGCTTGAAATCTCAGCCCTCAGGGGTTCTCTCTTAATGATTTCCAAAACATCAATCTCTAAAAGTCTTTGGTTTGTTCTTGTAGAGAGCAAAGAATGTCTTTACGTCTTCACCAAGAGCAGAAAATATTTACAGGAATGAACAAATGAGCCCTGGCACCTCACCACTTCAAAGTACACACGGGACCATATCTTACTGCACACCAGCAGCAGAGGATTAGCATCAACATTAATAGCCAACACTGACTCGAAGAAGTGACTGTACCAACATAACAGTACTGAAATTATACCATTTACCAGCAGCTCAGCTAACCCAGATATCTTTATGTCACATTTCTGTTGCTGCAGAGCAAAGGAAAACATCTAGAAATGTGAGAACTTATGAGACCAAAGTTGTACCTGCTCATAGTGTACTGTATTATCTCAGCCTTCTGCATTTTCATCCAGCTGTAAAGAAAGAATAACTCAAAAATCATGGCTCATTGAATCAGCTACAGAGGAAGGAGAATGAATGGGCCCTTCTCCACTCAATCATGACTATTTGCAGAGCAAATCGTGCTGAAATTGCAGTTTATCAGATACCTCCAGCTGGGCAAGACCCTGCTGTGCCGATCCACTAAAACAGGCACCCACCGGCACGTAGCTGATCCAGAAAATCCTTTCCCTGACTCTCCCAACAGCATCTCCTCTCTTCCTTTGGTTTCTAGACTCACTCTAATCTCTCTTGTCTCAAGCTGGTTTGGCCTACCCTCTGGGCAGCCTTCTGGGAAGCAGCTGTATGTGGGGACAATCCCCGGAGCTCCTCCTCGGATCCCACACTCCTCAGACAGGAGGCTCCTGGTTGTGATGCATTTTCCCACCGTGGCTCCGTCCATCTTCAGCATCTTCTTACACAATCTTCTGTGCTTAGCATAGAATATGCTCTTCTGAGTGACTATGGTTCCATCCACCTCCTCTACAGCGTACACTGTCTCTAGAGTGTTAGCTATCACATGTACCGTTCAGGCTTTTGTGTAGCTGCTTCCTTTCTCTCCCATCAATTTTTTTTTTCATTGTTGTCATCTTGTTACTTTTTCCTAGAAACTTTCACTCTCACCTATAATTTAATTTAGGCTTTAAGTTAACGAAGTGTTCAGTTTATGATCAGCATTTTTCAGTTACATATGACTTCTATTTACCAGAAAAATTTAAACTACTTGCTGGTTGAATTCTTCTGCGCCAAGACTATTAAGCATTTCACCCTTGCCTATCCCACTGGTTTAATATTTGACTTCAGACCAAGTGTCAGCTCTCCAGTCTGTGTCAATACAGGTCACCTACCCAGCTAACCTGCTTTCCTACCTGGCTGTATGAGCTGTGTTGAGCATAATTACACAATAGCTAAGAAGCAGCAAAGCACAAGTGGCTTGAATGTCACAACCCCTAAAAAAGCTGTTTTATAAAAGCTTTAAAAATGTCAGTTGGTTAGTCAAGCACAAAATTTAAAAAATAAGGGCTTTGAGTAATTTATTGCTTTACAAAAAGATCTCTGCCTTTAGAAAGGGCTTCACTCATACATATGCCTTCACTTAGGAACCTGAGCTCTCCTGGGCAAGACCGACATTACACTTTGTTCAGAATATTTAATTTTGTTTTCATTATTAAATACATATGAATAAGAAAAATGTAGATGCAGAAGTGAATTTACTAGGAATGTGTCACTTGTTCCATATAACACCTTGACATCAATGCTGAAGCATTTATATTGCTTTATAAAAATAACTATTCAAAGAAAGGCTGTCCTTATCACTAACAGAGTACACCTTCAGTTTAACTTGAACTGAAAAGAGTAAAATTGTATGGACTGAAGCAAAGCAAGTGACAGTCATTTACTGCTGTGGCTTTCAGCACAAGCCTCAATCCACATCTTTCATTCGGAACAAAAGTGGGATAGTTTCTGTTCACCTGAATGCCACTTGTTTCATTGCAATATGCAGCAGAAAAGCTACTAAGTTTTATGACACATGTGAAAAACAGAGAGATAATTGATGAAAACAGTCTGTTTAATAAGTATTCTGCTGCCAAATGATGTGACTAATGCAGTGCTTGGGAAAAAAACCTACAACCTGGCACACTGAGAACATTCAGTTTGCACAAAGCCTAGAAAGTCTCTTGAAGTGATCCAGTTCTATGCTCCAAAATTGGTTTTAGTTTTTGAGGTGCCCTGCTAGAAAGAAAGATTAATCATTAGTACCATCACCTTACAGCAGCACAAAGAGGACGCAACAGTGGACATGCTGAGAAGACCATGACAATTTACCCAATGCCAGTTCCTTTGCTGCAGCTGACCTGATTCCACATTCAAACTCAAGCTGATCCAAAGTAAAGCCTTTCTCCAAGTCATTATAAGCATGATTCTTCAAGCTTAGCAATCTACCTTTTTAGAATTCTAAAAAAAATATGTTTTGTCATTAGAAAAGTTAAGTCTATCTCCAGCCTGAAGCAGAGAGCCTATCTTTAAAACAGAAATGTCCTATTTCACACTGGGAAAAAATTTGTTGTTTACTTTCAAAAAACCCTAGAGGAACATGTGATTCATTGGTTGTTTACTTAAGCAAATTTTTAAGCCACTAGAGATTCATCTATTGCTAATTCAAAAGTTGGCACAATTAATGCAAACATTTGTTCCACAGTAGTATAGATTAATGGGAAGGGGGCAGGGAGGGGGGAAAGTCAAAAGATTATGAAGAGGCAAATATTTTCTGATAATCTGACACTCAACTGTCCTTATTTCTGAACTGCGTTTTGCATAACTTTTGAAAGCTAACAGAAATCACCACTTTCGTGTAGGCTGCAGGTTTAGGCAGAGGGATGTGATTTGGCAAATTTGTAAGGCAAGAGTAAATTTTTTTTTTTGCCTTAGAAATAAGAGTTTTATATGTGCACAACAGATTTTCGAATAGTCTGATAAATCATATTGTTCCTATTAATAAGGAAATAATCGCACGTTTTTCAGTTTCAGTCTCTGCAAAGGGTAGGTTTCATCACTGAGATCAAAGGACCAGGCTTTCCTGTTCATGGGAGTTTTATAACCTTATCACTACATTATTTTGTCTCATGACTTCCACTTGTAAAGATGCAGAGTCACCACAACAACCCTTCCACAACTCCACTGCTCTGAGATACCGCCTGTTCTTCCTACAAAGAATATTTCTACTTCTGGATGGGTTACTGCATGGCCGCTGGAAAGAGCACATCAAACACACCATCATTGGGAAAGGCCCCCAGAGCCCAAGTCCCACCCTCGGCACCAGGAAGGGGTGTGGTGGGTCAGTGTGACATGGCCAGGACACAGCACTGACCAACCCCATCACAGCCAAGACTCCCCAGTCCAGCGCCTGACACTTTCCCAATCACCCGCTGTGAATTAAATGGATCTTCTCCTTCACTGCACAGAAATAAATGCCAACTGCCAAAGAAATCCTGGGTTTGTTGGTGGTTATGTTGTCATTTAGGGGAGAAACAGAGAGGAGGATGAGATATTTTTAGCTCAGGTCTCCTCCGTAGGCCAGGGAATGGCCAACCTAAGCAGGCATTTGTAATTTTTCAAGAAATCTTTTTAAGCTTTTATGAGGAACTGCGAGTTTTCATAAAGACTTTATGAAGACCAACCAAGTTTAAAATAAACGTGGCCATACAAAAAATGTGAACTGAGACAACAGAGAGCAAGAAGAAAAACTTTACAAAAAAGACACATGAGTCAGGGAAGAACCTGCAATAAATTTGGAAGAAGTATAGCTGGCAGTGTTAAATATCAAGAAGCTTTTTCTCAAAGTATAGAAGGGGACTCAGCCAATGATGAAGAAAGATCATTTCAGAAAGGAATGAGAAATACAGCCACAGAGGATGGTAAAGCAATTCAAGCATTAAATGAATACTTACATGTTTACAACAGAGACGCCTAAAAATCTGTCAGATGACACTGGCTATATATCTGCTATCATGAAAGAATTCAGAAGCAGTTAAGGAAAAGCATTAAGCTAACGGGAGCAGTGGAAATGAAGGACAGGACCACTGGAGAGCCTCAGCTGCATGACAGCCCAAGCAGGCTCGGATGGAACTTGCCAGTCTCATCAGCACACACGGCAAAGGCAGACTCAGCCTGTTGCCTGCAAAGCAGCACTTGGAGGCAGTGCCCAGCACTGGCACCACTCTGCCCACTGGAGTCTGAGAAAGGAGAAGCCCGACCCTCACAGAAACTGGTAACACAGTTATATCAACGATCCTCCTTAAAAAATTAAAATAAAATAAATTTAGCCCCCTACAACTTCAGTTGGTTTGAGCATGCATACAAACACCCAGGTGGGCAAAACTCATGTTGATCAGAATAGTACAATTTTAAAAGGGAAAATTCCACTCTTAGCAGTTGCAGGGTGTTTCATGTGTGTTCATGCAGACAGTGATGCTCCTTAAGCAGTTTGACTTTACAGTTAGTCTGTGATTGCCTTCACACTAATGATTCAAACAACATGATTACAGTATGGAGAACAAAAAAAAGTTTAATAAAAATCAACAAAACTGATTTTCAGCTCCAACAGGCTTCAAAGCTCAGAAGGAAGACTGAACTAATATGTAGCGAATCATTTACTTAATGAGTTTAGCCTCCTCCTGTTTGCGAATTGTCCAACAACACTTGGCAGTTTTCACATACACTCCTTATTCAGAATTATTTGCAAAACATCTCTTTCAAATAATTCTGGTATTCCAGATTGCCCACAAGTAGTTCATTGTGATTATGCAAGATAAAAATAAATAAATAAATAGATAAATTAGGCTGTCTGGTTTGCTTAGTGTTGCACACACAGCACACTTTTCATTTCCCAGATTGGATAGCACGTAGTCTCAGAACTGGGCAGGTCTGTGTCCACTGGCTGAAAGGGCAGTTTTCATGCATTTCTTTAAATGCAGACTTAATATCTGTATTTTCTCCCACACATCCTATATAAAATGACCCTGAAATTAGCTCAGTTGATTAGAAGATTGTGCTAATAACACCAGGGTTGTGGGTTTGATCCCTGTATGCGCCATTCACTAAGAGCTGGACTTGATCCTTCTGGGTCCCTTCCAACTCAAACTATTCTGTGGTTCTAGTGCTGAAAATCATTTAACAGGCGATTAAATGACAAAGAATAGATATACAAAGGGGTTTTCTTAAAACACTGAGGCTATGATTTCAACTGCTTTCACATTTTAAATTACTGTCTTGGTTTGCCATGGCATAGCACCCCGAAGGCTGACTACTGAAAGTACAGGTACTTCATTTTCTTCCCCCACAGAAGCAGAACATCAGCCCTGAAGCCACAGGACTGTCACTGGGAATGCAGCCACCTCGCCTATGGCTATTGCTATGTTCAAAGTTACTGTATTGATAACTTTATAGACTTCTTTTGTATACAATAAACAATATTTACACAAACAGTAAGTATCAAAGCAAAGACAAGAATCCCTGTAGTACACCTTCAGATGAAAGCCTCCACCCCAGAAAGCCTGCAAATATTTCAATGTACTATACAAATTAGAACTGTGTGGAGGCTAAAAGCCCACCAGAAGCCACAAACTGATGATGTGGACCTTTGATGCACTTTGAGATGAGGACTTCATCAATTATACTGAAGGCCGGCCCCATCAACCTAACTTTGGAAAGCAAACCTGTTGAACAGGTATCTCTCCTTTCCCTTTACACGGGTTAAAAGAATGAGATGGAGAAAAAAAAGCTTTGTTAAACCATGCAGGATTCAGCCTGAACCATCCCCAAGTGTTTCACAAAATTAGTTATGAAAAGATCTTGATCTTTGTAGAGATGCTTCATGTAATCCTCAGATTCACAGGGCAACTAAATAATTGTTTTATCACTGTAAGCCATTTATGTATAAGATTCTCTATGTTGTGGATCTAATCACTTTTACAGTAATCTGTGGGAGAAACTAACTTGGAATTCCAGGAATGTGTCTACAAATATCTGTGGCAGCTCACTCCAACTCATACATTATTTTTATTCTTATGGTGCCCTCTCCTTAGTGCCGAGTCAGACTTCTTTAAAAAAAAAAAGAAGTATTCCTATTTGCAGTTTCAGACTTCTTATTTCTGACAGAAAGGAGGCAGAAGGCTGCTGCATTTGCTGAGAATATAAACTTCAAGTTAGGCATAATTTCTCTAAATTACAATCTGCTTTGTCAAATATCTAGGCATCCTCAGCTGATCATGTTTTTAAATAGGACTGGCTCCTTTTAAACAAATCACACGAAAGCCTGGTTCAGAGTTATTTAAAGTGGTTGGTATTTTATGACACCACAAATGCTGCACAATGCAACTGCTGAGCTTTAAAAACACAGAAACTAGAAAGTGAGTACAAGAAACTACCATCTGTCTCTCTAAACAATTATCATCCTGCCATCTGTCTATACACTAGATAATGTTTTTGCTGTCGGTAATATTTGATTGAAAAAGCTCTCTATGGATACTAAGAAGAGGAAACCATTTTAAGAAAAACAAAAATATATTGCTGATCATTCAAGTTTCTCTTTTCCACAAGAAAACCTGTCATTGCACTGTGCTCTGCTGTTAGACACAACATGAAGGGTACACTGCAATGATATTGGACCCCTTCGTAAGGAAAGGCTGCTTCTCCACCATTATTCCATTCTTTATGAACTCCTTACTAAAAAAGATGCACAAAAAGCCCAAAACCAAATTCAAACTGAGAACAGAATGAGGAAAAGTATCTTAGAAATTTGCTTTGGACTTTCTTCCCCACATTTGTTTTTCTCTGTCCCAGAGCAGTCACCAGCAGATGACCACTTTAAGCCCTTCAATGAACCTGGTGGCTGCAGTCCTTCACTGCCCAGCCTGAAAAGGGATTTAGATCCAACACAGGAGGGACAGAAAGCAGGAGTTGCCCTGCAGATCCATAAACTCCTGATGCTACTACTCCCTAGCATGTTTCAGCTAGTCTGGAAGCACAATTACATGGGCATTACTGTCAAAAGAACTTCCACGAAAGATACCCTTGAGAAGACTCTCAAGGCCTTGCCAGATCATTACTTCCTCCCAACATTCCAGGCTTTGCCCTGTACTTTGCACTCTTTGAGACAAAGGGCTGTGTAGAAACACACTGACAGGTATTACACACACAACAAAACCCTTAAAAGAATCTTGAATTTGAGCACGTCAGAGTTACCCTTTGATTAAGTCATTAGTATCTTTACTGTAATTATGATTTTTAGTGCTACAATACTCTTACAAGGCCCACCCCTAAAGCTTGGATCACCCAAGACCTTTCACCAAGACTCAAAAACTTAATGAAGGGCAACATTTTTTTTTCAGGCTGTTGCAACTCCTGCATATCTAGCTCCTGTGGAGTCAAATGAATGCAGCAGCAGACAAAATTACTGAACCAGCATATGCTTAGAGTCTAGTGATAATGACATTTGTAAAATCTAATGGATGTTTTATTAAATAAATCAGCTGCATTTCATGTTGGGGGAGGAAAAAAAGAAACAGGATCGCAGGTTTCATTAAGAGCTTAATGCACAGTTTTTTCCCTTCTATAATAATTAAATCCTTTAAATGGGGAAAAATAGGTTTGTGATCTAATTCTAATTCTTTATGACAAACAAGTAACCAAAACAATTTCAGTCAATCAGTAAAGGTCCAGTGACAGATGAGACACATTTAAGTCATGGACAGATGAAAGGCAGGGACAGCTGCAGATATGGGATTGTACCTTTTATTTGAATTTCATTTTGGGAGGTTATGGGTTTGGGTGAGGGTGGTAGTGTTTGTTTTCAGTGAACATCATGTTTCGTGCAACGCTTTAAGAGAATTAATAATATTTTAACAGATTACCAAAAAAATTTCCAAAACACACTGTATACTGAGAATGGGAGTAAGTTGACAACACATTAAAAGCCAAAATGTTCACTTGTCCTGCAGCAGCAGCACCCACCATTATGGTGGAGGGGCACAGGCAGCTTATGTGAAGTGTGCTCTGTAACATGCAGCAAGAAAGTGCCGAAAATCCTTACCTAGAAAATCATAGTTATTAGTGAAAAGCTGAATAAGCATGGCTGTATTTACAAATGGGCTTGAGAATAGCAGATATTCCCTGGAATCTTATGGCTAAATCACAAAACTTGTCCTAGCCTGGAAATGCAGAAAACATGAATGTAGACTTAATGTTGGGGGAGGAGAGGAGAAGAAGAGGAGACAGCATAAGAAGGGCACAGAGCAGCTGGATTTCCCGAGGCACGTGTTTTATTCATAAGTGTAAGCTGGTGAATAATTCACATGCAGCAGCATGTAGCAGAAGCCAGTTAAAGAACCCTACTGGGGTCATTCCTGGACTTGGCTTTGCCAGTTGTTGTGCTGAGTTACTCCAGCTCTTTTTGCAAACATTTCTCCAGTGGAACTGAAAACAGATAGCTCAGCTATTTCTGTTCCAGATCAGTAAAATGATGATACTCATTGGGAGAGTTACTGGGAAATAATAAATTAGAGTAGCAAAGAAAGGTTTTCAGACAGTTTTCAACCAAATGTCTGGGAAAAGCACGAGCACATTTTATCAGAAAGGGTTTCACCAGCAGCCTCCAACTGTTTTGCATTCATGGAGCTGAAAACTGACCAAATAGGCCAACAAAACTGCTGAAGCCAACCAGTGTGGTTAAACATATGGATCTGATTGACTGGTTTCATCTGCACGCTCATACTGAACTGGAGAAAATCACACAGTGACCCAGAGCTGGATGAATAGGCACAGTTGCTAGAGCTATCTGTGAATCAATGCAAGAGAACATCAGTACCTTCACCAAGCCATTCCACAGCAAGCTCCCCTCACCAAAGGCATGAAGGTGGAAGATTAAAGTGTTAGAATGAAGAAGATCACCTGTAGATAGTTCAGTTTAAGCTGTTTTCATCACTAAATGCAAATTAATCACACTGGATATTTTTTATAAGATAGCAAATCATATTTAAGTAATTCAAATGAAACACTTTCCCTACTTTTCAAGTATTAAAGCACTGGTTAGTTTCTGATATTTACCCTCTAGGCCACAACCTATCCAATTCCTACTTCCTCACTCAAACTGCAAAGCAGTAAAAGAAAGAAGGATTTATGCAAATAAACTCTGTCCAGCCTCATATCACAGCACAGTTCTTCAGGTTCCAAATTCAAAATCTACACACCTTCCTCACACATGGCACTTATCTCACCACACCATGAGTAAGCATGCTGTGTGGTAGATAAACTTTTATAAGAAGATTATAAAATCTTAACATTTTGTCTTAGTGAAAATAGCAGTGAAGCTTGCTGCAAAGGTCCAGTGAGCAGAGCATTCGTCTTCCCCATCACTCTGGGACTGAGGAGGAGGACACAGTCTTCTCAATTCCTTAATCCTTCTCACAGGCCCCAGTTTTCCTTCATACCCATACCTATAATTCCTCTTGAGTTGAAAACCAATCAAGCCAATCTGTACAGAACAGGACAGTTTGGGACAGAGAGGGATTAGACCAAGTTAATAGGACCACTAAGAGAACAAGATAAAATCAGCCTCTCTGATACGGAAACTGGAAAGGAAAAGGGATAAAGAATGTTTTACACCTGATACTTTTCTTTAGACACAATTTTGAAAATCTCTTGGAAATGAAAGTGGAATAGTGGCAACAGCTGTAGGAATGCTGGTCTGAGACACCAGACCAAATATCACAGCATTTCACGTGTGATAGCCAGGCTGGAGAGTCCCCGTGCAGCACTGACAGAGAAAGAGTTAGAGGTCTTTATTTCAGTTTAGCACCACTGCCTACAGGAGATTCACTTTGCCTTGGCAGTATCACTATAACTCTCCTTGGCCAGGAAAATCAGCTCCCTGAATTCACGACTGCAAAAACAAATTTACAGTGTGCTTGTGAGGCACCCTAAGTTTCATTGCTCAAGTTCAAGTAGCCAACGTGATTGCCATTAGCATTAGGAGAGTATGGAGTGAAAGTGAAGGTTAACTTTGATGCTTTCTCATAGCCATAAACCTCTAGATAGTTCTGAAACGGAGGATAGGTTTTTTTCCCCTCACTGACATTCGTGCTAGAAAACAGGAAGTATTCAGGAGTGACAGAATGCAGTAGTGAGGCTCCTGGCTCCAGTCTGTCCCTGAGTAGGCTGAGGTCAGCCAGCAGCTTATGGGAAGCACTGAGCTTCCTCAGAAAGGTCATCTTTATCTCCTCTCCTGTCCAGCATGCCGCAGGGACAACACACTCAGGTCTCCTGTGCACTCCTCTAGGTACAGGATTCAGTGATGCATCTGCTACAGGGCACCTTGCATCCACGAGATAACCACCCAGATTCCAAAAGATTAAACCCATAAGTGCAAATGACTCACAAATGGAAGTGGAAGAGACCTAGGATAAGTAGTAGGAATTTCCCCCTCCCTTTCCTTTATCATGCCATGCTAATTATGAAATTCAGATAAGCTAAGGATTTTATGATATTGTAACAGGAGGGATTTAAAGTCCTATTTTTTTGTTCCAATCTCTCTCAGAAGTAGAAAATGAGAAATCAAAAAGCCAGTTATTTTAAGAATTCATAAGTTATTGCACTCTACTGCCCAGTACAATGAACTATTCTCAGTTCATGTCAGTTGTTAATAAGTCTTTAACATAATATAGCAACTCAGCATGATTAAAAATACAGCACAAAGGACATTCTCCTCTAAAAATAGTTATTAAAAAATGGACAAAGTCAATCTGAAAATAGATAGGCAGAACTGAAGAGAAGCAAAATAGATTAAGTAGGGCAAATCATACTGGATGCCAGGAATGAGTGCATTATTTCAAGTTCATAAAACATTTTAAAATAAATGTATATCTAAAGCATGCAATAGCATATTAATCCAGTCAGAGCACCCATACCCAATCACTTATCTTAAACCAAAACCAGCAGTGGTTCCAGCTCTCTTCTTCGGGATCCTCACAACAGGTTCATTCATGCACGATAGTGAGAACTCTGGTATTAACAAATTAAGGGTCTCTGTGTGCATTAACGACAGGAGTAGCCTTGCCCACTGATTTTAGCTTTTAAAATTCATACACACAAAAAAAATCCCAAAAACAAACAAAAAACCCCAACTCCCCCAAACAAACAAAAAACAAAACAAAAAACAAAACAAAAAACCAAAAAACAAACAACAACAACAAAAAAAACCCCACACACCAAAAAATACCAAAAAAACCCAAAAACAACAATAAAACCACCAAATCAACCAACCAACCCACCCCACCAAAACACCAGCAAACAAAACTAAAACCAGAACACCAAAACAAACCCCAAACCCCACCACACAAACCCTGCAGCTTTACTGGAATAATTCAAACCAGCTCTGAACTTGCACCATGGAAGCTGATTTCATTAAAAGAAAACCCAAGTCCATTTTTCCTGAAGTTAAACAGACACCCAAATGTTCTGCTGGTGCAGTGCCAGAGCACCCAGCAGTTGGGTTGTTCACCCATAATATAAATACCCTATTCCACCTATTACTTGTGATTGCTATCATACCATATAGAGCTAAATGCAGTGCAAGTATTTAATGGGCTTAGCACTATTCTTTTCTGAGGTTTCAGAGGAAATACTGGAACATACACTTCTTCAGAAAACATCTGTACAAAGCCCAAAACTACTAAAAAAAATTAATTTTCTTTTTTTCTTTTCTGGAATTCATGTACCAAAAGATACAGAGTGTCTAAATCTATCTGGGCTCATCCTGTCTTAAAAAAAGAGCCTTATTCAACATACAGCTGTGAATATTTCCATGAAATGTACTTTCCCTTATGGCTTCCTTCCTGAAACCAAGTCACTTGAAAATCAAGTTTAGAATAAAGATTTTTCGGTTCATAGTGATTAAAACCAGCAAGAGCAGTGAAAGTGTTTGAATGTCAAATGTGTGCAATTTTCTTGCAAAATCCTTAGGTGTCCAAGTCAGAGGGACTGAACTTTCACAGATGCCAAACAGCCGCTTGCAGGTTTATTCTGTGCCATAGCTTAGCTCTGCTGGGGGGAAAAAGGAGCCAAGAGGAGGGGACTTCAAATTCCCCCAATGCAGATACTCAACACAGATTCAGCAATTCCCCCCTACAGGCAACCTCCTCAGATATACAGTGAAATAAAGAAAAAAACCCACAACATAATTTTGGACAGCTCCAGTGAGTCTAACCCCTCTAACGTTGCCAGTGCGAGGCCATGGGAACTATGAATTGACAAGTATTTCAATAGCTTGCCTACTTGAATATTAAGAAAAAATTACTCTTGTGGGCTACAGGAATACATTTAACTAGACCTCCAGATATCCATTGGCTGTGATGGACAAAGTGTGCAACAAAAACCACCCCAAGCAGCACGTCCTGTCACCCCGGCGTATTTTAGCATTCAAAAGAAAGGCTAAGCTTTGGAAAAATCTTATTGAATCTTGTAAATACTGCTTGCACCTCAACAGTGCAAAACTCATTTTCTCTTCTCTACTGATATGGATCTATTGAGGCAATTGACTGGATTGAAGTCCTGTCATTTAAACTGAGCAAACAGGTTAGTGCAGACACTGATAGGTCCTGCAAGATCTTGTGGCCTTTGCAGAGTGAAATAGTCTGGACTTAGGTCAATGAGTATGTTACTATTTGAGGATCTTAAAAGGGCATGTGTTAGTAGAAAATTGAACTGTCTCAAGCTTGGTGCATTTCTTGAACAAAATGGCCTAGCTACAATATTTATAATTTGTGCACTAGGGCTTGATCCAAAGCCCATTCAAGTCACCAGAAGAATAGTAACTTCAGTGATCTGAGCAGATTTCAGATAAGGTATTAATTGGTATATTAAGTTTGGTTTTTCTCCCAGAGCAACAAACAGCCAATATGCACCTCTGTCATTACTCTAATCTTTGTTTAAAACCTGAATTCAACTGCTTCAGCATCAGAGGCTGGAAACAGATCTGTTTATTTCTCTGTGTAATATAGCAAATATCTTCATCTTTGCAATTGCAAGCTGACAGAAATGTCACAAAAATGAGGAGGCTAGTTAAGATACTTTCATGTGAAAATTGTTCCTATTAGGTCCTTGAGAAAATATTTTTGGTTTATATTATGCATCTCAGGGTTTAGGCATTAACAAAGGGGATAGGTGAGTGATTAAACAACAACCAAAGGTATCAGAAGCATTACATAAAAGTTTGTGAGTTAAACAATGCTACGTTACCAGTAACTACCTCACGTACTTCACCTTTCAGGAGATCTCTGATAAGGACACAGAGTTTACCAAGCAGCCCAGATGAGATCAGTCCACCATCAAGACCACACACAGGCTGGATATATTTGTTTGCCATCTGATGGTTCAAGAAAGAATCTGGAAATGGCTTCTCTCCTGCCTCAGAAAGTCTCTGTAGCCCTGGAGTAATGCTGCCGTGGTGAAGGCAGGAAAGCAAATTAGTGCAGCAAGGAGAAGAGGACACAGGGAAAGTGAAAGGAAAGGAAGAAAAATGCCTCCTGCTGTTAGCTATGGAGCAGCAGGCTTATCCACTGCCCTTCACCTGCACCCCTTCCATACCACCATATACGTCAAAGGAAACACAATCCCAGTCAGAATGGTGTCAGGAAAAATAAATAGAAAAGCGTGTTCTGTAACCATCACTAAACAGTCATTCCTGACTGGTGTGATTACAAACCACAATCTTCAACAAGTTAGGGTCCTTTTTAATAAGTTACCAAACCTTCTCATTGCACTTGGTAACAGTCCCCTCATCTGTCCCAAGAGATGTAGAATCCTGCCTTGTTTGTTTACACAGGGATGCAGCCCTTGCTCACAGGAGCAGTCATGTGAAAGAAAAGTTAATGCATTCTCTCAGATCAATAAAGGCATTATTTAAGAACTCAGAGTTCAGGGCTGATGAAGTTCAAAGTTGCTGATATGAAAGACAAAACCACTATGAAGTAAAGAACATGTCATTACATGTCCACTCCCCTCTGCCCCCCCCC
>VZTJ01003169.1:879614-894779 GCA_013397795.1 Orthonyx spaldingii
CCCCCCACTTTTATTTCATCTCTGGCTTGTAATATGGGACATTTTAGGACCTTCTGCACAAAAAGGAAACATTTCCCTCACAGGATTATTTCCTTTTTCAGCAATATAAATATATCTATGTGCACAAATATAATATTCTTACTTCTTAGCAAAACATACAACTGATGCAGCTGAAAGAGAAAAAGTGAGATCCTGGCTATCAGCATTGGCATTCTAATTGAGAGTTTCAAATCCACCCCTATCCCCCAACACCACAGCAGAAAGAAGTTTCTGTTTATTTTTTTAATGCAGGCTTACATACCCCCTGGCTATTGGAATACAAACACAAAAGCAGATGCAGTGTTAATTTAATTCTGTAGCAAGTTTTCAGTGGTGCAGGAGCAGCATCAAAGACAGTCTACGATATCAAATTAAAGCCATCCATCATTCTTCTTGCACCACATCGTCCAAATGGCTTAGCCAATACCAATGAGGATTTAACTGTCACTGGCAAGTGGAAACACTGGTGTCGTAGGCCTAAAATTAGAGTAGATTTGAGTAAATTGAATGATTATTAGAGGGGGGATGTGAACACAAGCTTCAATCCAGCAAATTTAAAGCCTGTAATCAATCTTCACCAGGTAATCACCACCCATTTGTCACTGAAAATATTGATGCTCTGTTAGATTACAGGAGAATACCAAAAAGCTCCTAACTTCATTAACATGAAAGTACTAAGCAGATCAAGTCTAATTCAGGATAGCATCTACCCCAGCTACATACTTGTTCTGTCATTTTATCTGCAAGCCTCAGCTTCCCCAGATGTCTAATGTATGATATGATATACCTGCCCTTTGTGGCAGGTATGAAAAAGAAAGCTGAGAGTGTCATCACTCTGTACTTTCTGTAAATCTCCATTTTTATAAAATAGACATAGTTTTTGGGACAAAAACAAGACATAGATAAGTTTTTGGGACAGATTTATAGACAGAGAATATTAAGAGCAATTAACACCTCAAAAATAATAGTAGGCTAAAACCTATGAAGTATTGAGTATTGTCCTTTCTTTCCCACAGCCCAAAGAATGCGCTGAATTGCACACTTGTCTTTACAGCTGGTGATTCTTCATATTTGAGACTTAGCCCATTAAAATAGTGCATATTATCCCCAGCATATAAGGGGGTACACAAGTATTTTTGCAAACCCCCTGTTAATTTTACAGCCTGTGAATGAAGAAAGTCAAGACAGACTTCATAACACCCTGTGCAACTGTCTGACCTGCTGCCACCAGTGTGGAGGAGGACCTGGTGCCAAGGAATGGCACTGGAAGCAGGAGCTAAATGCGTCAAAGACATCTTCCAGGGTACTGCCAAAGGGGAAATCAGTGGGGAAGTATTGTTTAAAATATTTTAAAAGGGAAAAAGAAAAAAAAAATGTATCATTATCTACTGTCTTGGGTTGCCCATGCCCCAGTGCTGACCCTGGGGCTGCTGGAGCCGCTCTGAGGAGAGCTGGGGGTGCCCTCTCTGGGTCCCACCTGTGTGGAAGCTGGTGGTGCCTCAGGCAAAGTGTATTTAATAAAGGGCAAAATGCCACTGGACAGGGAGGCAAAAAGTATGAGAAAAGCCCAGCAGCACCAAGGAGGACGGAGGAGATGTCCCAGGCCCCAGCAGAGCCTGCCCTGCAGCACAGGGACCTCCCATTCCCCCTGCTCCCTGTGCCTCACAGGACCGGGGGCAGAGAGGCTGGGAGTGAGGGACCGGGATCCAGCCTGGGACAAACCGGAGAGGAAAGGTGCTCTATGATTTTTGTCTTTGCTTCTACCATCCTACTCTAGTTCTAACTGGCAATAAATTAAACTAATTTGCCCCAAGTCAGGTATGTTTTGCCCGTGGCAATAATTGATAAATAATGTGCCTGCCTTTATCTCAGCCTCCAAGTCTTCTTATCTGATTTTGTCCCCGCTGGGGTGGGTCAGGGGGAGGTGTGAGAGAGCAGCTGGAGGGGGTCTTGCAGCCATACAAGATCAGCCAAATCTTACAGCACAGTTGTCTTGTAAAAATCCTCATGCGTTCTGGCTGAGGATGAAGAATCTGAAAGCAGGAGAGAACTGGGAGGGAGGGAGGGAAGCACATGTTCTGATTATTCGCCGTGACCCAGAGAGGGACTTCAGACCTATTTCAAAAGTTTGATAAAATGAAACGACAGCTTCAGAAATTATGCAAAACCACTCACACATATACTCAGACACCTAGGATGTTCTTCAAAGAAAACAAACAAAACACAAACCAAACCCCACAACCTATACTGTATACAGATAACAGGTCAAAATTCATATTGAATTGTTCATCCTCTGTCACGGGAAAAAAAATGTTCTGATACCAAGTATTTATCAAGCACTAAAGTATCTGGGAAGTATTATCCCACTGCACATAAACAATGAAAAGCAAAGAGCAATCACAATTCAAAGTTCAATTTAAATTTCACTTGTATTTGGAGTTGACTGAGCTGTACTGCTACACAAATCACGATTGTTACAGTGGTTGCAAAAGTAACATTTCATCAGATAAGCCTACAATCTTCAAAAGAAAAGGCGAATTACAAAAATCAATTTTCCACTCATTACAGAAAGCGTAAGGATCACTAAAGATTGCCATGACTGCCATAGTGCTCTCTGTAATTTGTACAACAATTTCTCGGTTTTTCATGGTGGACTGTCACATATAAGACAGCGTGCAAATGAAGAACATAAAAATAATTCCAGCAATGCTTCTGAGAACAAAACTGTTGCAGGGAAAAAAAAAAGGCAGTTCTTGGAAAGAGATGTGAAAATGCAGAAAAACCCCATAGGTGGTTGCTACAGAAACAGCCAGAGTGCATCACGGTATCATCCACAGTTATTCATACAGATCACTTAACTGAGAGAGCAAATTAGAGAGACTCCCCTTCTCCATAAGAGAACAAAAATGATACATTGCAGTAAAACAAAATCTTTGTGTACTGCCAACAATACATTAGTTACTCTTGTAAATGAGAAAACAGTTATACAGTCAGCTGAGAAGTAAACTTTTTACCCCTCTGTTGTTCCTAATACTTCAAATGCTGGAAGCATTGATATGATTTTCATAAATATTTGTCACTAGACAGCTGAAAAACAGTAAAGCTCTTTTAGAAATATTTGAAGCATAAAAGTGCAGCTAAATTGAATTATTTAAACTTTTGAAAATATCAGTCACAAGAGGTAATTCCAACAGTACAATTCAGAGGCATCCCTCTCACAGTAAATAAACACAAAACCAGTATAAACACTTCCTTCAAACTACTCAGTTCATTTTCTTGATGGTGTAATGAATTGTGGTACGGACAAATTATCGGTTTGGAAGATGAGAAACATTTTCAGTCATTTTTGATCATTTACAAAAAGAATTTCACAATTAGAGAACATAATTAATTTTATCAGTCCTGAGTGAATAAAGAGTTGAGGCATGTCCCCTAAGGGTGATTATTTCCTCACCTTACTATCCTATTATTTCTATACTTTAAGCAAAAAAGCCCCACATTTTTCTGAGTGATAGAAATTATTTTTTAACAAATACTATAAGGAAAGGATTATGGACAAAATTTTTCTGTGATTATATTATAGTGATTACTTTTATTTTCTATCACAACATCATTCAGTGACCTTCTTCTAATGCAATACGAACTGTTAACTTTTCGAAAATTGTAAGGAATCCTGAGGAGCTGCAGTTTGCAACAATTACAGAAGCATCATCTGCATGAGGATTATCATGCAGAGCCACAAATGTGCTCCTAAAGCCTTATATTGGAACATGGCCACATGCTTCACTTTCAAATTTCAGTTCTCAATTGTAATATATATAATTTATCTTAGTCTATGTTAAGGGCAGGAAGAAAAGCTGTTCCTTTGTACACAGAGAGCAAAACCTTTTGATGTGTTGACTCTTTAAGGAAGAACTTTGTTCATAGTTAATTTCAGTTGTACCTACACAGAACTTTATGAATTATCAAAAAAGCAAAGAGAAAGCCATACAAAAACATATGAAATGACTCTTTAAATAGTAAGTTTAAATTTATTGCAATTAAACACAAAGGCACACATAAAATAAAAATATATTATATATTAATGGGCATCAAAGAGGAGACCTCATCACTCTCCACAACTACCTGAAAGGAGGCTGTAAGCACGGTGGGAGTTGGTCTCTTTTCCCAAGTATCAAGTGCTAGGACAAAAGGAAACAGCCTCAAGTTCCACCAGGGGAGGTATAGATTGGATACCAGGAAAAATTTCTTCCCTGGAACAGCCAGCTCAGGGAAGTGGTGGCGTCACTGTCCCTGGAGGCATTTAAAGTAGTGCAGATGTGTCACTTGTGGCCACGGTTTAGTGGTGAACTTTGTAGTGCTGGCTTAATGGCTGGACTTGATGATCTTAAAAGTATTTTCCAAAATGATTCTGTGATCAAATTTCCCTGAAAATGCCCTCAAAATATGATACTGCCCCTTACTTTTCACGTGGTTGCTCCTTTCCACAAGAGAAATGATCTGCTATTTCATGATAATAATAGCATTCGGTGGAAATAAGATTTAAGTCCAATACAAATGTAATATTGGTCTTTGTGGTCAGCATTCATAATATCGTTGGTGATTAACCCATAAAAGGGCTCAGGCTTTTCAATGTCACTTTAGAGCCAGGTCACAATCTGACACAGGATGTGAAAGAAGCCCTAGTGACAGTCTGACATATTTAAGCAGAACCAGACACTGGAGACTGATCCTTTTTCTTATCCTCTCTCTCCCTTCATCGAAAGATGACCCTACTCTGCAATGCTCAAACCCCAAGAGAACAGAGCATCAACCCTTTCCTTAGCAGTGGCATTCCAACCCGAAAATTTAAATGATAAACCCTTGCAACAGACAGGATCAGCAAGCTCTGAGAGCTGCTTTAAATGTGCATGTTTAACTGGACATCAGGGAACTCATTTGGCACAAACCTTGGCTAGGGCTCAAATTATACTAACAGCCTCTGGCTGAAGGGTCTTGCTGTACCAAATTAGAGCATCCCTGAGCCTTCTCAGGAGCTAAGCTGTAACGTGCCTTGCTCCACAACTGGATAGATGGAGCAGAGCAGATGAGAACCAGTGTACTGGCATTTCATCTTCCTGCAGCAACATATTTTCCTCAAGGACTCTCATTTCTCTTCCCTTGGCACTCAATCTCTGTGCTCATTTTTTCAGTTTTCCAGGCCAGCCCATCATCCTGGTTTGCCAAGCTGGCAGTGCTTTACCAGAAACAGCAAGCACGTAAAAACAGTATCTGTGCCCTGGTTCTCTGAGCAGGCTGATCCTGAGAAGGGGCAGTGGTGAAGGATGTTCAGAGCTTTATCATAAAGAAGGAGGTAAGAGATCAGTATATAGAGAACAAAAATAGTTCTCAAGGGAACTTTTATCACATGCTAATCATCCCTCTGAGATGTAACAAAGCAGAAAATGTAGCCAAGTCCCTCCAATCTCTTCAAAATGTGACTGTCTGTGGGAAATACCATTACCTGAAATTGCTTAAAATACTTTTTATTTCCCAAGATTCCAGAGAAAGTAATAATAATCAATTTGTACTAATAGCAAAAAAAAAGTTGTCTATGAAGACCAGAAAGATATGTCCAAACAGTCAGCAATGAACTGCACAGTTCTGAAAGTAAATCCTGTACTGACTATAGTTGACGTATTGGCCTCACTCTGTGTGAACATTAATTATTTTCAGAGGTGACGTGAGTTTCATTTATGCACAACAAGACCTTTTTCCCCAAAAGTGGACAGTAGGTGATACCTGATACAAGAATTTGAAAGATTTGCTCAGAATTATGATCTTTGGCTCTGGGAATTAACTTGTTCTACCCACCAGTGCAGATTGATAATTCTGCTCTTAGGACAGGGTATGATGCCTTTTGTGCTGAGGATTTACATGTTCAGCTGAATGAAATTCGTGTCTCTTTTCTCTGTTCTTCTGTTTCTATTATCCTTGTCAGATTTAGCACCAATGACCAATACGAAAAATATTACTATATATCTCACTGAAAAAGCCCAGTGATATACAGTAACTGCCATGAGCAAAGTAATAACTGCGAGAGAGAAAAGCAGAACACTGAACACCAGCATTACCCTTCCTTACAATCACTACTCAGTGACCCAGAATAACATCACAGAAAATATCTGTTATCTGTTCCGAAGAGCAGATTGCACAAAGAAAATCTTCCTTGAGGTAGCCTATCCTTCCATTTAAGTGAGAGATCAAGTGATGCCAACCACTTCTGAGCTTTGTGCTTCCCCCAGTCAACCTGCAGGACACCTGGGCTCCATGAAGACAAAACCTGCAGTGCACAGCTTGAAAGGGAGCTCAGGTATCTCCCTACCAGGTCCCCAATGTAATGCTAGAGAAACCACGACCCCCAAGTCATCAGTGGCAGCCTCCAGGCATGGTTCACATGTATTTCTGACAACGATGTACCTTCACCTCTCACCAGAGTAACACTCTGCACCAACACCCACCTCTCAGATATATCATCTTCCTTTTGCATCTTATTCCTCCACAAGAGAAGTTAGCAGGTAAACAAAGTTTATCTCACATAAATGAACCAGGTAAACAAAGTTTATCTCACATAAATGAACCAGATGCACTCTGAACTCAGAGACAGCTGTCTCAGACCAAGTACCAGCCATCCTGTAGATGCAAGAAACTAATTTTTCTTCATCTTGTTGCCCAAGTGTTTGTAGCAAAACATAGCATTAACCTCTTTTGCTAATCTCCTATTAAGGGTTCTCAATCACATTTGTAGGGGAAAAAAGAGTGCTTTAAAATTGCTTAACCCATTATGATCCCAGCAGGAGAAACTCAAAAGCTAATAAGAGAAGATATTTCAAAAGACATATGAGAAGCTGGCCCAGTATGGTTCCTGCAGAAGTTTGCTCTTTTCATAAATCTTAAACTCAAAAAAAGTCTGATAGCAAACATTATCTTTAAAAGAGACCATTTGGAGCCACCTTCTGAATAAAAAATAAATCTGTGAAGAAGGTTTTCAAACACCACACACATACATGCTTCAAACACTTTGCATCCTTCTTTGCTGTTTGATGGTGACTTGCACACATTTTTAGAGTCTGGGGAACCCCAAAAGAAAGGATATAAGCAGAAGGGCGGAGGCTACAGCCAGAAATTGAGCAGTTGCTGAGAAGGTTTTGAGGAGGCTGCTCAGCAAAGCTACATCTCAGCTCTGTTCCAGTCCTGCCAGCACCTCCCCAGCCACCCCCACTGCTAAAGGAGGGTGCAGAGAGGTTTTGCTGCAGAACCATGGGAGAAAGCCTTCTTTCAGTCAATGAAAGGTACATCATTGCATTTCAGGAGACAAATTCCTACTGAGTCACAGTACACCAGCCTTCTCTGCTGCTGCTACTAGCACAGGCATTAATTTTGCCAGTGGTGCTGTTAGTCTTGCACAACTCGAAGAGGTTTCTGATTTTATTGTTCATGGGCCTGGCAGTGACATTTTGAGGGCAGCAGCTCTTCTCTACTATTTCTTTTCTGGCCATCTAACTTTGAAGATTACTCTATCAAAGAAGACCCTTCCTCGCCTGTGCAAATTTCTTGACTGTAGCAGCACTAACTAAAATTAAACTGAGTGCAAGAGGTGCTTTGCATTTGTGACTAGATGAGAATCCCTCGGAGAGGGATGTTAAAAATCAAAGTGCTACCAAAATTTCCCCATCTCAGTCAGAAAAGGAATAGCTTTTACAGAGGTACTTAGTAGCAGATAAGGGACAGTTGGATATTTTTTCTTCCTGAAGGAAAAGCACAGTTTAGGGAAACCAGAAAATGCCTGACTGAGAATTATGGGACAAGACTTGGGAAATGTACGACTGGGCCAAAAGGGCCTCACCTCAAAGTCTCTGAAGATGCTATGACAAATGTTCCACATCCACGATATGAGACACTTAAGGCTGAGCATCCTGTTGCCTGAGGCTGCTGTGCCAGGAGCAGGCCAGGGTAAGAAGGACTGTCTAGTTTCTCTGCTGGACAAGCACCATGGCAAGTGAATTTCTCTGCTTCTAAATGCAGGGTACAGAGAGAGTAGATGGCCCAAAGCTCTACTCCAAGTATCAGAATGGGTTTGCTACTGATTTTTTTCCCCATTCTCCAAACAGATACCAAGTAAATGCAAAAGTGCTTGGCAAAGTAGTCAGAGCACACATCACAGAGCATTCAAACTACTTTCTGAAAAACGGGATTTCTTGGTAGTCATTTATTTTACTACAAAAAGCTTCATTGTTCTCTCCTGCCAGCAGCACACACAAGGCTTGTTCTAACAGGCTTCTAATGTCATACGTCCAAGCTGGAAATTCTTGGCAAGAGGCAGCAGCTTTGCCTATGCAAAGCGTGACAGGCAGCCCACCATGACACAGCCCATTAGGACACGCAGGGTGGAACAGCACACTACAACTGGCACATTATAATGACTTTTCACTGCCTGCTACAACAGAAGCTTCTGCAATGTGCAAGTTAAACTGTGTGCAATATGCCAGCAGATGGAGAAGGGGAGTTTAAGGGACCCCCTGCCCAAGCTACTTGGTTATTACTGGTTTCAAAAAGATAATTCCTTGATGGATTTTTCAAAGCTCATAACTAGACGGGCACAGGAGGTCCAGCAGGCCCACCACAAAGACATAAACATACACACAAACCTGTGAGCCAGGACCAACAAAACCCTTAGCTAAGTGCTTCTGCTGCATTAGTTAACTACAACAGGATTTAATGAAGCGAGTATAAAAAAACTGCAAGGCTTAAGCCAGGCTGATTTTTTAACAAGCACACCACTTTTAAAGGGCTTCGTGAGCACTTTTGCCTAAGCAGTGTAACTGCTTTGGTGTGATGGTCACCATTAGAAAACTTGCTTCAACCAGACAAAAAAGAATTTCAAAAACACACAGCACTCAGCCAATGAGGAATCTGTCCTTGTACCAGTTCAGCTCACTCTGCCACCCCCTGGGCTTCTTTGCCTACAGTGCAACAGAAGAATTTGGTAAGAAACACTGGAGAATCCATAAGTTCAGCTCAGCAGTGGCTTCAGCTTTATGCATGATAAGGACAAAGCTGATCTTTGCGAGCCTATCTGTTCATATATTCAAGAAATCAGACTGTTGTCCACAGAGGGCAAGTCTGTGTGCTACAACTGCGATAACTTATCACAGTATTTCCAAAAGGCTGGAATGAGACAGCCAAAGCAGGAGTCCCTGCTTTCAAGGAGGCAACATTATGAACTCTACTATGCTTCCAGATACCAGCAGAGTTTTTGTAGACAACTTTCACCTACATCTTCAGAATACATCAATTCAGCCACAAACCAAACTCACTAGAGAATTTCTCCTCTTTCTCTCTCACCTGTCTCTATCCTTCTCCAAGTTGGCAGCCCTACACAGAAACTGATTGCTTATGGAGAGAATATTGAGGAGGAACACCAAGCTGATGAATCTTTCTTTTTCACCAAAACATGAATTATGACGCCTTCTTACATGGGTTTGCACTTGATTCCAGATAATGGAGAAAAGCCGTGAAGACGACTGATGCACAAATGCACAATGACACAGTGTCTTATAATAGCACAATCTGCAGATCTCTTATCACCAACCACTCAGCAAGACTAAAAAAATTCACCAACCTGACCCCACAAATAACGCACAGTAAAGTAAAAGAGCAGCTTGGGAGAGCCAAACTGGGCATTTACACTGAAGAGGAGAATGTACATAAATACCCACCTTTTGTTAGCAACTGTGGCAAAGTGTGACATATTCTATTTTTTCATATCCTTGACACATGCGAGAGAACCCTGTCAAAGTGCTGATTACTTCAGTAGTGTCCAGAATGGGACACTATACAGATGGCATTGCAACTCTTTTTTTTTACCTCCATTATATGTTTGAAAAACATTATTTGAAAATATGTTAGCAAGACTATCATCTGCAGTATCAACATGCCTTCTTTGAGTCCACACACTCATTGTCATTTATGCTGGCTGAAAACCTGGCATTTGCAATGCTAAGGTTGGTAATTCTATGCATTTATAAGATTCCTTATCTTCCCATTATGAGAGCCTGTTTTCTCTTTTCCCACAGGGTTAGCCAGTGTACACAATACTGAACATATTTATAAAAGGTCTTGTCCTCTATCTGATTTGAATTACACACAAACTTCAGTCAAAATAATTTATCTGTACAATAAAGAAAGCACATGCAGATATTCTTCTGTGACTCTCAGTCAGAGCTTTGAGATCTGTCAATATACTTTTCTCTACTATGAGGTCTCCCAAAATGATCCAAAGTCAGATTTTTATTAAAGTTGGGATACTTCACTTAAATAGAGAAAAACTCAAAAAGACTACAAAAAATGGAATAGAAATGAGTTGTATTCTCGATTCTCCCACTCACCACGTCAGCACAGTACTGTCAACTTTTAAATTATTTTTCAAAGCCCTAGAGATGACAATTGTGGAATTCAGTAGGCATACAATAGGGCCAGATATTCCCTGTATTACCTTCAGATGAGACAATCCAAGTTGGCCAGACTTAGATTTGTAGAACTATAAATGGAACACATTCAACAAAAGCCCCAACTATTAGTCTTTAAAATACTGCATAATCTCATTCTCACCGAGTGTGCTCCATCTTTTCCTACACATAACCATGACACACGCAGCTCTACAGAACTATGACACCTGTGCCAGCATTGAACCTCATCTGAGAGAGTAGTGGAGAAGTCCATAGTAAATTAAACCCAAGGGAACAGGAAAAGAAAGGCAATTGAATGGTGCTACCAGGCTGAGAGATTGGCAGGGACACGGACACAGGTACTCAGTTTGCAGAAACTACCCTCAAACAGTTACAGTGCAATGCTGCCACTACAACACCAGATACTACAGATCTTGAATTGAACACCACAAGCTGGCAAAGGACTTTTGACCTTTTCTCTTTAGCTTCAGCTTCCCTGAGTTGCTGTCACTGCTTCATCTCACAGGCTTGTTGTGAAGATAAAGTCATCATTAGTGCTTGTGAAGCTTCCAGACACTGCAGTGGTGACTGCTGTTAAAAAGCCTGTGAGGAGATTTAGATTTCCTTTTCAGAGCAGAGTTTCAATAGTGTGCCATAAATAAAGCATGGGACCACACACTGAACAATGGAGAAAACATAATACTGAATAGCTGCTCATTTAGTGAGTGCTATTCATCCTGCTCACTGAATGAGGCAAGAGGAAAAAAACAGTATATGATCCTGTAATTAAAGACTCTATCATAATGTATACACATAAGGGGCCTGAATCAGGGTTGCACCGACAACCTTATGTTTGATTGCTTAATCTTGCAACCTTAATGATGTTTCTTTAATGTAGTTTAACGTTACATTTGAATTCTTTCTTTTAAAACTGTATTAGGCAGAATTTGTCAGTAAATGCAAATAGCCCAATGCATTATGTATATTTGGTTCCCTCCAGGTCTTTCAGTATGACAAGAATGGTTGCCAAATAACATCTTTAATAAGATTTTCCACAAGTTTTTCTGCAAAATCTTCTCCTGTTTAAATCCTTGCAGTGGATTTTTTTAAATATCTCCAACACAAAGCTATGAAGCAAAACAGCACTTCTGTCATAATTATGCAATGAAATTCAAGCCCGAAGCTTTTGCTTTACCTCTCTATAGAAAAAAGAAAATTTCCCCTCTATTCTAGTAGGACTAACTTGGTAAAATGGCAGTGAGAATTACTGGTAGCCCTTTAAGAGGACACCATTAAGTGAAGTCACTGCGGACTGAGGAAACAGAGAGCTGGTGATAAGTCTCATTTCTTAAATACGAATAAGTGAAAATAATGTCATTGGTAATGTGACTTACTGAAATATTTGTTATACCAGCATTCCTGTACTCTCCTGTAAGTTAAAATTTGAGTAACAAAGAGCTGTTCCACCTGTTGGTTGCATTTGCACAATTTCTAATGGACTTTTTTCCATCCTAATGGAATAGTACTGTCAGGCACATACAGTCATGGGAAACCAAACTCCTGCATAATAATATTAAGACTTCAGCTTTGATTTTGAAATCCTGTTCTAAGGCACCTTCTTTTAGTGAGGAGACAGCATAATTTCCTAAAGGTAGAGCACACACAGAACATCCCAAAGAGAAATGTGCACTATGCTCTCCTATAACGTGCTCTTCCTCTCTCTTGCCTTTCACCCTACTCCCCTCTCCCCTTCTCACTCCTCATCCCCAGAATACGAGATTCTGGTATTTACAGCAAAACTATTTCCTCCCAGTGGGTGCTGACATAAGGCACTGGAATGAACAAAGTACAGCACCTCTTTTTGTACACACCAACCCCTGGGGTCAGCTGCAATCTGCCAGCAAGCCCTTCCACATCCACAACGTCTGTCCAAAGAAAACAGTGAGGAGAGGCAGATGGGAGCTACAGCTCCCTGTCACAACTGATAACCACATTTGAAAACAAATTAACAAAACTCAGAGCATCTCAATACCACAACTAGGGGTGTCTGGGTACAGTCTGCAGACCGGCCACACATAAGCATGACAACTCTCGGACTTTTCTTTTGAGGGTCAGGCACAAGTTGTTGGCATCCCACCCCTTTCGTAGAAAGTCTCTATTATATTTTAGCTGTTCTAGCACATCTCTTAGTTGATTTTTCTCCTGATTAGGTTAGAGCTTTTATCACAGAATTCACAGATCATTAATCCTTAAGAGAAAGGGAGTCATGTCCCTCCCCTTTTTTTAAATTTATTTTTTCTTTATTACAAGATCACAACAAAGAGCCTTGATTTAGAGGTCTGCGTTCCTGTGGAGTCACTAAGACAGCCTTCCAAAATATTTTGGTTGGCTAAGAAAGTGTATTGGTTTATGCTTTTGACCAAAAAAACCACTCTAGATAAAAAACCTGGATGAAGGCTAGTCAGTAGCTATTTTATCAGAGACCACCCAGTAAGTGACACAAATAAAAGTTACTGACAGCAGTAACAGATGCACATATGTACAGACCATACCCTTAAAAATTCCATCTGCCCTGCCTTGTGGATTCTATCGAATATCAATAAGTTTTTTAGTTTGTTTATTATGTAGCACATCGTACAAACAATATGCAAACAGTCACTATCTGATAGTCCCCAAAGACTGGATGATGTTTAGGTGTCAACTACACTCAGAGAAGGTTTTCCACCATAGATATGAAAAATACCAACAAATTCTTGCAGCGCAGAGTTGTAGGTGCCTCCTGTAGGTACAAATCTGCAGGTGTAAAGCAGAAGCCATTTGAGCTCCAAACACAGAGCAGGTCCTTCTCATGCTACATACTGTACAGACTGAGCACAAGTTTTGTAGCCAAGGCAGGTGACAGTCCTTGGGAAACAACTCTGCTCAGTGTTGTCCTAGTTAGAAATATGGAGTATTAGCTTCCTACAGCTGATGTGACAAATGAGAGACCTCAGCAAAGTGAGGGGCAGGAGAGTGAAGTTACTCACAGCCAGGAATGGATGCAGATCTTCATCCAAAGTGTGAAGACATCACCATTGCAGAGGTGTTGGAGCATCACAACACACAGGTGCACTGGTCAGTGTTAAAGCTATGAAGAGTTAATCAAATGCACATTATTATTTGATGCTGCATAGAAAAGGATGTTAAAGCATCTGGGCATCTTCTTTGAAGAATTAGCAGCTTACAGGCTCCAGATCAAGGGAGAAGTGAGATCACCTGCCCCTTGCTAAAGAGCAATGAGGGGTAAAAAATGCCCTCCTCCTCACCCCAGCACAGGAGCTGCTCCCTCTGTGCAGACTGGCTGTGAGACAAGAGTGCTGCAAAGCAGCAGTGGAGATGGAGCAAGTGCTTTCTAACATCCAGCTCCAGGGCTGTGGCTGCTGCAGGCAGCTGGTGTTTGAGGGAACCTCTGCATGCTGGTGCAGAACAAGCACTTCAATTCCTGCTTTTCTTTATTTGTGGCTTGCATTGCCTGCTGTCATTCAAACCTGAATGGTCAACAATAAAACACTGCTTACAATTACTGCTTCCAGAACGACTGCATTGAATGCTTTCCTGACAAATTGTTAGAGAACTGTACATTGCTATTATTATTTTTATTTTCAAATCAATGCTTAAATGAATAATTTGTATGCACCAGCAAGCTTTGCTTGAAATCTAGTGACATGTCTAAAAATAAATGTTGTGCCAATGGGTAAATTCTGGCAAGTCACTGAATCAAGAGGAGTGTGACAGAGGTGATTGGAGGATGGAAATAATTAAGCTGGGTTTTTTCCCTTTTCTTTTCATCATGAAAAAAAACCCATTTTGCCTAACAGATGAAATTTGAAGTGTTCCGTAGGAGACACCTTTTGTTTCCCTCAATGATGAGCCAGTTCCAACACCCAAAACAACACCCTAAAAAATAAATGCATGACTTCTATGCCTTTTTTGTTCACTTCTAGCTTTTTTTTTTTTATTTATTTAAATACAGTTTTCAGAGAGCCTGAAATATAAAAGAGACTCTTGAAGTTCCCCGAGGAAATTTGCACAACAGATGGTAAGATATTGTAGCTTCAGAGGTTTGATTAGAAGAGTCGGCGATATCTGCTGGGTTGAGTGCAGGCTGGAGAGCCAGGAGCTTTCAAATTGTAGTCCCCACTTTACCACTTGCTCCCTGCCTATGGCAAGTGGTGTGGCATTCTCATCCTGCTTTACTGCAAAATGCAAACAGGGGTGGTTCTCACAGGATTGCCTGGAAGGATTAATCTAAGGTTTTACTCTGCTTAGAAGATGTTAAATGCGAACCACTCTGTAAATGAGACATTACTCCTACACCAAATCAAAATCTGCATTGCTCTATAACCCAAAATAGTACTTCTGAAAAAGTACATTTCTAACACCTTCACTCTAAGCAGATCATCCAGAAAATAGCTGGTAATCAACTTGAACAAAACATACTGAGAGAAATCCAGTGCAAATTTTTTCATGTGACACTTATACAAATGTGCTGTTTTAAGGATTAATTTTATAAACAGAATTCTGAACAATACAATAAATAACAAAAAAAAAAAAAAAAAAAAAAAAAAAAAAAAAAAAAAAAAAAAAACCACAAAAAAAA
>VZTJ01003169.1:894792-907605 GCA_013397795.1 Orthonyx spaldingii
AAACAACCCCTGAAAGCAAACTTAAAGCAAAGACATCATTGAAAAGAAGCACATCCTTGTGGGAAGAACTCCATACTATTAAGAGCTCATAAAGTATCTTAAAAACATGTTTCCAGTCCTGAAGTCCTGATAGGGACCTGAAATACTTAATGTTTACAGTAAATATTTGATTTTGCAATATCTTCTCTCATAGTTTTTCCCCCTCATTAGTTTAGATGTATAACCCACACTTAACTATTCTAAAGCCAAAAGCTAAATAGCTTAATGAAAAAGAGAATGTTATAATTCAAGGCTATACCTAAAAAGCTTCCATACAACTGGTCCAGAAACACCAGATGTGAAAACGTCTTAATTCAGCAAAACTGAGGATTCCTTCAACAACATGCCAAGAGTTAAATTACTTCCATTAAGAGGCACAGCTTATTCTGCATACTATAAGATATTCCTAAGCTTTTTCCTCATGTATTTAGAACCTATAGAATAATTATCAGTTAAATATAATTCACCCCAAAGCTGGGATTTCTGTCTATATTTGATCTCCAGAACCCAGTCCATGTGTTTGAACTAGGAGGTGTTTCCTAGTGCCCAGTGCCAGTGGCACAGCAGAAAGAAGCAGGTGTGTCACTAAAGGCTTGGGTCTTCCCTTGCCAGACTCCTCAGCACATCCTGCTAATCCAAAGCACAAGCCAGCCTGCTTGGCCCACAGGAAGAGCATGAGAGAACAAGCAGAACATGAATCCCAGCAATAGCTGAGGACAAAGCTGAACAACATCTCGCTTGTTGGCCTAGTCAGTCCATCAACTCAGAAATAAGCATTAAACACTGAGGAAAAGAGCATCAAAATAAGTTGCATAGAGGATAGCAGTACAATCCTACAGTCTGAAACCATTAAATACAACTAGTTAAAGCCTAGAAAATGTGTTTACAAAAAAAAAAACCCTCCCCAGAAATCCATACACACACCACAAAGGTTCAACATTTGTTACAGGAATGAAGGGGAAAGGAGTAGGTAGGAGGGAGAAAAAAGACCCCACAAAATAAAAAAGTCCAGCCATTTTTCACAGGATGAAAGGTTCCTCCCACATCCATTCAGTAGTAGTTGGTTGCAGGTCTGTTATATTCCTTGGCTCCCTATCTGCTACATCATTGCTGAGACATCCTACACATTCCTCCAACACTTGGCAGCAAAGCCAGAGAGAAATAATGATGGCCATCCACAGTGCTCATCTGTCCATGCTGTCCAGGGCTAGTGGTAGAGAGGATATAAGGTGCATGAAATACAACTTATATAAGGAAATTGAGAAGTGCAAGGTTCAGATTTATGTCAGCAGAGAGTATTTATTCACTCCTACTTTAATAAAAATGAAACTAAAATGTTTGATGCAGAAAATACTCAATGTGTTCTTACAGGAAAAAGAAAACAGATGGAAAAACATTAATCAGCTCAGGGGTAGAAATCTTTTCATTTATACATCCAGAGATCATAGAATTCAAAGAATAGAAGTGCTAGGTTTAGAGTGGAATATGAGACTTCACATTTCAAGACTGTATAAACATTAAATCAGTCAAATCCCTAAAACTGAGTGGCTATAGTTATCATAATGGTCATGCAGTTCTGTACCCAAACCAACACGTGAGGTTATGAAAGAGGTACAAGCAATTGTCAGGGCTGTCAAAAACATGAGTAAGAGACACTAAAATCCTCACATACCCCCACCAGCTTGAAAACATTTTTGTCTGTGTTTAGCCCTGACATCACTGTGAGTCATTACTTGGAATCTAATTATTAAGAAATCAGGGGGGCTTGGATGTATTGTAGACACCCACTGCAAGACCTTCATGCAGCACTTTGTGAACATGGCTGCTTGTTGCCTGCCCTTAGAAACCCAGACATATTGTGTTTCACTGAAAAATTGCTTGCTGTATTTTTAGTTATTTATGTTTCAAAACCATTTTACATTGGGGAATGAAAAAAAAAATGAAGCAACCTGAAAAATCTACTTCCAGTGCTGTATTTGTCAGACGTCTGAAAAAGTACAGTCTTGCCCCGAACCAGAAACTGAATTTAGATGCTGCTTTGACCTTATATCTCTTATGTACAATTGCATGTAAACTATGCTATTATTTCCAAGTACCTTATCATCCATTCTGGGCTATATCTGTGTCCACAGAGAGAAGCTGCACTTTGATTTTAAATTTTGGAGCAAAAGGTCAACCTGCATCTGCATCAGCAAGAGAGAGAATTAGAAGAAAACTGAGACTGAATGGGATCCCATTTGTTTGGAAAGCAAATACACAGCTATACAAGAACTGCCTTTTAATTTCATTTCTGTAAAGCAGTAGCATGAAATGCAAGTCTGTTTGCCATAATGAAATCATTTCAGTGATGCATTTTCCCATGTTTAGAATAATGCCTCATACTTTATTCCATTCTTTATTCCATCTTTAAGATTAATTCAGGGAAATCAGGGGCACTTCTCTCATCAGCTGCATGCAGTCATGTGGTTAACATTTGTTTCATATTACCCTGCTTAGTTAGGATTTACATCACCTTCATCCAGAAAGAATTATGTTGTGTTTGCTTATAATCCTAAGAAGAAAATAATTCAAATTACTACAGTTACTAAAATAAAAGTTCCTCTAGTGGAGAAAAATACCTTCCCCTGTGAGATTCAGGATCCCAGTAGCTATTTCAGGTATTCTCAACTGTAGTGTCAGTAAGGCTGTTTCACTAATTTCACAGAAAGTAATTGCAGGCTTAGAAGGAACCAACAATTTTCGTAACAGAGCTCAGAGCTGAAAAATTGCAAGTGTTCTGGATAAATCTGGGCACCCATTTACTCTGCAGAAAAACAGAAGCAAAACCCTTCATCAGGGCAGCCCTAGGTATTGAAACTATTGCAAGGGATGGAGTTACTTCTTTAGTATTGCACAGCTACTTCATGTTTTGGTCACCCAGGTCAGTTCATCTACAGCAATAATATACAATTCCCCTGTCTTTGCTAACAGCCTGTCCTGTTCATGTCTTCTTCAATTATCTGAGTGCAGAAACATATATCAATTAATTCCATTCACACCCATACTGAATACCAAATGGTTACATTTTTTTGGTGATTGGAAAGCATTTTATCTTTCCCACTGACAGAAATAAAGGCTTACAACCAGATATCTTCAGGTATGTCGTTACCTTTAAGAATGCCTTTTTTTTTTTTAATAGATAGCCATTCACACATATTTAATATCACTTTAGTGATGGAAATATGTCAGCCAAGAAGTTTCCTGTTACAAAGTTAATGAAAAACAGAAACCAGCAAGTGCAAGGATTTACTCAGGAAAGATAGCTCAGTGCCGTTCATGCTCAGAGCTGCTCTTGATTCACTCAAGAAAATCTTTGGGTATTAATTCAGTATGTCTGTTTTGGGGCAAGTAAGATGACTGCACTACTGAGCAACTCCTCAAGAAGATGATGGTTATTGAATTCCATGATCACTCACTGGACTAAGGTTTTCTCAGGACTCAAGAATTACCGAGAATCATTAAAATCTTTCTTAAGGCAGGTCTTTGTTAGACAGAGTCCTTTGGGGTAAATTAGTATGGGCTTATCATTTTCCACAAACATTACTCTAACTAACAAAGTGGTTAAATTCTTCTCTCCCATTTACCCAGCTCTTATTCTTGTTTGGCTCAATGCCCTGACTGCAAGGCTTGGAGATGTACACCACAATTACTGAGGAGTGGATTATTTTTAACAGTTCCGTCCCTTTCATTTCCAAGGATACATTGCTTCCTATTACTTGACAGACATTTCGTAGTATAATTTATGAGAGCAGTTGGGGGGGAAACGGCATGTTGCTTTCCTAAACCAAAATAATAACAGTAATCTAGGCCACTTCTAGACAGTCTGATATAACAGGAGGGTGGAACATGCGAGTCTGTGGCACTGGAAATGGAGGAATCAGTTCTTCTCTGATGTAAATTCTTCAGTTGCATATTAGGCAAGCCTGAAAATGTCATACAAAAGCTAATGCAGATAATCTCAAAGTGAGAAAGATCCATGAGAGTCCTGGAAACTTATGCTGAATTGATGAGAAAGATCTGCAGGCTTTTCTATCCTTCGTCTTGAAAACTGGATGCAACATCATACTCTAAGCATTGGCTATTGGTAACCTACAGGACAGTCAGCAATACTTTCCCTGTGTTCTAATTACAAGGAATTCATTCTGGGGTGATTTACTGCATTTCCTTATACTGCAAAAAAAGCAACAGAAATGTGCATCATACTGTGGGCATTAATTTGCTAAGGCACTCTACATCTGCTTCAACTTGATGTCCCCTTGCTGCCTGGATCATTTTCCTAGATGTAACCTCTGCTCCTACACAAAAACATGCTTCAAACTTGATGTGACCAAAAGGCCCGTGCCTCGTAGCTCTGGATCTATTGTTTTTTGACCAACTTACTGCCCAGCTCCACACATATCTCCTCATACTGTTGAAAGACCTGTTTTGAGGTTTTTTGAAGTCTGGATTCTGAAAGATCAAAATTTGCTATCAGAAACTTCACTATGAGAACATGACATTGCACCTAGGTTTTGAACCCAGTGTGCACAGCCTTGATACAGGCAGAATTTAATCAGCTTCGCTGCCAAGCATAGGTTTCAGAAATCAAACTGATTGAGCCTCTAAGGGATTGACTTAAAAGCAAAGTATGCAGCCCTTTTTATTTTAGAATGGCTGCAGGACCATGGGCAGTAATTGCAGCAACAAAATATCAGTATCAAGGGTTTCCAGACTCTCTTACAAACTAAATTTATGGTCACTGAGAAAGGTGTCAAGTTAGATTTAACTTTGAAAGAGACATTGAGGAGAAGCTCATAAAAGTAGCTGGATATACAGCAAAAAGAGACATTTCCAATCATCTTACACATATGCAGAAAGAATATGGTAAAGAATTTTTTTCCACTTGCTTTCCTGTATTATTATTCAAAAACAGAGAGGTTGAGAGAGAGAGATCAATTCTAGCGAAAACAAGACAAGAGAGGGGGTGACTTCAGAAAGGCAGCACCAGGGCAACTGCAGTGATTTAATTATGCTGAAGTACTTCCCCCTTCCTAATACAGGTAGGATTTAGATCTTTTAATATTGACCTTTGACTAAAAGCCAGGAAGACTCTCTCTTTAAATGCAAACTCATCAGTTGTGAGTCTATACAAAGTGCCAGTTGATACTTCTACTTGGAGCACATAACTCCTCCATATTGACTGTGTGTTTGTTATGTAAAGACACCTTATTTTAACCCACGAGTTTCAAAACTCTTCTTCAAAATAAAATTTACATTCCAAAATTAAAGCACAGAATGCTTCTCATCCGAAAAAACAACAACAAACAAACAAACAAACAAACCCCAGCAACACAACACCAAACAAGGCATTTACAAGACTCTTCAGGCTCAGAGATGACTGACTTTCATCTTCATAAATATTTTGGCATCTCAAAGGTACAAACTAAGAACCTTTCTCTGTGACAAGCCCTCACATCCAACCAGGCTGAGGACCCAAGTCCTGTGGGTGACTAGACAGACTTAGTTGCTTATCCTCTGCTATGCTTTGAAAAACCTACTTGTCACCTAAATGCTTAGTACCTGACTATTTAAAAAATTTTATCTAATAAGATGATGTGATTTAAACCCAGTCAGCAACTCAGTACCACACAGCCACTCACTCGCCTGCCGTCAGTGGGATGGGGAGGGGAATCAAAAAATATAAACCCCATGGATTGAGATAAGGACACTTCAACAATTGAAATAAAGTAAAATATAATAATAACAATGATGAAAACGAGACTGAGAGACAGAAATAAGACCCAAGAAACCCAAGCAAAGCACAATACAGTTGCTCATCACCTGCTGACTGATGCCCAGCCCAGCCCTGAGCAGCAATCAGCGGCCTCTGGCCAAGTCCCCCAGTTTATAACCTGGGCAGGCCTTCTGTGGTGTTACAAATCCTTTGGCCAGTTTGGGTCAGCTGTCCTGGCCATGCTCCCTCCTGACTCCTTGTTCATCTGCTCCCTGCAGAGCATGAGTCACTGAGATGTCCTTGACTGAGAGTGAGCACTACTGACAACAGCTAAAGCATCAGTGTGCTACCAACATTATTCTCACACTAAATTCAAAACATATCACAGTACCAGCTAGTAAAAAGAAAATTAACTCTATCCCAGCTGAAACCAGGACTTGAAGCTAAATCAGAAGATAAAAATCAGTGTGAAAGTAGCTTGTAGAATTAGTCATTAATATTCAGGTGGAGAGAAAGTTACATTTCTAGTATTTCTTAAATTATCACCGCAAACTTTTATGCTCTTGTTGAGAATTTTCAAGTTGAAACCAACTCATACAGCACGTCTCTAATTTCCTTGTCTTTGAGCTGAACCATTTGATTGAGGATGACAATTCTTGCAAGGACAATTTAAAACTGACCCTTGGGCCAGCAATTGCCAATCACCCCTTCATATGCACTAGTCATGCATTCTGCAGAGCTGTAGGGTTCTGACTTAACCTTATTTCACTTCTGACAATCTTTACAAAGGAATTATTTGCAGCTGATACAATGTGTGATGGGTTTGAACTCAGGTCAGGGAGATTGAATTAAAGCAGAGGGCACCCTCGTGATGAAATCATACCAACTTTTCCAAATAAAATTACTTATCCACACACCCCAAAGGATTGAATAATGTAAGGCATCCTTTTGTGATGGGGATTTTCTTCTCATGAGAACAGGTTATGCTCTACTGTCAAAAATATTTAAAGGTCAGGGGCATCACGACCTACAGCAATTCATTTCAATCGGTGAAAAATGCTTTATGCTTCCCACCACTAAACTAATTTGGCAGCTTGGATTCAGCAGCTAGATTTCCACATCAGCTACTCACCTCTCAGACTATCTGTGTTTTGAGGTGCATCCCACGATGTTGCATTACACGACCCCAGGGTCATTGCCATACTGTTGGGTTGTGAACACAAAGTTCAGATGGCCACAAAGATGTGTTTTCTGAAGGTTTGCATTTAACATCTGCTCCACTGGTACCCTGTACACACAGTGATGCATCATTAGCACTGGAGCAACTCTGCTTCTTTGTGAAGGGAACTGAGTGTCATAAAAAGAAACGTCAAAAGAAACTACATCCTATCAGATAAATTAAGCATCATAAGGTTACAACTGTTCAGTCTCAGTAGGAATGGGGGATGTCATGGTCCATAATTGGTGAAGGCAACAGAGACACAACCCACAATAAGATACTGTCATCAGCAAAGCCCTGACACCAAAAATAAGGCACACTGGAAACCTCATTTAAGAGGGTGCAAGGCAGCAGACCTGTTCACTGCTTTGAGCTGATGATCATATCTGAAAGAGCAAATCTGAATAGTGGAACTGTTGCATTTGAGATTGCTCCCACTGCCTCTCTGACCTGCCAAGGACTGTCCTTGACACAAAACCACACTTACAGATGTGTGGAAGTCACGGGACTTCCCTTCCAGAGGTGCTGGGTAGGGCTTCTTTTCTGCCTCAGCGCAGCCTGTGCTGTCCTCCTCCACTACCTGCCCTTGACAAAAAGCACTAAACACAGTTCAGAGCCCTACACAACCCTGCAGATCTGGTGTCACTCTCTGCCACCCTGTCACAAACAGAGGCCACAAACTCTTGATCCTACAGCACTTTAAACACACCGTTTTTGCCCATTACGCTTTTCTGTCTCATAAGGGCAAGTCAGAGGTGTTTAACACAGAGATACCACCCTAACATGAAGCCAAAGTTACAGAAATAAACCAAGCTTTTTATTAAAGGCAAACAACCCCTTCACCCCAGCCACAAATACCACGCTTTTATAACAGGCTGTAAGGACAGCAAAATATTGACTCCAATAACTTCACTTGCAATGTGCAGGGCAGTATCTAAACAAATGAAACAACCGTTATTGGATTTCTTCTTTAAAGCCACTATGTGGATTATTTCTTTAAAACTCCAACACAGATTCCCAGAACAGCAGAAATAAAACAATCCTGGAATCTCAAGTGGAGCGGAGGAAGTGACTTTCAAAGGTAACAATGTGCCTTATTGGTATGAGCTGTTTGGTGTTACACCAAAAGAGTCCTTCCTTAGCACTGTCACACACAAAGTGGGACAAGGATTTCAGCTGCCTGTCCCATACAAAACAGAGACTCAGTAAAAACATTTTGCCTTTAATTCCCAGCCTGAAAGGAAGAATATCATTGCCAATGTGACTTTGAAAAAAAGAACACTCCATATGCGCTGCATTACTCAGATTTGTTCTCTTCATGTGTTCAAAGTTAAACAAACATTTCTGCATTTCACTCCCATTATCTCAAAGTCACAGGAGGGAAATCTGGATTCTTCTCTGGCTCTTCCATAAGCAATAGATGCTCAGCTCTTTATTGCACTCACCTAACAATGAGGAACTTTACAATTTCTAATCATGTGCAAGCAAGATGGGCCCCAGCACCCAGTTTATCTGCCTGCCAGCCTTTTTATTTTCCAAAATTAGTATATATTTACTTGCAACCAAGTTTTTTATGAGACAACTACACAAAGAAAATATAAAAGTATGAAATAATGTACAGTTTTCACCTCATGCATATTGCAAATAAGTATTCCAAATTGTAAAGACTCCACTTAATCTAATTACGTATTAAAGGGGATTGTTCCACTTTAGCTTGCAGAAATTACTAACTCACATTTTCTGTTTAGTCTGCGTTCTTGTGAATAATAGAAATACCATCTTACACGGACCAGTACCAGCTCCTCATCTCTAAAAGGCACAGTCTCTTCCTGGTGTAAAAATAAATCTGACAAAGGAATTCAGTTTTTAATAAACATGTCACTAACAGATTTATCATTTTGCCTCTTTTTTTCCCCACAGCTGGCACAGATTTCTCTCTCTCAAGGTTCATTTCTAGCATTCTGTGTAATTAAAGTTTGGAGATTGGTCTGCTGGTTGTTTGGGTTTTTTTAACACTAAAGCAGTTTCTTGTAGTAATGTCAGCCTTGAGTGCAGACAAGAATGAATAAAACCTCAAATACTGCATTTTAATGGGAATCAAATTAGATTGGTCTCATCCTAGGTGGCACTTGTCAACATTACACACAGAATGCCCACTGGCTGTGTTGACAATTTACCTTTTTTTTCCTTCCTCTGTGCACAAGGAAAGGTCTTTCTAAATCCCCTAACAAAGCAGAGAGGCTCTGTCTGCCCAGGAAAGGATTTGTGGACAAGTTTTGAGACTCCTCTCATCGACAGCTGAAACATTGACAAGTGTTTTACCTGTCATTATGTAAAGCTGTTAACACATGTTTCCATGCTGCTTATAAATGCAGATCTACATGTACAGACTAAATTAACATAGCCTATAATAAGCTTCATTAATCCACCAACTAAGAACAGATTGACATTTAAAACTGTCAAGAAAACTTGATGTCTGAAAAGGATTCATCTGCAGAAGCCCAAACCTTTTCAGCTGCTCAGGATCATAATAAAAGGCTATAAAATGGAAACAAAGACTCAGGAAACCTTGTCTCAGCTGAAGTCAGTAACAGAACTACAAAACCCTCAGAGGAGCTAGGAGTTCATTCCTGGTACTTAGGCCTGTGCCAGGAGCAGTTCAGGAGAAGTTCACAATCCTCTGCTCTCTGCCCCTCCCTCCTGTGCTGACTTTCCTGTTCCACAGCAGCCTGAGCCATTTGCCCTCACTCAGACATACTCACAATCTCATGGCTTCAAGGGGCCATTCACCTGTTCACTTACAGCACGTACATATGGATTTTGCTCACTTGAGGGCTGCTGTCCCCTCACACCCACATCTTACCATACTGTCACTGTTGAGCCGATGTGAAACAAGAAGCACTCGAGAGATTTTTCCAAGAAGAGAAGGAAATTCTTTATTTATTACAGCTTTTATATACAAAATGACCTCTCATTGAGATTGGTCAAAGCCATCCGCCCCCTAGGGCTGATTGGACGGAACTCTGACTGTCTGTTTTGAAAACAATTCAGCCAAAACATGAGCTTATCTTTATTTTTCCCATGGGAAGCAGACTTGTGCTGTCACACCATACATTCATGCAATGTCCCATTGAGACCATGAAAGCTTTCATGAGGGCCAGTAACAAACGGCACACAAAAAACACCAGTCTAGTTTCCCTTCCCTGCAAGGTACTTCAGTGCAAGGACTGCCTTGACATTGTGTGCACATAATACCCTGAGCCAGGCCTCAATAGAAATAATAATTTTAACATCTCTGCTAAACTAGTTAGTACCTTGGCTAAACCAGTACCTAAACTAGTTAGTACCAGTGCTGTTATTCCCAGCAAGCAGAGCTAATCTTGTGTGATCCAAGAACACCCCAACTTGTCATATTTTTTCCACGTGTGGGGTTTCCCCACTCTCCTCCTTCCTGCCCTCCCATTCCCTGTCACTTACACCAGATTTATTTCTGGAGAGCAGTTATCTCCATACACAGATCACATGCTAGAACTGACCTAGAGAAATTTGAATTCCCAGTTAACCCTACACCACTGTAAGAAGCTTCCTCTATTGTTTTCTGAAGTGAAATTAAGCTCCTTGGTAGTACTGCGCTGCACATGGCTTTAGATTAATGTCTCTTCTACTTTTTCACTGATGAAGGAGTTGTCAAATAAACGTGCCCTTTAGCTAGCTGTCAGGGAAAAAATCAAGCCTCCTGTGGCATTCAGGAAAAATAGCACAGAGCAGAAAGCAGGATTTTGTATCCCAAAGTGGATAAATCTATATTAGCTGAAAGCTGACTTCCACTTGAAACAAAAAAAAAAAAAAAAACAAACAGTTCCCCACTGAAAACCTCAAATCTTTTGCAAACACATTATTATTCACAGAAGGTCCCCCTATCCAGCAGTACAGACCTTCACTTTTCTGCTCCCTCCAGATGCTTTACAATTCTTGTACCCTCTGCAAGACACAGCCCAGCCTCTAACAAAAGGCAGGAGATATTTTCATCCTGAGTAATCTCAGCCTGAAGAATGATAAGCTCCATGCTCCCTTCACCACTGAGCACAAAGCAGAAATGGCAGAGTGGGCAGTGCTGGCTGCTCAGCAGCTGAGCCAGTTTGGTTCCTCATCAGGCACCACGAGCCCCAGGTGCACAGCCAAGCATACCCAAGAGGCACAATCCACCAGTGATGACACTGGACTGAGTTGTTCTGAATTTATATTTCATACCAAAGAGATGCAGCATAATTGATCTTCTGCTGCTCAGTGAAGTTTAGGAGAAGCCACCGTGCAGAGCCTGCAAGCTCTGCAGGAGCTGCCTAAGAGTGATAAATTTTGGGGAAGGGAGTTAAGAGCATAGGGGAGCACTCCCCCATGGGCACCCTGTTCCTTGAGGCTTGAGGCCAGGGCTCCAACCACTACACAGCCATTTCTTTGCAATATTTTCATATCCTGACCCATCCATGTAACACTGCAATCTTCTCCTTCATTTTCGTTTGAAGAGGAGAACAGCGGGAGAGCCAGGGAATTTGCTCCTGCAAATGCAGCCAGATGCAGCCACACTAGACATCCCTAATGCTGCAGAAACAGACTGTTCACCCAAAAAAGCAGAACTGCACAAGGAAGGGGCAAATGAGTTACAAACCCCTGTGGGCTGCCATCAGGAAATACACGTTAAGACATTTTACACTGGTTCTCATAATCAATAAAATTAGCTGAATATTTTTTACCACTGTGTCAACTGAAAACAATTTTGCTAATATCCAACTTGCACCATCTAGTCCTAATTAAAAAGCAATCCAGGTAACTGCAAATGAAGGAGCAACATTTTTTGTGGTGTGAATTTCCCAGTGAACATAAAAATTAACAGATGTTTTCACAGTACTATTTATTTATCTACAGCACTACTTCATTGCTGGGGGACGTTCAGTAACAATCTGGGCTTTTACCAGATGTCTGCAAAGTAGTAGCTACTCCTTGATCCACTTGACTTCTTTAATGCCTGAGGATACGTTCAGCATACATTTGGTAAGAGGCATTTTCATTGGTTCTATGGTTTTATGCTGATCATCATCATGCTCGTTGTCATAAATAATAGGGTACTCCAAAAGAGAGATGATTCTGGGTAACAGGAGCAAGCAACTGGAAGAAATTCTCCCCAGAATAGGTTTTCAGATTTAAACAGAGATATTGGTTAGACTGTATGTATTTGCAAACCTATTTCTTTAGGCAAAGATTAGAAAGGCAAGGAGAATCACAAAGTCAATTTTAACTGTGAATATGCACTTAAAAAGCACATGAAATTGCATCTTTGTCTGTGGCTCATGCATTTCTCCTGTGCCCTCAAACAAGCTCAACAAGACTGAAATCTAGATGAATTATTTTAGAACTTAAAAGATTTTAACAGTTGGCAGTTTTCAGTGAAGTTGTTCTCATCTGCATTTGCACATTTGAGCAGGAGGGAGGGAGATGGACTGAAAGAACTCTGCCTTTAATTTTGTATCTTGAGCTCTGAACAAAAATATATTCTAAACAGCACAAATGTGACACTAAAGGCTTCTCCCCTGAACTCTGCTCATTTCCTATGCAAAAAAAAAAACCTTGAGAGCTCCAGTTGAAAGTATTGCTATGATAAAGCATGAGGAAAAAAATGCAAATGGATTGAAATCTCCCAGGTTAACTAAACAATTGTCTGAGACAGAAACCAGTCAAGGTGGTTTTCACTAATTTGAAAAGAAAACCAAAAACAAAACCAAAAAAGAAACTCAAAAAAAAAAAAAAA
>VZTJ01003169.1:907651-974130 GCA_013397795.1 Orthonyx spaldingii
AAAAAAAAAAAGAGAGAGATGCAGCTTTTGAATAACACTGGAAAAGTCTGGCCACTTCTTTTCAGACTCAGAAACTGAAAGCAACATCTGATGACAGCTGTGGAACTCTGCCCAAACCAGCATCTGGCCTTGGGGTCTGGGTAGTGTGCCCAAGCCAGGCACCCTCGGGTACCAGGAGCTGGGGCACGGGCAGCAAAGCACTCGTGGCTCAAAGGTGATAAAGCCATATGGATTCACCAAAAGCTTCATTTCACTGAACACCCTGGAAGGCACTTGTCAGTTGTTTCTTACTTCTCCTGGAGAAAGGAGAGGGTAAAAGATCATCATGAAACCCAGAGGAAAGAACCAAAATAGCTGGTTGTGTGGGTAACTCATCCATCAGCCTTTACTTTTGTTTTCCAGATGGGCGAGGAGGCTGGGGACAGAGGTGAGGATATTGAGAGGCCGTCCCTTTGTGCAGCTGCGTGTTTGAATTGATGGGACAGGCCTCAAAATGACAGATGGATGCCTGCAGCTATTTGATATATTCACTGGATGAATAATAAATAAAAAGGCAATGCAGTGGCATTTAAAGGGCCTCAGACTCTACAACCTCCCAGACAAGCAGGCTACCCAACTTCAGGTGTTGCTCAACAGAAAGCTTTACAATCCTCAAGGCCTTGTTTTACTGTTGGGAGTGGGCAGAAATTGATGAAGCAGAATTTTAGTTGCTGCTGCTGGGAAAAAGTTCTTTTTCCACAGGTTTATCCTCACCAGAACTCTCAAGGGCTTTATAAGCCTGCCAGGAATTGGTACTGCTCTGGCTGTAATTGACCCAGAATATGTGTAAATGTCTCAGACCTGTGCGATAACAAAAAGCAGCAAAGTCATAGCAGCTTCACCAAAAGCCTATTCCACTGAAACCACAGGAAGAATTTGAATTAGATTCTTAATACGTACAGGTGTTCTTCCACATGGTGTAGGAGGATGAAGCGACAACCATAAATACAGGCATTAAACAGGCTCTTTTCTATTACTAGAGGGACAAACCTATATCAGCAAGTTGGATCTATTTAATATACATCATACTGACTGTAATAGAGCCTGGTAAATCCTAGCCAAATATAAGCTCACTGTTCTCCTCCACTTTCCATTCCCTTAATATCAGAGCAAATATCCTCCCAAAGAACGTGCAGCTGCTACTCCTGAGGTGGTTCATAAAAACTCATAGCAGCCTCCAACTGTAAACACAAATATGGCACTTAGTTTTGCTACTGATTTACTCCAAACCCCCACCAAGACATTTGCTGTGATGGCAAATGCTGCTGTCTGATAGCAAAGTCATGGCACCCAACAAAATACAGATGTGACTTGACAATTTAATTTTAAAAAATTCCCAACAAAACAACAACTATATTGATGCTTGATTTCTTTTTAAGCTATTTAAATGAAATGTTATTAATGAGACCTTATTTAATCTACATTATTTTGATCACTGAATTGCTGCTAGTTAAGCTTGAGGTACTAGCTGTGATACGCCACCATGTTCAAGTTGTTTCAGTGAAATGCAGTTTCAGTTAAATTCTATTTTTACTAGAATTGTGTAGTACCTTGTAAACCAAATTAACGTAGAGGCAGAATAAAATCATTTGCCTTTGCAGGAGTTGGACACTGCCTGGTCCCCACCTGCTCTTCATTCTGTGACAGAGGACAGGCCATAGGAGCTGCTCCTTTGACTTGTATTACTGTCCCTTCCCTGTGCTTTGCACATCAGGAGAAAGCTGCTCTGAAGCATGTCCCACTGCTCTCTCTGGGGAAGGCCAGCACTGAGCACTGCCACAAGAGACAGCAAGACCCACAGGCGACAGCTCTCCACAGAGCCAGCAGGTACCTGTTCCTCAGGGATGTGGTTGCATCCATGAAGGAATCACAGGACCTCTATCACAGGAAACTGGCAGCCTGACATGGTTTACAGAAGCCAAATCTTATTTTATTCTCAGAAAAGTGAATTAAACAACTATTTTTGCTTTCCAAGGGAAGAATGGGTACAGCAGTCTGCTCTGACTACACTGTCACAGTGAATAGATGGTGTATTTGCAATACAGGGAAACATGTCATGTTTCCTTTCCCAGAGCTGCTCCCAACAGGCATTCCCACCAAACAAAAACATACTGGATATAGTATCTCTTCAAGAGTTTAAAGATCCCCTTATTTTCTGCCAGAAATATCTTGCTTGCTTACCTGAAAAGTAAAAGGTTATTTAGTCTATAGAGCATTGTACCTCAGAGAGGCTTCCTCCCAAACACAAAATAAACACAAGTCCATCCAGTTCATGGTCCTTGGAAAGGCAGCTGGAGCCACAAGCAGTTCTGTGTGTAGGTATCACTCACTGCACAGAACCACATAGCTCATCCTACCCTGCCAGCACCACTTTTCACACCACAATGTCGGAGACATGAAGTTCTTAGCGGGCAGTTTGCAGTACACTCGTGCCCCCAGGAAACTTCCGTCCTGGAGGCCAAGATTTCTATGAGGTGTAAGGCAAGGTGTTACAAATCTTTTTAAAAGAACCATCCTCTTAAAGACTTCTACCTATAACCCCACATGACTCAATTTTTCTACAGGGAGAGAGGAGTTTACCCACAGACTTCTCTCTTTAAGAGATATCCTATACAAATCACTGCTTTCTGCCTAAGTGTATCTGCAAATCCATTTCTCCTTTCTTGAGAGAGTTCCAGAAGGTCAGACTAGCACTAGGAACTGGGAAGGCAGCTAGCTGGAAAGGACCTTAGGAAAACCTGCAGCATAGCAGAACCCTCTCTCTTCTTCCTTAGCCTTCCAGAAACTGTAATCCTAAAAGCTTGGCTCAGTATCTCCTCAAACCCTTCCATCAGTCCCCTTTATATAAACAAATAAAACTGCCTGTCTTGGCAGCATTTAGCAAAATTTTTCCTAGATATTGCATCTTGAATGAGATGAAACTCTACAATAGTTCAGATAACAACGAGTGCCCTGGCAGTGACTTAATGCCTTATTGGGCCCTCTGCCACCAGCTCCTGCAGCCACAAATGGGATCAAGGGCTTCTGCCATAGCTTCCAGCACAAAAACCCTGAAAAAAACACCATTAAAAATGAAAAAGGAAATCAACATCTCTACAGAAATTCTTAAGAAAGTTCCAGCACTGAACGAGACCTCCAGGTGCCTGTCTTTGTCTTCTCTCACAAGAAAATTTCCTTAGGCATCACATTTAGGTCTAACCAATTCTTTATTTAACAGAAATAAATTCAATAACTCTTAAAGTAAAAATTTGGAAATATTTATTTTTTTTTAATCCAGGGTAAGAGATCAGATGGAAGTGATGGATGTGCAGAAACCCCAAAGCCTCAGACATGCACACTTTTCCCACTTCTGGTGAAGACCAGGCCAGGCGTCCGTGCAGAGCAGGGGACTGTGAAGCAGTGGGATGAAGCCAGCAGCCATCCCAGCTCTGACACAGCTCCTGCATCACAGCCCTGACCTGTCTGGTCCTGGGACTGAGATCCCCGTGCTGGCCACACACAGCTGGGTTCTGCCAACCCCTCCAAATTCAGTCACAGCTGATATAAACAATCATATTTTTATACAGATGTACCTGAAACTGCACTGTACGTATGATGCATGTTTTGCTAATTCAACAATTGTGTCACAAGCATTCTGTGGGTTCTGTGGTTTGCTCCCTCTAGGACAAAATCTGCCCCTAAGGAACTAAAGTCCCTTAAACCAAAAATGTACAGCAGCATCTTAGGAAGCACTGCAAAAAAATGACAACAAATTTTCAAGGTCCCTATACAACACCAACAACTCTGCTTTGGTGGAGTGCTGTTTGTTTCACTGCTAAATTAATAATCACCTCCTACCTTGCTTCAGGGGTACAATGTCACAAAACCCCCACTGGCTTTTTGTTACTGGGAGGATATAATGGAGATCATGGATAGCCCAACACACACTGGGACTCTCCATCCAAGCCCCATCTCCAGGACTGACTGCAGCAAACCCCTACTGGGAATATGCACTGCTGCCAAAAAATCTCAGTAGAGGCCCTTAAGTCACTTTGCACCATGGTCTGAGACACCTCCCAAAGCTGGTTCACCTGCAGGGCACAGCACAAAGCTCATCCATCTGCTCAGGCTGCTGGAGGAAGGTGAGGGGATGGCTGTATCTTTACAGCAGAATGTCAGTTTGGCTCTGCTAAAGTTGCTCTTGAAAGCACTGAATTAAACGCAGTATTCTTTGTATCTAGCAGTTATTTCCTAAGTATTAAAAAAAAGTCACCTTGAATCCTTTAATACTAATCTGGAGTCTAGAAATTTGAGCCTATAAACAACAAGGTCACTTTTATATGTAGTATGAAATAAATAATAAAGTTCTTATTCCTGTTTATTTCAGTGATATACTTATTTCTATGGATCTAAATCCCCGAAAAGTTTCGCAAATCCAGTCCCTTCACTCAAGTATTATAGCTGAAAATTTTTGACTTAAATATCAGATATAGAAGCAGAATTTTTACATTAAGTCACAGAAGTTTTCTGCAGTATACCAGTTCTAATTAAAAATTGAAAAGAATCTTCCTATCATTTATATTTTTAAGTATTCCACAATGTAATTTTTAAAATACAGAAAAGAACCAGCTGGTATTTCAGGTGGCCCCAGGATTTCAATGGATTGTACTGAACAGCTGCTGCTGTCTTCTCCACAGAAAAGTAATGTTTGTGATATTTAATCTCCAGATATTTAGCCTTTATCCCTTTGGAGTGCAGTCATCATTACTTAATGTATCATCCATGCCAGAAAGTTTTATTACTTTACAACTAAGATTCTCAGTGCTGTTGCTAAAAGTCACCAAACATACTTCACCAATTTTTTCTTGCAAAGCAGCCAGGATTAACAGTGTTTCCACGTTGTCACCCATTGCCCAAACACCCCTTTGGCCACAGGAAAAACAAGAGTCAGAACTCCTACCTCAGTCTGCTAAAGCCTTCAGGGAAGAATTACAGTCTTTCAGCAACAAAGTAAATTTAGCATTGCTGGGTTTTAATTTTGCTGGGTTTAATTCCTGGCTGCAGTCAAAGCTTTGCAGGTCACAGTGACCAAAACACTGCATTTCATTTCACCCTTCTGAAAAGAGCAGCAATGTCCTCTTATGTTACAGACTTCCTACAACAAGATCATTCGTTTTCTAACTTGCTCTAATTACAATTTCCAAGATTCAGAGGATGTTTAGGTTGGATATCAGGAATAGATTCTTCCCCTAGAGGGTGATCAGGAGCTGGAACAGGCTCCCCAGGGCAGCGGTCCCCGCACCAGCCTGACAGAGCTCAGGGAGTGTTTGGACAACACTGTCAGGCACAGAGTGGGATTCATGGGGTTGTCCTGCACAGGGCCAGGAGCTGGATTTCAATGACCCTTGTGCATCCCTTTAAATTCAGAATATTCCATGATTTTATAATCATAAAAGTCCCACCATACCAAAACTCAGCACTGAAGTTATTCAAACTCCTATTCAAATTGAAAACATGAAAATTCATTCTGGGACAAAAATGTTGTCATAATACAAAGATACCTAATAATTGTGGTTTGGGTTTTGGGTTTTTTGTTGGTGGTTTTTTGGTTTTTTTAAAGCATAGTATTAGCATGTAAAGATTAAGCATTTACAATTTTCACATCAGAACAGTCATAAAAATTTCCAACCACGTCTGTACAAGAGTGAGGTAAGTGAATATCAGTTACATTGGGATGTACCAACACTCAGATGCTACTTCAGCTGAAGCTGCTCTTAAGGAAATGTAGTCAGGTGGTTTGTTTTGAAGCCATTCCATGGTAGAGTTGAAAAGAGAGCAGTTTCAGATCAAAACCAACCCAAAATTAAAAATTGAAAATCTTGTCAGAAAATATGCAGCGTTTTGCACAATTTAAGCTTTGATGGAGGAAAAAATGCTTACTATTGCAGAAATGATATTTTCAGTAAAAGTGGCCTTTTTTTCAGCAGTTTCTTCAAGGAAGGGTCTCAGCTATCTCTGCCTTCCTGACATCCAGTCGATGATGCTTCTGCAGCTGCAAAAAGTATTAAAACTGTGACTCCCAGGGACTAGCAAAGGTACTGCATCTTATTGCTCTCATTACAAAATCAAAATAAAGAATTTTAAAAAAGGTGATTTTAAATTCATAGCCACTTTAAAGGTCACAGAAAGTATTATACTATTACAAGATTAGCTAATTATATTATTTATGGAAAGCATTTGTTCTGGGAATAGAGATTAGACATAACTACAATTGGATGTGTCTATGACAAATCTAGAAATTCAACAAAGCTCCCCTAAAGTCAAAGCCAAGAGATTTTGTTGTACCATAAAACCACTCTGTACATGCTGTCCTGGCAGGAAAACCTCCTTTCCATTATTTATTACTCTGTGAACTGCTACTGGTAATGCTAATAGCTCTCAGCACTGTGCCCACAGCTGAGCAACTGGTGGATGCTGAGATTTCAGCTGAGTCGCTGTCCAGTCGCTGTCAGCAACCGAGCAAGTTTAGCAGCTCTTGACACTCTGCCCCAGAGACCTCTCAGCTCAGCCTTACACTGCCCTGAGGGGAGAACAATTGCCAGCCCTCCCTCTCAGATCTCATTCTGCAAGAGGAGGAAGGCCAGAACAGAAGCTCCTCCCCTTCACATGCAGCAAGGCTTTAACCAAACTTTAGCTCTCACAGGAAAGTTTAAGTTTAAAGAAAACCCTGGCAAGAGCTGGTCATCTTAAAATATTCCTGTGTAACCTGGGAACAAACAGTACTTTCAATGAGTTAATCAGTGTGCAACCTTCCCCACGTCCTGCTCCCTCTGTGCCACTCTGATGGTCCACTATCCAGAGGAGAAACCTTTTTCAGCTGGGAGACAGAAGGATGCTGATCTGTGGGTTAAAGATGGTGCTGGGACTAAGCAGTGCTTACACCTGGACTTGAGTGCAGAGCCAGGCACAAAGAATCCAGGATCCTAACACCCGTGTTTCTCCCCAAGCTCCATTTCAATACACAGAATTGTATAGCACAAAATCTGGCATTTGGGGCCTGCTTGTAATACACTTTCTTTCCATCAAGAGGACCTGTGTCACCTGCCTCCTCCTCCCCCACAATGCCCATATTTTCTTTATTGTTTCCATTCTGAGCCAGAACAGTCAAAGTCTGAGCATGTTGCTTAGCAATACAGGACTGGGATAAGCTATGCTTAAAGTGTTCTTCCTCTGCTAGAGGTCCTGTAGCGGCCATTACTAGTGGAAAAATCGACTTTTTCATTATCTTCTTATGGTTTCCAGGGGAGTTTCTCCCCTGTTCATACTGCATTTGCTTTGGATTCCCCCTCCTCCCAATGTTCTCACGTTAAATTTTTCTTAGACACAGCAACTACTCTCACCTCTCTCATGTATCTAATACATTTCTCAGCTGTAGGTTCTTTGGTGGGAATTTTCCACCTCCTTCTTAGATAACTGAATTCATTACAGAATTAAGCAAACAAATTTGGAATGTTACACGGCAATACCTGCAGGGAAAATAACCTCTGACTAAGTAAAATACTTCATTTCTCTCTTTTAGCCAATGTTCATGTTGACTTCATGGTGAAAAACTGCCAAACAAAAAGAAAAACGAAAGGTGTCTGAATCCCATTTTTGCAGTTCAGAATCCAAAAGAGCTTTCTTTCTGAGCAAAATGCCTGGCTGTTAATTTCAAAGACGTATGAAAATGAAAGCTGTATTGTATTCTCTCTCCATTTTGGTGCCTGATATTCAAATAAACTTCACAACAAAATTAACAGTAAACATAGGAGTCCCTTAGACTAATCTTTCCCATGCAGCATTATCTTCCCGAGAGACACTCTGAGGAAGGAGGGGGTCAATCTTTCAGGCCCATTTCTTGAGGAAAGCTGTGCCATGTCATGTATCTGTTGAGATCTCGTCTTGTTCTCTCTGAGAGAGGCTACAAGATCTTGTGTGCCTGGTGTTGAGGTTTGGTACCAAGTGTAGGTACAGAAACAAAGCCATCCTGCAGGTAAATCACATCATGCATTCGTGTGCTAGTACTCACTCCATCATCATCAAACAGACCCAAACGTTTTGTTTATACATTCAGGCTGCAAGCCTTCCTTAACTCTCTCTTGTGGTGTTTATTAGATTTGCAGTGCCAATAATCATGTTAAGCACAAATGGTTAAGGGACAGTCTCCTCAAGAAAGATCACTGCTCAGGAGGGAACTATCCCTATCTAATTACAGGTCATGCTGTTGCTGGACATTGCACTTGCTCTTGCTGTCTGATTGCTGCTGTCTCATTTTAAAGAGCACTGACCCTGCTCCAGGCATGGCTTTTGGAAATCAAGGCCCCATTGCAGAGTGTGACAGCCCGTGGTCAGTGAAACGTGTGCTGCACACCAGCCCTGGAGACAGCAGGCTGTGAACACACCAAATTCTCTCTGGGAGAGTTGGGAGCCATAAGTGTCACCCGAGGGCTCTGCAACAGCCATCCTGTACCCTCCCTGCTGGAACAGGCTTCATTCCAGCAGCACCTCTCACTGTCCTGGGTCTTTGCCCTGCAAAGAGCTGCAACCTGCTGGAAAACAGAGCCTGCACAGAGCCTCCGTCCAAACAGGCCGATGCTGCATGGACACCAAGTGTGCAGCAGGGCTGGGCCAGCGCCCCTGCCACCCTGTGGGTGCACAGGCACAGCGTCCCCTGCCCAGCCAGGGCGTCCGTGGGTGGCTCCGGGCAGCTGGGGAGCACATGGAGCAGCCCTGCAATGCAGCACAGCTGCCCCAGCAGCACAGGGGGCAATCTCAGAGGGACCAGCAAAGAAATGCAGCTCTCAGAGGCTTCAGCCTCCCAGGCCCTCTGAAGAGCACAGTGTGCTATAGCGAGATCCTTCTGGGCAGGCTCCTGCACCAGCTTTAATTGCAATTGCTTTAAATTTCTAAATAGCCTGGAGACTTGAGGTCCCACTCATTAACATTTTGGCAAAATCTCCCAGTCCTGAGCTACTTCCAAAACACTCACTTCTCTGGCAGAAACAGGTTCTTCGCCTGTCTCCAACCAAGAAAATAATCATATGTGACTTTTTTTATATACTGCAGGCATGACGCAGCTGAACATTTTGCTGGTTGCAATATAGTTTCAGAAATTCATCAGTCATTCAAAGATTTTTGTCTAAGGAGTTTTCAGGAAATTAGAATGAGCGTTAAAGATCACACTATTCAACAGATATAATTTCAATATTAAAGTCTCATAAATCATTGAATGAGTAGTGCTGACTAGATTAAAATCAAAGCCCAGATAAAAAAAATGCATTCACTTATTTATTTCAGAAGACAATATGGAGAGCTGCCTCCTTCTGAAATCACTGGTTATCTGAGAACAAACCTGTCTGGGCTTGAAGACCCTGCACCACACAAAGCTACAGCAGCTTGAAGTGCTTGAGCTCAGCACACCTGAGCCATCTGCCTAAGGAAACAGAACCAGTAGTTCAGGATGTCCTGGCTGCTCCATCTGTAATCCCACCAGTTACACTGCCTGACTCCTGACAGGCACTCTTATGAGGTGAGAGTCAGATCCACATCTTTTCTTTCACTTATTAGAAAAACCTCTCCTTTTAGTCTTATTTCTTCGAATGCCTTTCTTTTTCTTCCCCTACAAGCTCTTCTAATCATTGCTGTTGCAAATTATACTTGTCAAGTCTTTGTAAGTAATTTTCCTCCACCCATTAAATAGCTTCTATATCTCCAACTCAACATTAAAATTGCATGGTCAGTGTTTTTGAGCAGAAAAGATTGGTCAACAGGGGAGATGGCTTCACTATCCATAATAAATGCTCTGGCACCAATGTCATTTATGCATCTGCTTAATCAAAGAAGACAACCTTCAACATGGAAGATGGGGAAGGATAAGATCTAACAGAAAGGTATTTTAATTAAGCTATGAAAAGCTTGCTCTCTGATCACTCTCTGAGAGGCCAGTCAGATGTGGCTGAGGGGCTAAGGGACAGCACTGTTGGCTCTGTAATTCCAACTGCAAGCACTGGGAATATCAAAAGCAGGTAACAGTTACCCCAAGGCAAGTAATGCTATGTTTTGCCTCATTTTCAAAGGACTCTTTCTTTGCAGCTGCACTGGAGCATCATCATAATTCAGTTGTAGGGGTAAATACTAGATCAGCAAACTCAGGCTCCTGCTACCTGGAATTTACCTTGGATATCAGTTTCTCCTTTTCCTCAAAGTTTTATTGGGTTTTATTTGTTTGCTTGTCTGTTTTCTTAAGGACAACAGAGGCCATTTGAAGCTGAACTGAAAAGCTGATACAGAATTTTATCAAACTGCAGGAAAAATTGAAGATTTAGATGCCCTCTCTATATGTAAAAAGAAATCACTGCTGAAACGTTGCTAATATCACTAGATCCAGAATAAAATGTTATGTGTCCCTATGGTATTTCAGAGGAATAAAGGGATAAAATGAACAGTTTGCAAGCTAATTCTCCATACGTAACAGAGTATTTGTCCAGATTTAGACTATGATCTTCAGGAAGGCAAGGGAGGGATGGGTTCCCAAATCCCATTGAAAAGCAATAAAAATTCACCTTTTAAGGGAATTCAAATTTAGATGAAATTTTTCCTTCTACATTTCATCTTGTTAGCCCCTACCATCCATAAAATTAGTGAAATTATCTACAAAGGTGTTTCAATCAAACAGCTACAATTTCAATGGTGTGTTCAAAAGAATTAAGTTATCACAAGTACCATCCATGTTAAAGGGAAGTACAAAAACAACCACACAATCTGGACTTTCCATGTGTAAAATGAAAGGACCCTAAACTAGCTATCAGCATGTTACTAATTGTAAAACAATAGTGATAGATACTGGAAGTTAAAGCAATGAACTAACGGTGGGCAATAGGTTAATTGCAGTACAACAGAATTTGAACACATAGGAGGAAGAGAGAATTCTAGAGGAGGAAAAAATCCATTACTTGGATTAGATGTTTTTTCTTCACTCAATGTGCAAAGGTTGAGCAGATGTTTCTGGTTTGTATTTTATGGATAAATTGTGAATGAAAAAAAAAAAATTTCCTGTAGACACCAAGAGCCAGCCTAAGCTACTGTCCTTTCCAAATTAACCAGCCCAAATACTGAGCAGAGAGCCAAAGATCTCTTTGAACCACTGAGGTTTAACTTTTAGCGTGTCTCAGAAAGGAAGACTCTTTTAAGGGGAGATAGGACTGCCAGCTTAGTTTGTGTATTTCAAAGGGCAAAGGCAATGCAGAAGGGCAGCAGTAACTAGGCATCTTGCAGATGAACAGATGGTATAAACCTGATATATATTACCAGTTAACTACAGTTAAATAAAATACATTTTAATACATCACTTTATCATGTAATCAACTGGAGACAAGTCATGGGGTTAATTCAAAAACAGAAGTACAGGGAAAAGCTTAGGGACTATCACAGGTAATTGCCTCAAAATGATTTCCCACTAGTGTTCAGTGGCAGAAAAGACTAATACTACCCCTGAATGATCAAAAAGAAGAAGAACAAAGTCAGTATCACCTCTAAACCCAGCTTCGGTGAAGCTCTTATTAGGTTGTTGCTCCCAGTCTAATTCAAGGAAGATGTGAAAAAGCAATGAGCAATTTAAAGCAGAGCCACAAATGTGATTCACCAGCTGGGAAACAAGCCTTAAAATGCAGGGCTTAAGGCATTAAATATATTTAGCTTTCAAGAAAAGCTTCAGCTGTAGCTTGATCACTGTACATACAGGTGAAAGAGAGAGCTGTGGTGGCAGCTTTTCAAAGTTGTTGACAAAGAAAAACAAGAGCCAACAGATGGGAGCTGAAGTCACACAAATTCAATCTGGAATAAGAAATAATTTACCATCACAAAGGCTAATTAAACACTGGAACAGTTTTTCTCTGAAGGTGATAGACTCCTTCCAATGTAAGCTTTTAAAAGTGGATGAAACACTTTTTAAAAGATGTTCTTTAAACCATACATCATTTGAAGTGCTGCACAAGACTCATTGTCAATATTCTGGAGGAATTACCTTGCCCCTGCACTGGCTTCAGTTTCTGCAGCTTTGCATGAGGGTGTCTCACCTATTTAAATATCATAAGCTCAATGCAGACCCTCTGTAAGCTACAAGGATTATTTCTCTTCTTCCCCCTGACAGTCCTATAGGGAATCAGTCAGATTTTGATTAATTTTGTTTTCATTCCAAGTTCTGAAATTTCAAACACCACCCACAGCCAGAGCAAAAACTGCCTGTGAAGTTACTCAATGCTCTAACATGGTGCACCAGTCTTTCCCTTTCAAGGTTAAAGTGCCCAGCAGAGCTGAAGTCAGACATTTAGCCTCAGCAGACAAATTTTGCCTCATTATTTTACCTCAGCACCTGCTTTCGGTTTATTGGGAGGGGAGGAGAGGGGGAACGGGGGGTTGGCTATTCTGCAACTTTGGCTAGCCGAATTATTTAGACAAATTTCCCCTAATCAAGTCCTTACCAGTGAACAGAGTTTGTGTTCTGGGGACAACTCTCTCTAATTCCGTCTTTCAGTACACCAGCTAAAAAATAAAATGCTCAAATTAACCAAGGACCCAAGGTCAATCCAAGCATACTTTGGTGAAATGTAAGGAAACCATGACATTTAAAAGAGGGAAGAAAAAGGCAGAGGGGGTAAAAAAAAACCTTTCTGCTCTGAAACTGCAAAATAAGGGTGCCCATACAGAGCACTGAAGATTTATACACAGATATAAAAATACATCTTTACTAGTAACAGGGAAAAAAAACCCAAATCTTTTGACCCAGCAGCACTGTAAGCCTTACTAGAAATGCCATGAGAATGAACATTCAATCAGCACCACCACTGAAATGCTCTAATTATGCACATCCATCACGTTACTGTGTTTTGACAAAATTTAAGTTGATGGCACCAAGGATATTTCTACCACCCAAAACACTAAAATAATCTTGTGTAACACAAATCACTGGGAAATACATTCCATAAACTGACTTCTCAAACAAGCTCAGAATGATCCTTTACCCTCTCCTTTCACCAAATTAAAAAGGAAAGAGAAGGCAGTACAGTGGGTCACTGAGATGTGTGCAGCGTTTGACAACCTGGGCCAAAATCTATTTTCATTTGCATGGCTAAATAAGTGCAGTAGTCCTTACCCCAAATCTCAGATGACTCCCCTAAAGCCACTGCAATCTTCAAGATTAACAACCGAAGATGTATTTCCCTAACTCAAGCAGAACAAAAGGAGGGAGACAGAGAATGTCAGAGATGGGAACTGCACATGTTTTAAAAACACTCAGTGAATCCTATTCACAAAACCCACTTTGGCTGCTACTCTCTATGCTTAAACATTCTATGATGGGAGAAAACCAATACCTTTCTGCTTATTTCATTCTTATTTATAATAGCTTATTACACTTTAATTCATCCAACTCTTCTTTTGGATTTCTGGGCAAATTGTGCTAAAAAGCCCATGTAAGCAACAAATATTTTATTAATGAACTGGAATCCACCATCATGGAAGTGAATATTTGATTTCTTCATTTTTGCCACCCTGATTCCCTACTACCCTTGGTTTCTAGATGGTAGCTTTATTTTCAGATTTTCTGTTTTCAGTCACCTTTCTTACTTATTAGTAATAAGTATCCTAAACTGCCTGCAGTCATCATTAGAAACTGTGTTTTTCTCCAACAACCACTCCCTCCAGTGACAGGCAATACCACTCACTACAAATGAAAATCATGAAAAGTAATGAGAGGGGGAAAGTGGAACAAGCACAACCAAGTCAGAGGCATCAAAGTCTCCCGCTAACAAAATGAAGGAAAACCACATGAAAAACTTTTATAGGATTTAAGCTGAAGTGCACTTAGAAATCAACATATCTCTTTCAGCCTCCTTTGAAGTCAGATGCTGTGGCACCAGTTCTAATCCAAGTCCAGGGCTGAACAAAGTTCCCAGTTCAAACACCCCTGTATTACTGTAATGGTGGCACAGGGTACCCATCTGTCAACACCAACACCCATCCCACCTCTGAAGGCTCTGAACCCTGTGAAAGGTTTGTATTTCCAACATAGAAATAACCAAGGGTTGGAAACCCAAGCATATGCCATAGAGCAGGAATCTTTAGTCCCTAAGTTTTCATAGGAAAAGGGAAGTAAATATGCTTTTCTAGTAAGAACACAAATATTAGTCTACAGCAAAGTATAGGGAAAACCCCAGGATTAATGCTTTGATGGCTCCCAAGTATCTCCCTGGATAACTGTGCTGTAATCCTGTAATGTGTGTTTGAAATAGCCCCCAGAACTCATTTACAAGGATATAATACAAGTTCAGCCCTGTGTCTGCTTTGGACCTAAAAACTACAATCTATTCCTCATGGATAATATGTGTCTTCGTGATGTGCTCTATTAACATCAGCTTCCTTTTTAAAATTCAGTGCTCTTCTTTCTCACTGCCAAAATTAATATCCAGATTTGTATCTATATTTAGTGACCTGCCATGCAATTGTGCTACTAAGCTTAAATGGTTAATAGTTTGTTCAGTGCTATATAAATTCTAGACAGTAGTTATAAGACTGGTGTGAAAGCTGAAATTTGCTGGCTAATACCAAATTTCTGCAAGAGTTGCTACATATGCAAAAGAGCTTCTGCTCTCCAATCCCAGATCTGTGGTTGTCACAGTGATTAAAACTCCATGTTTCCTAAACAATTAACTAACATAGTCTATTAAATCTCATTTTATTGCTTTGAATGGATTGAGATGGTACAATAATCCAGCTCGGAAGCAAGACAGAATTTGCATATCTCTTTCAGAAAATGGATGAGACATAAAATGAACGACATGGTGGATAAAACCAAATCCTAGTGTGTTCTCAGTCTGCTTTGCATTTGATTTTCTCTGCTCTACTATAAACAAGTTTTAGCAGTGATAGACTTAGAATATATAGAAATCAAAGACAGAGAAAGCTCTCAGAGGCTACCAAAACAATTCACTTTAAACAGAACAAGCACATCACTCAGTATATTTTGACAAATCTGAATCTGAAATCAGCCAAAATGTTTGTTTTCTTTGACTAGTACTGCTGGAGACAGCACTGCACATTGTGTATCCCATGCTGCAACTTAAATTCAGTTTTGTGGTTCAGAAAGTTTTTCTTTTAGTGCTTCAAATGGAATATATGACCTGCAATTCATTTATATTTCCTATGTAATTAGTAGCTGGCAAGTAAAACAAATTAGGTGCTTGATAAACACAGACAATTATATTTTCAAAGCAGTTGTATTTATGCTTGGAAGGAAGGACAGTTTTATGAATATGTAATCAAGGATGTAAAATTGGAAAGAAAACAAAATAGAGCATAGTTAATTTGGCGGTAGCGACAAATTAACACTGAGCCAAGCCCCCTGCACATGCACTGCCCTGATAAACTTGTTATTAGCAAAGGTTCACTAAGAGGAGCTTGGTAATCCTTCTTCTGTGTTTGCTCTTCTCTATTAGTCCTTTGAGAAAATATTGTTTATAAAATAAAGATCTGCACAAGCAAAGATAAGAGTCCCTGCTTCCTGACTAACCCGTTTAATGGCTAACAAGCTGGGAATATATAGCTCTTCTCTCCTATTTCCTTTATATATTTGGCTACAGGTGTGTGCTGCACACCAGTGATTACCAAGCATTTAGGAGCAGCTGTGCCTCCGAATGAAAGATGAAACTGAACTGAAAGTTTGTTTGAAATGGAAGTAAAACCTGGCAGATGGCAGCAGCCAGAAATAGCACCACTGAAACGGAATTTTTTGTGCAGCTACTGCTCCAGAGCACCAGTGTGAACGGGGGGAGGACATCTCAGCAACAATCTACAAGGAAAAAAGGGGGAAAATATAAAGTAAAAAAATAAAAGAGTTTGGGGGGGGGGAAAGACAGTAGAGGGAATGGGAAGAAAAGAAGAAAATCAGCTTCATGTGTCAACACCTAAAAAAAGACCAGAAATTTAAGAAGAGTCTATTTAGCAAAAATGAAAGAATTATAAGTATCTATAAGTTGGGTTTGTTCTTTGAGCAAAAGCAAAACTAGTGGAAGCTCATGGAAAAAATACTCATTTAGAGAAAGAAGGTGAAAACTGACCGGTGGTCAGAATCAAAGAATTTCAATCACAGTAAGCCTTTGATGTACTGTGGAAAGCTACACTTTCTTCAAAACATTGTGGAAAGTCATTATGCTGAAATAGATGTAGATCTAAGTGTTCAGGGAGATATGGGGTTAAAGGCATATGCCAAAAGGAACATTCAAGGGAGTGGTTTTAGGTATTTTGCAAGAGCAAGCTGACTTCCATTTCTTTAAGAAGCAGCCACAGCGCAGAGGCTCATGGCCAGCAGCCCCCAGTGCCCTCTGTGCAGGGAGTTTTGGGGACTGCAGCGCCACTAAGAGAACTCCTGTGTCTCTTACTCAACCCCACTGATGACTGACTACAACTTTGTGTAGCTGAAACTTCTCAGAAATGACCTAAAACTGAATTTGAGAGGAAATGTAACCTAAAGTGTTTCGGCCTTTGGCCGTTCCCCATTGGACTGACACTGCGTCCTTCCTCCAGTGATGATGCTTCTTCTGAACATCAGGGTGGTCTGGTAAGAGCAATTCATCTTTATCAGAGATCAGGCTTTTGACTTTGACATATTTATGTATAACTCCACTCTGTAATTTCTCAGTGAGACATGTTTGAAAGTCTTGAAATCACTTTTCAAAATGGAATTTTGCCTGGTAAAGTCACAGAAATCTTCACAAAAAGCCCTGCATAACCAATTCCAGTTTGATTGATTTGCATTAAATTAATCCTATTACTGTTTTCTAAGAGAAGAGGTCAGAAGAAATGGGTTGTTCTCCATTCACTGTGTACACACAGGTGGAATAATATAATGTGACACAGTAATTAGAAACTGTAAATTAAGATCACATCTGGAGGTAGTAATAACCTAAAACTTGAACATTTCACTTTAGAAATGTCTTTTTCATTTAATGTTGTCGTTTGGCTGCAACTAATGTCAGACCATGCAGTAGTCTGGAATCAGCAATATCACAGGCAGATCATCCTCATGACTTGAGGAGATCTCTAACTGCGCTGCTGCTCTACCACATCTCATTGTTTAGGGAAAGCTGACAACCTCACCTGCCTGATAAAAACTGTTCCAGATGATTCAGACCAGTTACTCATGGCAACCACTTTGCAATGATCTTCTAATATGAGTCATTTTATGGTGATTCATTTACTTTTTCATCTTTTTAAAACAAACTTTCCAGTATGAAAAAGTTTAAAGATCTCTTTGAAGAGACAATTTGCAATTGCAAAGCTCTATTTTTCACTAGAGACAGAATCATTGCTTTACCAAAACAAAGCTCTTCTGAGCAATTTTCACCTATCTCTGGTTTTGTAAACCAAGCCCAGTCTGAGTGCAATGTTGGAAACAGTGACATCGGTGATATTCTGTACCATGGGTGGGTTTCTAGGCGACGATGCAAAGTTCTGCAAAGTTATCCAGAATCCCAAGCTTTCCCGAATCTACAACCATTATATTAGATTCACTCATCCAATAAATGTCTGGAGCAATTATGTAAAAAGTTTCTTTCTGAATGAAAAGATTTTCTGCAAAAGTTAATTTTACAGGTCTTATAAAGCAACTGAGATTTTCTTTTGCAATGAATATTTGTTTTGCTAAGGAAGCATGGGGCAATCTCTGTACAAAATTGAGAGCTGTTGAGATCTATTGATTGGGGAATTTTATGTTGGATTTGAGGTCTAAGGTTTTTTTCTAAACTGCCCCAGAAGACCATAATTCTGACCAGTCCTTAACAGAGAGCTACCCTGGGAGCGACATACACATACATTTATAAAAAATATATTAATATATTTAACCATTTGCAGTGGCTGTGTGGCAAAGTTTGCAAACTTATAACCAAGGGAAACCCCCTAACACTGGGGAATGTCACTCACATTTAAGCTCCCTGAGAGCCACCATCTATGAATAAACATCCACAAGTTGGCAGAATTTTGTAGAGACCAAAACTAAAGAAAGTTATCGTTATTGCTGCTATACTGATGGCCTTTTTAGCCTCTGCTAAATATGGAGAAGGTAAACAGACAGCCCTGGGTTGAAGGAGGAAATTAAATTACTCTACAGGCAATTAACAGCGGGAGTGTAACAGGAACACAAAAACCAAAGTCAAGTTTGAAACAATGTCCTCATCAAATGCTGCTTTCCCAAAGGACAAATGATTGCAAAAGAGCAGAAGATTTTACGTATCAGGCATGTTTTGCTCTGCAGTTGTTTAGACTCTGGAGGGAGCTGAGGGCACTCTTTCAGGAACCCAGATTTCATACATCACATTTATAGGTTAGAACCATCATGCCCACGGAGAAGAGCCTGAGGCTTTTGAAGATGCTGAAAGAAACTTCAGCTATACAAACATAATTCAGAAAGATAAGGCATTTGAAGTTCTTGTTAAAAAAATAACTCGATGTGCAATGTGCAGATCTGCATGAGTAGTCATTGCAAATGAATGATCTCGTGTACTAAAAAGGGCAAAATCTGTCTTTCTTATACATAAATTAGTGGTTTGCATTTATCCAGTAAAGCAAGACTGAATAATGTATTATAGTAATGAACTTGTTGGGAAGACGACCAGCTTCCATTATCTTTGTGCCATTCTAGTCATTTCACAGTATTTTCAGTGTGTCCTCATGTTCTCAGAAATTTGGATTTTAAGTCTTTTGTGATATTTAATTAGGAAAGCACAGAGTTTTCTCCACATTCTCACAGGGGCTGAACTCTGAGCTTAACTAAAACTCTACAATCTCTTCCTGCTAAGGATAAGGTTACATTTCTACATTGTACCTATCTAGGAAAAAAACGTAGAAAAACCTGGTGCTATTGAGTTCTGTAAAAAAAGAACATTAGCACACGGTTCTGGAGATCTTTCTGGCAAAACTGTTCAGCTATTCCGTAAGAGCCATGAAAGGCAAGTACTGTTCTTTCTTATTTCAAAAATATTCTCAAGTAGGACTTGTTTTCTGCCTCTAGCAGCTTGTTTCCCCTCAAGCCTGTTGATACAGAGAGCTGTCTATGAATATGTTATATTTTTTTTTTTGGTATCTGCAATACCCATGCTTACAGCCTGAAGCAAAAGGAAGCAAAGATGATGAAGGTGTTTCAAGCATTCTCCACTTCAAACATTCTCTCTGACGGTCAGAAAAGCTGAGCGATGGAGGAATATAGCACTGCCTAATAAATGGGACAAGGTGGACACACATAACTGGAAAGGGACACATTGGTGACTTTATCTGGCCCACAGATAGATGCTTCTGTGATATGCTAAGATCAATGAAAAGCAGATTTATATACCTCTTTCTGTCCATTCTTTATTTCACCTGTACCAAAAACACAGGCATTCTCGTTGTTCATGCAATACTTCTCCAAATCTTTAACAAGCTCAGCCACAATCAGCTTCCTGTCAAAACCACAATTTTTTACCTCAAGTTGTTTACACTTCTACTTTTTTCTACCCATAACCCATCAGTTTCTGCCTCCCAGGTGTATCTGATGCAATATGTATAATCTCCAGCCCTGGGTTGTAGCGTAGCCATAAATTTAGGCATTGTACATGAGCAGTAATGTTCTCTTAAATTAACTTGAACAAAACCCTTTACAAACACTCTTCTTTGTGTCAGGATCAGTAATGACATACCAAAATAAACCCCAACACAGACAAGTCAAACATATTTCAACTTTCTTACTGCTTAAACACACTTTATTGGCCAGGTACTAAAAGTTCCAGTCAGAGACTAAAAACTGCAATGGGAATTATCTCAGTGTGCATTGATTGCTAATCTAAAAATACATGTCTGTTTTCACTCTGTTTAATAATTCTAAAAGACAATTTCAAAATAATGGATTTTATTACTATGAACCTACATTCCTCATAATTTTATTCTGTGGGCATCTTCAGTCACGTCTGGGTTGTTGAACCACCAATCCACATTTGTCAAGATTTTTTGCAGCAGCAGAGGCTCACCCAGTGTAGGGTACATGCAGAAACCAGCACATACAGATGAAATGCACCACTTGTGAACGACTGCAATCCATCATGCAAGCTGTGGCACCCTTAAACTCCTCAAGTCATGAATTTAACAGAATTTTTAATTTAGTCTTCTGAGTATTTGTAAATCAGTATCTGTTACAGCATCTGCTGACCTGCTGCACTATCCCAATCACCCACAGCTACTCCTCACCTGACAGGAGCATTCTTATCTCCTGCCAACACAACATTAATTCCACCTCTAGACAATTAACCCCCTGTCAGAATCATATTTTCCAGACTGAAATTTCTAGGGATTCAAGATATTTTATTAAAGGCTTCACAGTCTAAATGCTAACAGCACTAATTCTCTTCTTTGCTGAGTTCCCCCAGGGAGGAATAAAAGAGTCAATTTAGCTGACTAGCCTTTGTTTTCAGAAGCTGACAATATCAAAAAGGGCTGTAAGATAGAGGCTGTAATCCTACAATATTAGATTTTTTGATGTTCAGCTCTAAGTGGATGCCTAAGTTACTAGTACACATAATAGTTGCCCCTTGAAATGAACCATGTAATTAATACAGAAATATGAACACATTAAGTTAAAAGTTAAGTAGCACCAGCATAAAGCTTGATATTAATGTTGCTTTCATTAAACATCAAGAGGTAGAAAAAAACATATAGAGACCCTTTGATTCTCTTTAGTTCCTATTATTCTCTCAGTGTCTCACAGTAGAGTATGGCTAACATGTATGATCTGGTACACACTGGATTTGCTATCCTTGTGTTATACACTTTAATATATTTCTATTAATATGATAAGAATCTGATCTACTTCACAGTATCTTTGTAAATAGCAATACTCTTTGATAGATCCAAAGAAGATGTAGAAGAAATTCTCTCAGACTGCATGAATTATCTTGCAATGTACAGGCAAAGCCACACCTTATATGCAAACGTCTTGCAAATCCCATCTGAAAACACTCTGAAAATAGAAACTTATGTTTTATTACAAGGCTTTTGCAATGTAATAAGTTCACTTGCCTAATTCATTAAAAAATGTCTTATCCAACATCTTGAAATTAGGCCCTTAGAGAACCTGAACAATTCACCAAGACCCACAATGAAAATCTACTTGGACACCAAACCCTGCATATTCAGTGTTGTGAAGAGAAATAGATTCATGGGTGAAAGATCATTTCTCATTAAGAATGCCCTGAAAAAAGAATGAACCTTTTCTGAACATCATTCATTGTTCTCCACATGGGGTTGGCAGCACCAGCAGCCTAACTAGATTCACATCAGAGCCTGAATTCATGGCATCTCTGCACAGAAAACCAGGGACAAGACAATGGGATGGCAACCAGGATTAGCTTGTGTGTATTAAATTTCAGGACACAGTGCCTAAAAATGCATGAAAATAAAAGACAAGTGTGATGGCAATCTGCCTTGCTCCAACCACCTGGTCAGTACAGTGCGGTGGGAGCATCTGCAAAACAGAGCAGACTCATTCAGGCATCTTCAATCTTGGCATCTCCAGCCCGAGGATGAAGGATGTCACTGAAGATTAGTCTGGCAGAGGCCAAGACTTTTTATTCCATCAGGATTGCGAAGGGTTTGCGAGTTTGTATTAAGAGAATCCTTGAAAACTTAGATAATAAGGGCAACAAATCTAAAAATCTATCAGATATATAAAATATTGGATGACACCTATATGTAAATCTAAATACAATACCTAAAATATAATATGTAAGCAGCCTCCCATTACAGCATGACGGGTCAAAACTCCAGTCAGAGAGCTCTTGGAGGTGGGCAGGAGGACTGGAAGGTAACAAACAGGCAGACAGATTCCTTTGGAAGAAGAACAGAGGAGGAAGGATCTGCCTCTAATACACCAGTTTGATGAAATCACTACTCTTAAGTTATTGTGCTGGCAGGCTCCACTCTGACAGTGGAGTAGCACTAACTGTAACCCAGTGAGTTATGAGGAAGCCTCGCCAAGAAGAGTGATTACATCTTCCAGGGCTCTAGAGATGCTTGTTTATTAAATTTCTTCAAAAGATCTTATACTAAAGCAACTTTAGAAAATTTAACACCGTAAATTTAAAAATTGCAACTTTTAAATTTATTGTACTAAATGTCAAATGCAATGACTGAGTTTAAATGCACAGATGTTTAATTAGACCTACCTTACATCTTTTAAGGCAGCATCTGCTAGACTCCATTAGCAGACTTTGCCCAAAGAAGAATATTTTGTCTACTTCAGAGAACTCAGCAAAACCCATCTTCTTAATTTTACAGTAATAAGAAGCATCTTTTCTCTGTATGTGTGAGTGCAAACACTGGGGATGTTTATACCTTACTGTGCGTTCCCTTCTCTTGCAATTAGTCCTTTACTAGTAATTAGCAACTATCTTCCTCAGTTATGGAGCACTTGTACACTAAAGGAAACTAGGACTAGAACTCCATAATATATACTTTTACTGTATGGAATAATTAAAATGTCAGACAAAGTTTTCCTTTTGCTTAATCTATTTACTAATGCTGTGAATGACAGAGAAAGGAGACAGCTCTTGCTTATTTCTACTGTGTGCAGAGTGTTGTCATCCTGAAGTGCTGTCGCTAATACATTTCATAACACGTTGTCTCATGGGATGAAACAGTTTCCCAAGATTAAAAAGGGAGGGGTGATTATTTTAATTAACCTGCTGCTACTAGAAATCTAGGGATATTAACTCCACATCTCTAAGTAGGTGTAAGATAATATTTTTCTTGTTAGCAGAGAATTCTTCTTGATTTCCATTTTCAATATGTATTCTCTGCCCACAGAAGGACAGTTACAATCCTTTAATATAAGCAGAGAGCTTTTCACAAACATTCAGTCCCATAAATAAAACCAATGCAACAAAACAAACAGAAACATCCAGTCTGTTGCTTTCTTTCAATTAAAAGAGAACAAAAAGCTGAAGTCACTGTGCAAGAGAGAAAAGCAGAGGAAGAGAAAATACATTGTCCGCCTTGATATGAGCAGGTACCTGAGGGAAGTGGAAGAGTGAAGAATGTGTGACGTCTATGTTCATGTGCTGACTTCAGAGAATGGGCAGAGAGCCAATTTCAAAGTGAAAAATAGCTCTATGAAATTATTTAATCTATTCATCCAGATCTCTGCAACATCCAAAAGTGATTCTGCACATTCACAGTTATAGAAAACTCCCACTAATTTCAAGTATTTAGCACAGCAAAGTCATGTCTTGGGAATGGTTAGGAAATTATTTTTAAAATAGTCTAGGATTTCAACTAAGGAGGTTTTTAAAAGTCAAATGCAGAAGGAGCTGGCATGCTTGCACCTGGAAGCTTGCAAAGCACCAGCCAATATCACACAGCTGTAACCAACACTATTAATCTTTCATTTTCAAGAACACCAATTTAAGAGAAAACTGCTTAGTAAAAGGGAAGTTAAACAATATGCTACCCAGGATTTAAACAATATACAACCCACCTCACTTTTTAGCTTTCGACAAGACCTTTAACCCACTATTTATAACAGAAGAGAACAGGTACATGCTATAACGCTATATAGCTTAAGTTATTTACAGCTATGGACCATGAGTAATTTCTAATTTCACTCATTCCCTACTTGCAGCTACTACAGATGAATCCCAGCATGGTTGGGATCCTTGTCCCAAAAGGATTCAACACGTCAGAGCCAAGGGATGGAATCAGCCAATTCAGTAAAACGTGCAGCTCCAAAGGATGCGTAAAACACAAGGCGCTTCCTGCTGAAGGTGAAGGACTGTACAGAGGCAGAGTTGGATATCAAATAGTCACTTCTTGATGTCCTAACCTATTTTTTTCCTGTCATTCTTTGTCATCCTTCTTGAAGTCTGTTATAATGATGCATTTTTAACCTGTTTCTTCAAGAAATGAGGCATACGTGGCCGCGTTGCCTGGCCATCTGTCAGTTTGCAATTTTGCCTCAAGCACATTTTGAACCTGTTGAACAATTTCAGCCAATTTGACAGAAGACTAAAGGTCTCAAACACGGAAATTTTAGCATATTTCATCAAAAATTAAAGCTAAAAGAAGAGAAAAACCCAGTGTATTGCTGTGTATGTGGCTGGCAAGGTGGGTGGCACAGAACACAACACTTGGGGGGTGACAGGGAGGCTGCAGACCCTGGAGGGGAGATGGAGCTGAGCTCCAGTCCTACAAATCCTTTGGAAGCTCTTCTTCATCAGACCTTTACATCAACCAACATCACATTACTGAAGCAGTGTCTGCAGGTTTCAGCCAAAAGTCAGGTAATATTCCCAGAACGATATTTTGTTCTTTTGGGTTTGTGCACTTTTTTCCTCCAAATAGCTTTCAAGCCAAGGAGAAAAAGAGAGGAATGGGGTACATTAATGAAAGAAATGGCAGGAAGGGCAGAAGTGGTGTGATCATTCCATATTCATGTACTGGAAATGAACACAGGTGACCAGGATGGTCAGAGGCCCAGAATAACCAGGTACAGGATTTTCCATCTAGCTCATATAATCTCTGGATTTGGTCCACAAACACTGGAGATTCTGAATTATTCAACAGCAAATAAAAAATCTTATAACCGTCTTCAGTTATTGCATGCTAGTTTCTCCAGGTGAGGCCTGAACAAATAGCAGTTTGGTCTTAACTGTCTCCATCTGTGACCAGGAAAGAAGGAGGATAAAACAAAAGGGAGTGATACTTCCATTGATGCCCATACTCATAGCTCCCAGGTATCAACAAATTAGCTTTTCCTGAGCCAAATAGCATGTGTATCCAAGCAATCACATTTAATTGTCATTGTTGCATCTATTCTCTAGCAAACTAATTCTTTTTTATACCAATTTACAGTTTTGTACTTAAAATCTTTCAGCATAATGAATTTTGCTTCTGAGTATGTACAAAAAACCCCACCTTTTAATTTCTTTAAATCTGCTTAACATCTTAAGAAACTTCCTTTTTTTTTTTGTAATGGGAAAAAATACATATTTGTTATGTAGCTGCCAGCCTCACATTATTTGTGATTTTATAAATTCCCATCATATTTTCCCTCAATCATCTCCCTTCCTAGATGGATGAATCCCAGTCCGTTTGATATCTCTTCCCTGAGAAACCTTTTAGTGCTTTTGACCACATTTGATCATCCATGTTATCTTTTCCATGCATTTCCCATGCTGGGTATATCCTCCCTGAGAGGGCAGAGCCAGAACTGCACATTCAGCATGTGGGCAAACAGGGAATAAGTGATGGTGCAACAACGTCCACAGCTCTGTTCTCATTTGCTTTACTAATAATGCTTCAGATTCTCCTTTATTGCTAAGAAATGGATTAATTCTTTAGAGATGTCCATAATGACTAATATCTCCTCCCTGAACAATAATAGATGATTTAGAGACCATTTTTTCAAATCTGTAGCTGTTTATTTTTCCCTTGTGCATTAATTTTTCAAACACTAAATTTTTTATCATTTTTCTTTCACCCAGTCAGTATTCGATTTCTGTTATTATTTCCCTCTTCCTTCCACTCCCCTATTTTTAACATCTCCATCTTATAAATCTTCTCTGTATTTCAAAATCAAAAGTATACAACCTTATCTTTATGTCCTTGTGACTTGCACCTTCAAGTTTTCCCAGCAATACAAAGTAGATCACAACAGTGACATTAGTTTGACATTATCAAGGAAAATATTAAATCAGCTCTAATAAGATACATTTAAAGTCAAATTAATTGTGTCAATTTCCCTGTTTAAACATTCAGTAACATTGTCAGTGCTTTCATCCACATCCCTCTTCAGCTTCTGGTGAGGGTTTTGTGTACCTCATAGATACAGAGAGATATATAGAGAGAGATATATATATAGTGTCTATGTCTTTACATAATGGAGATTTTTAAAAGATTTTCTGAAGTCTATTGCTCACTCTCAGCACCGTGTAGAATTATTAATGCTATTTGCAATGTGATTAGGAAGTCTTAAATACTGTTTTGTGCAATGAAGATACACTATGACAATATTTGAGTGGATTCGATGAGTCACGCAGAGTTTGATTTCATGAAAGCAGGACTGCATAGCAAAGTGTGAGGCACCTCTCATTGGCAGTGCAGTCACACACTGCCTCCCTCATTGAAAATTCAGTCACATGCCATTATGCTACTTTTTATACAATATGATATCCACCTATTCTTAGCAAGCATCGCTTTGAACGCAAGCAGAATAAAGCATAGCATGACTGCCCCTTGTGCTATTTTAGACAAATACAGAGTGAAAACCAAAGTGTTTTCACAGACAATGGGCTTAGGCAGAAGGGTATTACATCAGGATTCATAAGTACTCCACTTAACCCAGGCTGCATAGTTAGCTAACAACTGCAATAACCAGAGGTGTTCTGTTTAGTGATGCACATTTTTACCAATCAAAAAAAAACCCAAAAAAAACCCCAAAAAAACCCACTAAATCTATTTTTCAGCTCTTCGTTGCAGCTTTTTCAGTGTGTGAGTTTTTGCTTCAGTGTTTTGCAAGAGAGCTGACCATACTAATGTGGTTGAAAGAATTCTGCCAAGTTGCAAGACATCATAGTAACTAATTTAACTAAAAGACAGGATATTTTAAAAGACTGTGAATGTACTATCATCACCAGTAAAAAAAAAAATTACTATATTTCTTAAAAGTAAATACTGTGTACTTTGATGAAGTTATGACTGGCAATATTTTAAGGATTTTGGGGAGAAGAAAAGACCATTCTTTTCTTCAATCCTAACAGTAATAAAAAGCTAGCATACAACAGAATCCCTGTCTCTTCAATAGAATACCCACTACCTGTATCTCTGAGGAGCTCCAAGCCCCACCTGCAGGAAAAAAGTAGATATGGATCTGATACTTTGTGAAGATCAGAGAAGTTGCATCTGTTTACCCAGTTATCAGTTTAAAAGAAATGATAGGGTTAGAAAGGATGCTTGGAGGTCATAAAGTCCATCTCCTTGCCTCAAAGAAGTTCAAACGCCTCTTATTCCTCCTGACAGATGCTTCCCTAGGATGTCCAGAAATTAATAAAGCATTAATTCTTAAGGAAATTTATTTCAGTGCTGACACTTAAAATGGATCTACAGCAATGTTTCTGAGTCAAAAAAAAAAATATCAAAGGGAGCTGGTAGGAGTAGAATGTAGAGTTTAAGATAACAATTCTCCCTGGAGGAAAGTTAGAACAGCTCGGTACCCTCCAACAAAGCACAGGACAAATATCAACAAAATTCAAGTAGAAGCATCAAATAAAAGTTGCAACAAAGTCCTAAATTTGAGCCTAAAAATAAGCAATAAGAACAAATATATATACAGGCTGTTTGCTAAGGAAAGTTCAGAATATAACTTGATAAATAAATATAATGTATCAAGGAGAAACAGAATCACTAGAGATTGCAACTCCAGTCATTGGTAACAAAACAGACTTTTATATTAAGTATACATGACTGATTCACCAGCAAGGTGATAATGACTGTAACAAGCATCTTTAAGCACAAAAACACAACAATAATGAAAGAGTTCAACAGCACTCACGTACCCTGGGTAGGTGTCAGTGTAGGTGATACTGAGACAAAGCCTTTACATAACATAAACATTTGTTTTTTGGAAAAATCCTAACTCCTGACTTCACACTGAAAGGTGTCTGTGACCTAATTCAGGATATTTGCTTTCAAAGGCAAATGTTTCTGCACACAACCAAATAGTAAAATAGTGAGCAAAGGAAACCATAGGTACAGGAACAAACCTGTCATAATAAAAACAAGTGAACACAGTTCTCACACGGGTAAGTCACAGCACTGCAACTCGTTAGAATTATCTGTAGGGCAAGGACAAGGCAGTTTATAGGCCGTGCTTGAATTTTCTAAAGGCTTACAGGAAGATTTCTTAACCAAAAGTTCATAAAATGCCATGGGAATGTCTTCTTATGGATTAATAACAGATTAAAAGGATAGAAAAGTAAAGTAGGAATAAATAGTAGGACGTCAAATGAGGCATCTAGCCTGAGGCTTATGCTATTTAGTATCTTTTTAAACGATCTGGAAAAGAGGTAGCAGGGATAGCAACATTGGCTAGTGGTGACAAATTACTCAGGGTAGTAAAAAGGCAAGTAAGCTGCAAAGACTTGCATAGGAATTTCATGATTCAGAATGATTAGGCAGTAAACGTACAGAAAAAACTCAGTATAAATAAGTGTAAAGTAACACACATGGAAAAGTAACTTTAACTGTAGATATTCAGTGACTGAGTCTAAATTAGCTATTATCTTTCAGGAAAGCTATCTCAGAGTTATAACAGATAGCACCATGAAAACATCATCTTGATGCTCAGAAACACTTAAAAAGGCAAATAAAACATTAGGAATTTTTAGAAAGGAAGAGACAATGAAAGAAAAAATTATTATGCCATTTTATAGCTCCAAAGCAAGACTGCTGCTGCATGAAATCCAATCTCCCCATCTTGGAAAGCACCAAAGACCAGAGAAGGTACAGCAAACTGCAGCAAGAGTGATCAAAACCCTTCAGCACTCAGAGACAACACCAGAGGAAATTCTGACATTTCAGGATCCCCATAAAGTGGAAGTCTTAGGGTGGAGGAGAAACTCATTTTTGAAATGTCAGCATATGTTGATTCTGAAACACAATATGCTTCTGGGGACTCTGACAGCTGTTGCTGGAATTACAGCTGAACTGCTGAAGTTTCAAGGCTCAAACACACTGAAGGCCAGCCCTGTTACTCAGGGGATCTCAGTCCCTGAGGGCAATGATTTCTGCAGTCCTTCCTTCGTGCCCTGCACGGCAGCCCCAGCCCTGGCTACCCCAGAGGGATGTGATCTGTTCTGCTGCAGAGGCCTGAGCCTAAAAATTCCCACTGATGACTTGAACCAAGGTCCTGGAGGGCTCTGCACCTTGTTCTAGGGCTTCCACAAATCCCACACTCAGGGACCTGGACAGAAGGACTTATGGAAATTCCTCTTGAAACTCGGGCACTCATTTGTCAAACAATTGTTATAAAAGAATCAAAGCCTGAAAATTATTTCCAACAATATGCACAGTCTGAAAGATAAGACTACACAGAAACACGTACGGTAGGAGTGCTCATGTATGCATAGTTATGGACAGATTTAGAAAAGAAATTGAAGACCCCCTTTAAATCATCTTTTTTTCTGCCATCTGAGAAACACGTTTAAGGTAGGTAATTGTGCTACCTTGCTCAGGGTTTGAAAAAACACCAACAGTGTTGTTGGCCAGTCTTCCTGAGTCAACAAAGGTGGTGATAGCCAAGTTCCCAGCTACACATGATCTATTTCTCAAGTGTCTCTCCAAGAAAATTCAGAAGAAACTTTTAGTCACAAAGACTCAGAGAAAATTAAAACCATTCTGTTCTACAGTAATAATGTGACCTCAGTCTGGCAGGTAAAGACAGGACAGGTTCCAAAATCAGACCAGAAGCATTTTTCACAGTGAGATCATACAAGCTTGATAGGAGCCCATCAAGAAATATTTAATATCTTTATATCCTCATTTCCTAAAGTCATGTTCTACTGCAAACAGAAATTACTACTGTAACGTGTGGTACACCAGAGCTCAGGCTGGACAATACCAGTCCTCTCTTCTGCTTTTATAATCTGTGAAACTGCAAATGTCACAGAAAACATCTAATACACTTCAAAGTGGTTCAATAAAAATATATATATATCTCCCCAAATTCCCATGGCTCATACACCATAACTCTAAAGGCTTAGTCTTTGCATGATTGTTTTTGCATTTTTTCAAATACATGAAATTCATGACTGTGACCAGTAACTTAACAAGCAAGACCACACGGGTAGAGAAAGGTATAATTTTAGTAAGTTTACAATTAATATGCTGCACTTGTGTATCTTCTCATCTTTCACATATTTACTTCATTACTAATTCTTCAACTGAAATTAAAGATTAGTATGTATTTCCTACTGTTCTTGAAAGAAATAGAAGACACTGGTTCTTTATTTACTCACCATGCCCCATTCTTTCTCTCACATGCATGTATCATAGCCACAAGTTTTCATGCCTTTCCAAAAAAATGCCATTTCTGACTTTCTCACCACTCTTTTTACTATAAAGGAAGCAAAACAACAGTTTAGGAACTGTTATTGACAGACAGCCACAGTAGCAACAGCATGGGATTTACTGGATGGAGAAGTCTCAGCTTGAAAAAATTCAGGCAAAATTTCATTCAGTATCAACTGACAGCTATCCTTTCCAGCTTTAATCCATCTCAGACTGGAACAAGAAATTCAGCTGAAGCCATCAAGATCCTCCCATTTCAATCAAAGTCATTATGTATCTCATGGTTTCTGACCAAAATCACAAACAACTTAGTGTTCTCAAAATTTATAAATTCCTTCTTTAACTTCTACCCTATTTTACTGAGATGAAATAAATCAGCCTCAAATTTTACAGGTTTCGTGAAAGGCTCACACAGCTTTGGAACAAATAGTGGCCAATTTGAAGTCCAGACTAACACAGCATTTCTTTGGACTGATCCCTACCCCACAACATGGCGTGACACCAGTTTGAAAAATTAGTATTTATAGCTGGCAATTAACTTACTGCAGCTGAAACTACAGCCCACTTGAAGTCAATGGGAATGCTGCCATGAGTTCAGTTTGGATGAGAATTTCATCATTTTGGTAATATTGCACCAAAAGTTTCATATTTTTTACAATTAAAAAGCATTTTTTTTATTATTTATGGGGGTTAAATCTCTGTGTATATGTATTACAAACAACCTATTAAACATTTTTTAAATGAAAACTCAAAGGAATAATTTTATCATGGGTATAGTAAACCATCCTTTTACATATAATTTGTAGCCCCATTACTCTAAAGTTCAGAGCCCATCAATTATTAATTATTTCAGTGTGTTACAGTCATTGGAGGAACAGAGACGGCCCAAAAGCAAAGTTGTTCTTCCTCTCCCTTAATTCAGTTTAGTCAGGGGCTTTCCAATGCATTTACTGCAGTTGGGTCAGACTCTGTTCACTCAGTTAGAGGTATATTTAGTGTATTGGAAAACAATCCATGCAGGCATACAGGACGTGAATAACCTGCCCCTTACTCATGGGAATGACAGCTCTTCCCTCAAGTGAGCAGACACGTGGAATAGACCTACTGACTTCCCTGATCATCTTTTGATTTACAGAAATAATCTAAAGTTTCACAGATTAGTTTTCATAGATCCATCAGTGGTTTATATTCTGTTAAATGTAATGACTCATTTTGTTGATGTTGGGCAAAATTTCCAAGTCCTCAGGTTAACCTTTATGGGGACACAAATTCAGACAAGTAGACTTTTACATTTCTGGAAAGAAGAGATGAAGAGAATTGCAGAAGATTCTAGACAAACATGCAAAGTAACCATGCCAGGATTATAGGAGACATGTGATGACTCAAGATAGATCACGTGTGTAACTAAAAGCGTTATAACCACAACGAGTAATTTAAAGATGCATCATCAATGCTGATTTATGGAGCAATCAACAAGGATGGGTGTAGATGGGTGGCCATGGGGGCTGACAGACTTCACTGAGCCCTTGACATGTCTCTTGCCTATCTGCAATTGCTGTATTTGAGTGAACTTTCTGCTGTGCCAGCAGTAACCCAGGCATATAATTACAACATCTTTGGAAAAGCTCATCTGAGAAACAAATAAGCTTGCTTAAAAAAAAAAAATCTTCATTTTGTCCTGACTCATAAATCTATGATGCACTTAATTAAATTCAATAGGCAATTTTAGGGAGAGATAAACAAATTAAAGAACCTCTACTAAATGACAGAAAATTCCAAATAAACATAACCCATTTTGCATTTTAATTCCAGAATTGCTTGTCCTTGTCAGGGCTGATACCTGCCTCATAAATACATTTTTTTCTTGAAAACAGTTCTCACGTAATGATATTGAAGAAATGTACCAAAAAGTACTTTTTAAAAGCAGATAACCCACTTCATCCTCCATGGACACATAGGAGAAGGCTGGAAAAGACAATGGCAATTTTTTTGTTATGCCAAGGAGCACTTCTCTAAAGATTCTCCTCCCCCTAACTCCTCTGGAGAGCAGCAATTAGCATGCTGTTTGTCCAGATCCATCAACAATGGCACACATAAAGCTGTAAATATGCCACACATGTGTTAGATTTATTATGGCACCTTCCAGTCTGACAGATTTATACATTGTCTTTTTCTTGTAAAAGGTAGAACTGCTGTACGAAATAAAGAAAATAATTTACAAGCAGCAGCCATCAGCTGTGTGTAAGAACCCATCAGAGTTTAGCCAGACTCAAGTGTTATTCCCCATCACCTTGGAATCCCCGTTTCCTCCACTCAGCTTCTCTTTCACCACCTCTAGAGAAGACCATCCCTTGCTGTCATGTGTTTGTCGGTTCCAGAATCCCGTTTAATTTGCGATCAGGGAACAGAGAGCAGTTAAGGCACAAGTTGTGAATTCTGCTCAGGAGAGATCTTTTCCGTCTAGGTGTCATGGAAAGTTTTCTCTGTGCAGACTGAACCATCCCTCAAGTCTCTCAAGCTTGAAAGAATCAGCAGACAGTTCCTACCTCCCCTTTTCTTCTGCCCACGTTCTTCCTCACAGATTGTTCTCCCAAGCACCAAAAAGCCAAGTTCTGTCACTCCTGTCCCTATCCCACTGCTGAGCACGGCACACAAGTGAGTTCTGTGGGCAGGGGGGAATTTCTGTCAGGAAGTGCTACCCCGGGCCGTGCCCGTTCACTGCAGCTGCTGGGGGAGGCCAGGGCTGGGCAGAGAGAGACAGCAACAAATGACAGAGAGCGTTTGTTTTCAACAATGAAAAAGTAAAAACAAAAAAAAAACATCTAGAGAAGCTGACAGGTGGTAAATCATGAAATGTTTCATATGGAATCTTAAAAGATAGAGAAAAGCACCATGTGGTGCTCCCACACACAGTTTTTTAATATATGTGTGTCTATCGATGAAACAGGGAGCAGGGAAGGTGTGCTCACTGCAGAAATGTTATGTGAGTGCTTCTCAGCTCCTTGTCACTGGGCTTCTTTCACTCCACCTACCCAACCTGGAATAGCATCCCAGTTTTTTTAAGTCTGACATCTTCTCTGTTCTTCTCCCTCCCTTACTCAGCTCATAGTCAACCACTCTCTTAATTTCTCAGCTCTTTGTTCTGCTCCTCTTCAGGGGCTCTGTCTCTTCTAGAGACCTGGGGTAGTTTAAGACCCAATTAAACCCTGTACTAAGTAATTATTTCACACCCTCTTTCACACTTCTTTTCATTAACTTCTTAGTTTGACTAAATTCTGCACAGAGTAAGAGTTTCTTGGTGCCTGTGACATGAGGTAGCTGAAAAGAGAAAATTTGTGGATGTTTATAAATAATGATTTTGTTGAATAAGGACAGGGCCTCCAATGTTTAAGAGGAGAGTCTATTTCTTGTTCAAACTCTGCATTTTCCAAGATCTTTAAAATTCTTAAATGTGGATTTATATTTTGAATCAATTAGATCATTTCAAAGTGTCCAAATGCAAAACGGCAGCCTCCTGATGTGCATTATGAGCAGGAAGTTTTTAAGACCAGGCTGTCTTATTCAGTAGACAAGATGCTGCCCTGTCAACTAACTGGAGTTCTTGCATTATCAACTGAGCTACTGATATCACTATCCTTGTCAAGGATATTGTGGTCATTTTTCAGATACTTTAGGGTGAACCGGTATTTCTCACACTTGGATTTCAGCACAGTCGTTTTTTTCATATAATAGGAGGTCAGGCTTTGCTGCTACAAGCATCTTGGTGACTGTGAGATAGAAAGCTCAAATGTCAGACATATAATATTTATTAGAAGCAGCAAAAAAAAAAGGTTGCAGTCACCCTATGTAAAATTCTGAACTGAATGGAAAACTCCCAGTGGCTGAAGAGTCAACAGTTACATACTCTAAAATTATAAATAAAATCCTTTAAAATACAAGAAAGCCTCCATTTTCTCCAACCAGAATGGAGGCTATGAATGAGTGAAATTCTAAAGGTTCAAAGATAATGAGTAACTTCAGGCTGTTATCTGACAATCCAGGCAAACAATGCAGAGTGAAGTACAGCAAAACATCTGTAAGAGCAGCACTGAGAAGCTTCCTGCTTCGCAAATAGGGAACATCAGATCTACATCCTCTTTCACTGCGTTCTGCACTAAAGGAAAATATCAAGGAGGGTAATGACAACTGTAAGCCAAAGTTAAAATGCAATGTGGGGTGTATTTCAGATTCCCAAACAACCCACGCAGCCCTCACGAGAGACCTACTGCAGCAACACAACTGGATTATGGCAGTGCAAAATGACCCAACACTACACAGCTGGTACAAGTTCTCTAGGAGCATTTTGAAACCTTGAATCTGCTTGTGAGAAAGGGTATTTTGTTCATTCCTAACGATGGTAAACCAGTGCTTGAATTGTTACAGAAATTTTGCAAATATTTTAGCACAAGGTTTTCAAACCAGTAAAACTGATCCCTTCTTTTATTCTTTCCTATTCAGAGTCTAAATGGTTGTGGTGTCTGATTAAGATATTTATAAGTCCAAATTTCACCTTGAAATATCAAAGGTGAAATAAAAAAAAGAAAATGAAATCAAAGATCCTTATTGTTCAGTGGAAAACTACTTTGAATCCTGCAGTTCTCTGCCTTCTGTTCCTTAGAATAACTTATTCCATACAGGAATTGCTGCATGTGTGAAAAACAAATTTATCTCCCAAATGCACGTATTTCCAATGATCTCAAAGAACAGGGATTCAAACAGTTTCAAATATTCAGCAGCAGTAATACGACAGTGATTGGGTAAAAATCCTATAGAATTCTGCTAAAAGATGAAATAAGTGGAACAATAACTAAATGCAAACAATCCTTCCCATGTGAGGCATGCATAAAGCTATTAGGGATGAAGAGAAATCTGCAGTGCATTTAGCTTAATTTAGGAAGTTTGCCAAAATAATTAGAAGAAATCCTACGAAGTTTTCGACCCAGGTGGAATCCTTTCACTTAATGAGTTAAAGGAATGCCAAATACCTTGATGTCTTGATGAAGTGAATTTTAAGAACTGTCTAGTCCTTGCTCAAAGCCAGGACCCTCTTCTTGTGTGTGGTATCAAATCCAAGTATCACACTGCCATCACCATGGTAACCAATGGACCACCAAAATTTCAGGGAGCAAACAAGCTACATATTCCTACTTGCCTCATTATGCACTGAGGAAGATAAGTTTTTATTCCTACATGATGCTGGTATTGTGACAAAGCTGATGGGAAACATGGCCACTGCCATGCCCAAATGTTAAATGAATTCAAGACAACCACGGAGATCAATCATCCCTCATAGCAAGCACTGCACTAGTTGGCAGTGGAGGCAGCGTGTCTGGGAACAATGTAGCTGGGAGACAAATAGCTTCTAAGAATATTTTTAGCTATATCTGGAGCCTGAAATCAAGAGTCCAGAACAATCAGGAGACAACACTAACTGGTAAAGGTATAGCCCAGGTTACTCCCTGCAGCTGGGCCATTTGCCTACGTCCTTCCTTTGGCCCTTCATAGCTACAGGCAGCATCTTTCTAGAGGCAGAGCAACGTTCATGTCAGAACCGCAGCTGAGGAGGAAATGTAAGGTGAAGTTATCCATATGTGTAATGCAGCAAAAAGTTTTTCCTCTAAACAATGCTTATGCAAAATTTCATTGAAGATGGTATAATGCTCATGAGTGCTCTCAAGGCAGCTGCCACTTGTGGGTCTGTGCTGTCTCTCCATAAGCAGCTCTCCATCAGAGCTTTAAATGAGTTCAATCCTGAGGACTTCGTAACAAATCAGTGTTCACTCTATCAACAAGCACAGGCACCTTTACTACTGACCATGGCTAAAAGGAGCTATTCACCAGGTAACCTGCCCTGCCAAGACAGAGCTGTATCCCAGCCTGAAGCCCAGCAGCGATGCCTGAGTATAGCAAATGGAGTAAAGCTCTTATCTACAGCTCTAAATCCATTTATATTCTCACTTTATATTCTCATTTACAGTCTCACATGACTTATGTTGGTTTCAGTGTGTGGCAATTCTACTTCTCTGACAGCATTTTATTATAAGAAATATATCCAAAGTAAAGAGGGAAATACATTCTGATTCCAACAGTGCACTCAGGATGGAAGCAGACTTTCAGCTGAAGACATACTTGTAGATACATTTTATTAGTTTAACAGAGCACCAACAGTAAAATATGTGGAATTTATCAATTAACTTACATGAACATAAGACAAATATTCAGCACCTCATGACAGGCTGCAGTGGCTGCCTCACCTGCTGTGCTGTTGGATGCACTCTACCAGCTCTACACTAGTTCTTTTCAAGCAATTTTCATTTTAGTGATTGTAAATAATTTTATTTTCGATTCTTGTGCAAAAAGACAATTTGAAGCGAGCAAAAGAAAAAACACTCTTGGATGTGCTTGCATTATACCTCTATTTTTATGGCTTTTCCTTGTAATGCCAAAGCACTACACATTTATTTGCTTTGACCTAATTAAGGAATACATGAAAACCTACTTTGTTAAAGTTCACTAATGCCAGCCAGCCACTGCTGCAAATGACAAACACAAGGACTTACTGGGTTACTGCTGCACACTGAGATGCAAAGGCTGAAATGCAAAAGCGTACAATAAAAAATGTAACTGTCTTCCAAAAAGAATTCACTACTAGTGAGGATTTATATTATATTCCTCTAAATACAAGCACAGCACACTTACTTGAGGAATTGTAGGAGGTAACGAGCTAAGTTACATAAATTCTTATACAATGAGGTTACATTGCTAATGTACAAGCCTCGGGAAAGGTATCTTAGAGCAACGACAGTCGAGCAGAAATTGGCAAAAACAATGAAACTCTAATACCAGGACCTAAACACAACACACTAACACCCAAATTCTGGTCAGCAGCATCAATGAATGTCTAAGGGCAACAATGAGAAAACTGCTGCTTTGTGGCTAGAAATCCATTCTTGAAAAGCCACTCTTCCTTTCCCAATCCTTTTTCGCCATTGCTAGAAGACTGGCAAATACAAGAGATATTAGTGGCACTTCAACATCTTTCTGTATAATTCACAGGTGTCATAAAGCTCGTGTCCAACAAACAAATGCACCTGCATTTACCTGCATCTGCAAAACTGAAGCATGCATACAGTAAACTGCTTACTTCCACACAAGTTAGCAGTTCTCTGAGCACCTTCTCGAAGTGTCCTGCCCTGTGTCAACTCATGCCAAGCTCCACACTCCTCTTTACTTTAGTTCCATCCCTTTGCTCTAAGCTCAAAGGATTGTGATAAGGAGGAGTTATGCTTGGCAACATGAGAAAATTGTCACCAGAGAAAATGCTAAACACTGGAGCATGAAAAAACCCCACCTAACAAAACGAAGCTTCAAATAAACTGCAAGACAACCAAGCCTAATAGAAACAACCTATACTTTAGCCTTAGCTGTGCTTGTGCTGGAGAAAAGCACAAATAGCCCTTGTTAAAGGCAACAGAAGACTCCCTGCTGTGTGAGCGGGGTGCTGGTGGTGGCAGCATGGGATGCTGAGCTGGAGTTCTGCACCTTGTACCTCATCTCTCTGCTTGGCCAGTATAAAGGACACAGTCAAAAGACAAGGAGCATCCCAGAGCATGGCCCAGATACCAGAGCCAGCATGCAAGAAGCTGTGGTTTGCCACAAAGAACTGCACTTACCAAAATAGCAGCTACAGCCCTGGATGGACTTTCACGGCCAAGCACAGAGTCACGGTCAGTCATCCACAGCTCCCCAGGGGAATGGCTTTGATACATGGCACCATTGCAGCAGAGACACAGTACTAAGTTTATTGTTCCTTTGCTTTAAAACACTTAATAACAAACAGTTTAAGTAAAACTTGGGCTACTGTCTTCTGCTTCAGTTGAAATTCTTTGTCAGAAGCGTGAACCACACAAGATAAAACAACCACCATATCTGGAGCAGTAGCTCTTGGCTTTCCAGCTCCAGCACAGAAAGCAATGATAAGAATATTGGCAAAGGCTACAAACAGGCTTTTGGGACTGTGACTACTTAAACTTGAAATGAGATTAATGCCTCTCTGTTCTCATCTCCTTTGTGTGTGTGTGGATTCATCACTTCTGAGGCCGTTCCCACTATCAAGCTTCTCCTGCTATTGATGACAGAGTGGAAGTCAGTTAAGAGGAATGTCTCAGAAGTCCTTCACAAATCGGTGGGGCCTTCCCAGGGGATAGAACAGCATCATTGGTACAAAGCACCAGGGATGTGTTCAGTGCTTTGCTTTCCCCCAAGGGCTTAGTCATACAGGATTGCAAGTAAGGAGAGCCCTGAGCCAGCCTCAGCTTGCTGAGCGTGCTGCTTTGCTAACTGGGGTTGATGAAGATGAAATAGATGCTCTCTCTGTTGGTCAGCAGCAACGCTGTGACCAATACAGGGGAGCAGATATTGTGCATACAACCCTACAGGTCACGTTTCTCTCCAAAGACACTCAGACATTCACTGTTCTGGTTTTTGCTGCTGTTCAAAGCAGCTCTAGGGATTGCTGAAATGAGTCACTGTCCTTGCACAGCAGCAAGAGCAACTGAAAACCCTAGAGGAGGGTCGCCACCAGAGTATCCATCCTGGGAACCTGAGAAAGGATCCTGTCAGGATGTGGTCAGATTGTGTGGTCCATGCAAACGTGTGGCCTTGGAGGGGAGGCATCCAGGTCAAATGATGCATTGCTGGAGAAAACTCTGGTTACTTGTATGTTTTTAGATATTAATGTCTAGGGAATTTTACTTCTAAGCCAAGTGGTTGAGCTATGTTTTTATAACTTTTCCTTGTAATGTCAAAGTTCCACACACTTATTTGGCTTGACTTAATTAAGAAATATATTAAAACCTACTGGGATCACTCTAGTTTTGAGCTCATAAGGAATTACAAAGAGAGATTCTAGAGCTTCTTAAAACATTTAAATCTTATTTTGGATGTTGTCATCATAGCAAAATTAGAGTCTCTGAAAAGTATTATCCGTTTTTCATCTCTATTTCTCTTTGTACTGGCATTCACATAGTAAATACACAATGACATTATACCCTTGTCTTCAGCTGACAATGAACAATCCACTCCACAGATATACAGCTGTCATTTTGTTCCTAGGATGCATGGGATATATTGAAAGGGCACTACAGACTTTCAGAATTTTGAGTTTAATATATGTAAATATTTTTAAAGGTTTCCTGACAAGGGAACTTCATTCGGTGGACTATACATCACCAAACTGATGTCAGAGAACATGATATTAACTTTCACTCATTTTGGCAGGCCATCTTCTACTGATTCAACAAAGGACTTGGGTAAGCAATCAAGCAGCTTCTACTTTAATTTACAACAGGTCCTTTGACGCCACACCAAACTGAGCCCATCCCGGTTAAAAAACAGTGCATGGGAATTCATTTCCCGGTTACTCTGGTGACTTACAGGAGCACTAAAGAGCTGCTTTCCCAGTTCTGTTCTGGAATACATGTACAGACAAATTTCAATAAAAACAGTTATGGGGAAGAAATTCAAAACCACATATCCATGACCTACTTTCAGATTTGTTACAAATATGAGTCCTCGCTTATTAACCTTTATATCGCAGCATATCTTGCTATTCTTCTCTGGCATAATCTTGTCAGCTGTGCAAATTTGTATGACTTTATCTTCAAGTGGCAGCTATATCAAAATTCACTAATTTCATCATCAAAAATAAAAGTCAGTAATTTCAGTCAATCTTTGCATTGTTCAGGATCACACTGCCCAGTTACATGGCAGGGCTTTGTCCAGTGCTGATTAGAACTCTGTGCCTCCATTATGCAAAGTGGATCATACAATAGCCATCAGTCACTTCTGTCCTGCTCCCCAGTCCTCTCCTGAAGGGTGTTAGGTGATTATCCTCCTATCATGCTTGCATTGTCTGATAGAGAAGCACAACTTCCAGTAGGTAAAAGTGATAAAAACGTCATTGCCTGGACCAGATTTACAACTCCTTATAAATCCCCATGAAGACCAAATCACTGTTAACCAGAAATGGAGCTGCTGTTTCCAGCTGCCCCAGTGCTGCAGGACGAAAGCACACATCACCCCACAGCTCAGGGTGGAGCAGTAGGAAGAGACTTCCCCTCTTCAAGTACCATCAGCATCATGGGAATAACTTTAGAGACTGATGTCACACTGAAAACAGCTCAGCTTTGCACCAAGAGTTACACTCACCAAATCCAAACCCAAAACTGAAAGAAGCTTTATTATGTGGAACGTGTACTTTAAAATCACTGTTCAGGAAACCAAGACCACTGCAAAATGCAGTCTAAGTCTCAGAGGGATCTTTGGCAAAACATCAGTAAATCTGAGGTGGGACATAAGCCCATTAGTGGGCCAGTTTCGCACACACACTCAGATTTTTAGGCTGTAAATGTCACACAGCTCATGCAGTCATTAGTCATCCCTATGCACAATACATACATACAGAAGCAAAATGAATGTGGTTGCTGACTTATAGCAAAGAACTCCCATGAACACCTATCTTGAACATAAATATTGATTAAAGTATCATTAATAACATGGGATAGCACAGTAAATTGGTTTCAGCATATAAAAGAACCTCTCAAAGTTTTTGCTATAGCTGGAGTAGAACCTCTGCTGACATCTAAATTCAACTCTTTTTTTTTTTTTTTTTTTAATATCTTGGCAATTTCTCTTGCTTTTGTACTTAAAGAGTCCAAATAAGCAGGGATTGGATGCTGAAATACTTTGAGAAAAGCAACTAACATAAGGTTTCCAGCCCCATGCTGAAGAAGGAAAAAAGCTGGAGCACCAGATTAGCACTCCAAGGTAATTCCATGCCCAAATACATGAATGCAGCTCCACTGGGTGGAGAGTTGGCCCCCCAGTCCTGCAACTGCTGATCCAAACTGAATCCATTCCCCTGCAGTCTATTGCAGAAGAGGCCTGACATTACTTTGTGGTTGCTTTTACAAGTTCACAGCTAAAAGTGAGATTAAAGACCTCACCAGAAACATTCACATTCCAGTTTACCTCCAACAGCCAAAGCTGCACTGGTCACTACTATCTCTGTCTGCCGTGTTATCTCCTCTCCCACAGTTCTTGCATATTTGCTGCCCTTTAAATGACTCATCCACTTCTCCATCAGGAGAGAACATCTCCTTCTTTGTATTCTTTTGAGGAAGGCTAATAAACTGCCTGAGCCATCACCATTTCTCACCTGGTCTGCTCTCAATGTTTCAATATTCCAATTTAGACAATATCCACTTGGAGGAGTTCTTTGCTCAGCAGCAGGAAAGAAAATAACTTGACTCCCTAATGAAAACCTCAAAAACATCCCAGCTACTAAAGGGTAATGAGACATGGCCTTGATTGATTGCCTAATAACCTTTATCTAGATACTAATGAATGTAATAAATTGTGGGATTTATGGGCAGCCCCTGCTCAGAGACCATCTTTTAAAGCACCTACTTGAAGAATGTTAAGTTGTGACGTGACTTCCAGCTTCAGTTTCACTGGGGGAAAAAAAGGCCTGTGTAATGTGTAGATTTGAACTGACAATCAATCAGCTGCAATGTTAAAGTGAAACAGTCTAGGAGAAGAAATTAGTACTAAGCAAAATTTGAATATTATTGGGGAAAAAAACCCTGCATTTAAAAGTTCAAGCATACTTTGGAGGTCACAAGGGCCAACCCGCACAATAATATTATTTTATTATTATAGTTATTACAATATTTAATAAATAATTAGTATCTTGAAACTAAGTCCCAATCAGCAACTCTTTACAGGTTGGATTGTAACATTTGCCCAAAAAACCTCAAAGCAACTTGGGATACTAAACCCCAGGTCCAAAATTACAATTTCATATATCCCCATTTCAAAGATATTTGCATATCTACCTCTCATACACATCAATATTCTGAGTATAAGACCTTAATATCTAACATGCTTTCAATAACACTCAGACCTCCCAGGATTTGTAGGAGTTTCAGGCTTACTAATTTTTGTTTGCCACTTAAACTCTTACCCCTTCTACTTTTGTTTTAAAAGAGGAAAAATGAGTAAGAGATGGGGATAAAAGCAGGGTAAGACAGACTAGAAATTCTATTTGGACTGCCAGGTCTCATATTTGAGGGCAGAAACTGCCTTATGATTTTTGGTGTTACTTGGCATCTCCAAGTCTCCAAGTCTATTTTGTTTCTCCACTTCTTTTGGGCAGGCACCTGTGGGCCAGCTTCAAAGGTGCTTTTGTAGCTCGAGGAGTGCTGCCTACAGCCTGATCCAGGCATGTCTCCAGGTCAGGTAGTACAGGCAAATCTCAGTGTCAAACTGCAGCTGATCATCACACACGTGCCAGGAGCGTACAAAGTGTTCCGGCCCTTTCCCCTCCAGCTCAAGGACGCTGCCCTTGCCAGAGGAGCACCTGGCAGCTCCCCCAGGCAATGGGCTCTGCTCCAGTCTCATTAAGAAAACCAGTGGGCAGGATGAATCCAGCAGGATAGAAGTGGGTCTGAAATGCTTGGGGGTAGAACGATGGTAGCAGAGCATCTCTCTGAGAGAGAAAGCACAGCCCACAGCTCTTGACATGACACACCAAGAGTAAGCATTAGCCTGTGGTTGCTGTGAAGTAGATTCTCTGCATTTGAGGAACAGTTTTAACATTAGCTACTTCCAAAAGAAATTGTATAATGCTCAGGATGTTCATTGCAAAAATCATTGCAAAATTTTTCCTCGTTGTTTATAAATCTAAGCCCTAAGGGCTCTCAGTAAACTGAAACATCTCATAAGAAGGTAAGAACAGCAACATCAATAAAGCCTATTGACAGCAGCACTTATAAATCATCAGTGCTTCATGCTCATTTTGATAGTGCAAATATTAACAAGCCTTTTACTTCTCTTTATGCTAGTGTTGCTTGCTACACAAAATCAATGTCAGTACAAATAACAGCATAAAAGACAAAGTTCCAATACTGTCTCCACTTAAAGATTCCAATACTGGCTTCCAACTTTCAGAAAGATTCAATATACATTGGTAGCCACTTTGTGGTAATACTCATGCCCATGATTACAAATATTCATAGAAACAGTAAGAAAAAGAGCTTTACTTTTCCAAAGAAAATTGACTCTCTTGTACAATTTACTGATCTGTACTGTAGACCATCTAGTTTTTATTCTTTGAGAGAGAACATTTAACTCTTACCAGGCAATGGTCTCTGCATGACACCCATTTCCTGTGTTGGGAAGAGCAGTGTTGCAGATACTTTGTGTGGTGTTAACAAACAACGTCTGCTCAGGACTGCAGAGAAAGCCGCAATCTCTTTGTGGCGATGATTTATGAGCAAAGTGCAGCCTTGCAGCCTCATCACGGAGCAGCTCTCAGTGTGCAGCTCTTGGGCTTTTAGAGACACCTGTGCTTGCACCCTGGTTTTCCTGGTCCCTAAAGAACTTAACCTACAACTGCTCCTCGGCTCAGGTGCTGCCGATGCAGATGCACCTCCAGGACAGGGCTCACAGGTGAGGCTGGCACTGGCAGAATGTGAGAAATCCCAAGGCGAGTGGGTGTCAGCAGAGTTACAAAGGAGACCTTGCTGAGGAAGGCAAAGCTCATTTATCACTTCTTTTAGCAAGCTGTCCCCAAAGGCTTAATTTTTTCCAACTTTCTTTTTCTTTTGAAACCTTGAATAGCAAATAATCTGCAAGCCCTGCAAAGTATGACAATATTTCCAAGAAGGAATCTCAGATACTAGTCAAAGTGAAAAATATTATTAATTTCTTTTTTAATCCCATATTAATAATTATTTCCAGAACAGGAAACCTCAGCGTTTTGATAGGTTTATTTTCTGGAGGCATGCATAAAGTAGAAATTACAAAAAATGTTTACTTGTAAAAATAGAGCTAAGGTTCAATTGTTAAAACACAGATACTGCCCTTTCAACACTGTATCATTTCAAACTACAAATCTATATTGTATTTTTCTCATTACAGAGGGGGAAGAACTAAGAAACCCATTTTGCATTTTATGGCATCTAAACACATGCTTCTCCTTCTAAACACAGAGCATAAACATAAACGCACCACACATTATGATTTCAATTATATTGCAGCTCTGTCAAACAACAGAGCTTTAAAGTAGTGACATAACTACCAGAATGTGCTCTAAATCACCACATAATCCTATCATAAATACTATCTGCTTCATCTTCACTCACCTTGTTTGCTAAGTTTGACCACTATATTCAAAGCATATTCCACAATGTCACTTTCTAAGCTAAGGGCTTCACCTTTTCTTACTCCTTAAAAATTCACTGACCAGGAAATGAAAATTATAATAGAAAACATAAAGAGGTATCATATTAACTAATTAGCTATTAAATCAACTGTTAGTAAGGGCACAGTAAATTTATTTTTATGTTGTTGCTAAATATCAGACAAACAGAACCACTAAAAATCTCTGCATTGCCATTAATTAATGCTCTGGGAATGAAGAGAGAGAAAGTTATCCTGGTATGCATATTAAACCAAGGTTTGGTCTTTCTGCCTTCTAATATCTAAAATGATTGATATAAACTTAACAGCAACTATTAAGAATTAGGAAAGTATTGCTGCAACAAGGGAGATACAGGTGGGCACTACCAGTTTAGTGACAGAATGTGCCCTGTATAAATAATAGGCTCTGAGTATTCATCAAAGGGACCATAGGAAGATGTTTTGAAAGGGAGAGAGGGGAAAATGAATTCAATGAATCATGTAGGTGGCAGCCTACATCTTGAGGGAACAGTTCTACATACTGTAATGGTGAGTGTGTTACATGCAGAGTTTCATCAGGAAATGCTGGACAATAGAGCTTAGAACCACCCTCTTGGTGGGCACAGCACAGGGGTGGTTTCAATTCAGGACCCATGAACACTTCTGAACCAGGCTGGGAGGAACACCAGAGGGACTGAGACCCCCACAATCTGCTCTGCAAGGCACCATCTAAGAGAAGGAAGTAAATGTAAGACTGCAGATGCACTTTATGAGGCTCATTATCTTGTCCCAAAGCTCCTGTTGATTCCAGGTCAAAATGCAGCAGACAGTCCTTTGTGTAACTTATGGAAACTCTTTGCAGCTTCTTTCCCACTCAAATGCATAGACAGTTAATCATTTCCATTTATGGACTAAAACTCACTGAATAATTTAGAGAGCCAATGTCACACAATATTTGTGAAAAATACAGTACTAGGCCAGTTAATACAGATGCTGACACACATTCATCTCTCTTTTTTCCCTTTCAAGGGAGGAAGAGAGTGGAAAAGAGCTGCAGTCTGCCATCCATCCCACAGGAAGAACTCTTTCACCACCCAAACTGGCTACCAGAGCCCACCATCTCCATTTTTCAGCAGGCCCAGGCTTCAAGTGCCAGTGCAGGTGCACAGCAGGTGGGTCTCTGCATCCACAGACAGGCCTCACCTGGAGGAAGGAACTAAAATTCACTCGCAGATCCTCCCCATTTAGGTCTATCCCGTGGCTATTCACATTGGGAAAGTTATTTGGAAGCTCAGGAGCCACTGGGAGACAGATGCAAAACCATCATATCGCTGATTGCATCATATCATCAGCAAACTACACAGAGCAAATCCTTGCTACAGACTGCAAAGCAGATAATTTATAAGCAACTCATAAGCTCATGTAATTACACAGGCGTTCACTGAATAATTTTAAATTAATGAACACGCTTAAAGCCCTTTCACAGATCATTCACACACAGAAAGGGCTTCAGAAGCCCCACAAGAATATTTGGGAAATAGGCTTTCACTGTGAAGGGGGTTTATAAGTTTAAATTCTCATTGATGCTTTGTTAAATTGAGAGAAGGAAAGTTTCTCAGATTTAGGTTGCACATTTTACTGGATTGTCAGATGGTCTAAATGAAGCTCATGCTACTGAATTCAATAGAAGAAAACCCTGTTCGATACATTTAGCATCTAGCTCACTAGTGTGAGCCATCTTCTTTAAGAGGGAGTCACAGCTCTAGGGGGAAAAAGGTTTACAACCACCTCTCTCCAAAACCCTGCTTAAACAGCAGCAACTATTTTAGAAAACTACGTTCCATTTTCCCCTAACACTGCAGCTGAAAATGAGTTAGGACAAAACCAATTACGAATCAAGTCTAAATAGCATTTTAGGAACAGCCTTTGGCCTTGCAGCCATCTTATATTCTTTACTGGGGTAGAAAATTCAATTCATTGGATATATCACAACCTTTTTCCCCTAGCAAGCCTTTTCTTTCTGCTACCTGGCTGGGAGGTTCTGCCCCATGTTGTTAGATAAGCACTTAGTCAAAGAAATTTAATGATGTGTAGTTTCTGGAACTGATTGTTGCCAAGTGTTACATGTGTTCTGCTAAACAAGAGAAACTACAAAAGCTGTAGCTGGTACCAAGACAGGAAATAGAAGCTCTGCCACTTTTATACTTCCTTCTCTCCTCCACCTATCCATGGGGAAGAACAGTTTGAGTCTTAAAAGAGCTCTGAAACACTTTCAAAGCCCTCTCAGGTGTTTCCAGAGGCCACTTCTTTTTCAAGCTGTGAAGCAGAGGTGGGCAGGATTAGAAAGGATCTTCTAGGTAAATCATTTTCTGGCAGCAAAGGAACAATAGAAGTGCATACAAATTCACAGCTCACAAGGCCTCAGCAAGTAGTTTTCTGAAGAATCAGAAAACAGGAAATAGGATGGCCAATGTTTTTAATGTAATGTCTTCACATCCATCTAAGAAAATTTGCATGCAGTGAATTTTAAGGCTCTATCCAGTATTTAATTGCAGATAGTTCATGCCAAACGTACTGAAAGTTTGACAGATCATAGAGATTTTCCACAGGTAAAATAGTGGCTGCTGAAACCACAAGTACAGCAGCTTTAATTTTAAACTATACATTTTTTCTCTTTAACTCTCTGAACATCCCCTTTTAGTGTAAAATAAAAGAACTCTATAATATAGCTGACTTATTTTTTATTAAACTTTAGTGGGATATCTATTGAGTCTATGATGAGTTACATTGATTTGAACTAAAAAAAAGTAGATTAATAATATCTTCATTTCTAGGTGAATATTTGCTGTCACTGGCACACGGATGCCAGTGGACTGCCGGGGGAGAATACAGTATCTTGTAATACAACAAAATAGAAGACAAAACCATTTTTCCAAAAACATAGATGACAGTATTTAGGATATACAAGGGACATTTGGTGAACCTACTACTGAGTAAACCAACAAGCTTCGCAAAATACAATTGAAAAAATAAATATTTGTGTCATCGTATGTTCAACTTCATCAGCTAAAATTGATTTAGCCAATACCTCTAAATTGACCATTTTGCCTTTCTTTACTTTCAATATACTTTCCACATAAGAATACATTGCCCAGGTTTTCATAGGACTCACAAGCTGATCCACTGCTATCCCAGGTGTCTATAGAGGGCTGACACAGAGTTCCTGATTCACATTGGAGTATTTCACTAGATCGGGTCTAAGTTTACATTACAAAGAGATCCATGAGAACTGTGGTGTGAATCAGTGATCGGAAAAGTAAATGGCAAAAAAAATTACATTTATCCTCACTTCTAAAAATAATAATGAAAAACCATCTCAGAAGACAGTGAGCATTTTAACTTCCTTTCCTCAATTTTCCTGTTAGGCTGTTAACCCATCCCAGCCTAGATGATGATATGCAAGCCCTATGAAAAAGTATGGAAGGTAACAGCACTGTTCCAACTGGGGTAGAATTTCTCTCTGTGAGAGGCACAGCAGGGGCAGCAGCACACCTGGCTGACCTGATCATGCAGATGTGGTGGCTGCTGCCTTCTTCCTGCCACATGACACTGACCAGGAACCTATCTAGGAACACTAACACAGTGAGGAAAGAGGATCATACCCACATTTCGCTCAGAAATCTACTTTGAGGCTCAGCAAAAATGTTTTCAAGGAGTCATAAGACTTAACTGTTAGAGACCTGTTTAGCTACATCCACAAATAACCACTGACATGCAAGCTGGAGAGGTAGATCCTTTTAGAATTCAATACCTTTGGATCCAAGCACTGTATAACATAGACTGCTGCTCAGCAGTAAACTTTCAATATCACAGCAACAACAGAGAGAAAACATGCAATCATCTTTTCCACTGAAAATTCTTCTACAAGCTGTAATTTTGATAGGAAAAATTACACATTTTTGGAAGCCAGGAAGAAAACAGAAGAAAACCTAATACATAGGTCCCGTGGTAACTACTCTCCAGTCATTTGGTAAACACAAGAACACTTGTCATCTTTTTCCTTTTTATTTTATTGATCTTAAAGTGTGTAGTAAAAGAAACAGCTGTGAAAACAAATACAAGTGTGATTGCACACTCAGACAGAGAAAGTTATATTTTGCCATCCAGCAAAATCGCTGATGAAAATTTACAGCAGGAGCTCAGGGGGTGACAGCCGCTGCTGTTGGATGGGCAGAGCCACTATTTCCGTAACGCTACACGTCTCAGCCTAGAGTTGACCACATCCTACAAATTTACCATGTACTCTGGTAAATTTCATCTTCTTGACTTCATATCCCTTGAAAAGGTGCCCTGAATCCCCCTTTACACATTTCTCCATACAAATTTACTGCGTACTCTCCATGCTCTTCAGATCAGGTCTTGGGTATGATTTGGCGGTGATGGTGAGAGGAGGGCTTTATAACACCTCTCATCCTTTGCATACAGATGGGCACGTGGGTACAGTGATCAAGTGATGTCTTAATCCACATCCCTAAGCAAGGCCTTGATATGTCAAGAATGAAAATTGGGGAAAGAAAATTTAATATCTTTACCTTCATATGGCACACCTCATCTCAGGAACTGAAAGCCCTGAATCACCCTAGCAAAATCCTGTTCTAGAAATGCAGAAACTAATCAAAGAAGGAAAGTAATTTTGCAAAGGTCGTATCCAATTCTATCATGTCTCCCTGGACAAAATGGTAGTAATGGTGCAAAGTCTGAATTCAAATCCTAAGCTCTTCTTGGAACAAGTAATGACAACAGGCAAAACTTGATGTGTTTTAATAGGAGACAAAGACAATAATTGAACAGCATCTAAATGTTCTTTAACTAAGTCTGTACATACATGTTATGTCTGTTCCTTCTTCCTTCTTTAATTTTTTACACATATAAATCAAGTCTTTCCAAGTCTCTTTTTGCTTTGCATTAGCTGAATTTAATTGTGAGTGCTGAGAAGTCTTGGTCTCTCAGCTCATTAATGAAACGCGCCAAAAGAGTTAAGCAGGCAACAGACATTTTATCATTTTGTATCTTTAAGCTTATTTTAATGAGGACAGATCCATTTTTTTAGTAAATTCATAAATAACTTTCCTCATAATGAATTGACTCTCCATAAAATTGTAAGATGGATTTGAATTTGTCAGGAGAAGGATGATTTCCTTCATAATTAACGAATGTATCAAAAGGGATCATTTATAACATCTGTGGTCAGCATCAATCAGAATTGTTACAGGGCAGCACAGTAAGGCATGGCTAACAAGTACATGATGGAACCAAAACTGATAGACAAAAATGTCATAAATCTTTAGTTGACATCCTGAAATTCACATTTGAAATTGGCAGTTTTTGTCAAAATGTGATTTCCAGACAAGCTACAAGCTTGAAATCAATGTCAAATCTGGAACATGTAGCCAGCCTTTCCTCTCTTCAGAAAGTGGCTGGAGAACTGAGCAGTGGCTCTCAGAGTATCCTTAGGTACCCAAGAGGATGGAAAGGCACCAGGATCTAGTCCACTTCCATCAGCAGATTTTCTAAAATTTATGTTTCTCATGAGTGCCTCTGCAAATGGAAACATTGATCACAGACTATAGTAAATAGATGGGTACTCCATGAATCCCTAAGATCAATAGCATTCTTATCCTCCTTATCCTGGACATCACCAGTCTGCATCTCCACTCCAAATATTGACTCCTCTCACCTTAACTCCTCTGTCTAACTCAATTTGTTCCACCCCAGCAACTTTTTCACCCAGTCCAAAACCACTCTCAAAATAAGGCTGCTTGAGCACCAGTCACTTATGAAAGTCCTAACAGCTCCTCTGAGTGTCTCCCAATCCTTCTATGAATGATTATGAACAGATTATGTTATCCCTTGGAGAAGGAACATTGTAGTGTTTTGGGGTTTTTTTATTTTAGTTCAAGGAAGTTTTGTTTAAACCTGTGGTCAGTCCTATAGAGGATATTGCCCTGAAAGACCACATCTGCCTTCATGACTATTCAATATAAAGCCTTGGGAGAAGCATAATGGTCATAAGAGGTGGGGTCACACCTAAGGAGAGGAAAAAAGGATGACAAATATGGTCTCATGTTGAAGTCAAACCAAATAACTTTTTAAGGCCCAACTTCTCACGTGAGTTAGACCTGAGCAGGCTCTATTGCACTGATTTTGTTTCTATCACAAGAAAAAAGGATTCTAAATTAATATAAGTATTGTAAAAAAGTCTCCACCATAATTCTTTATTGAATTTTCCTTCTAATACTTCTTTATCCCTTATCCAACCTGCCTACTCGTTCCTGGTTTTTTTTCAGTCTTGGCAGATAAAACTTTATTTTTCACAGTCAATATTACTATTAATAACAAAGTGTGACAGTTCATGTCTTTCTGGCATAAAAGTTTTCTCCAGGACCACATGGTGCTAGGCCTAACCTACAGCTCTAGAGGCAGGACAGAGAAGCTCAGAGTTCTGCACACCGTATGGAAAGAGCAAAAAATAACCTGGAAGCACACAAAGGGTCTAGGAACTGTGCCAGTATTTAGAAAAGGCATTCCCTCAAGTTTGGGGCATGCAGCAGATAAAAAAGAAAGGCTTTTTGGGTCAAGGCCTATTGTACTATACAGCAAGGGCTCTTTTGGCTCTGCTTGCCTTAGAGGTAAAATCTTGATTATCAGCTGCCATTTTGTGTTTAAAAAGCGATCGTTCAAACTTGATTTCTGCACAGGGATAGTTCACCCAACAAGAGGGTTAAATAAGGTCTGTGATACAAGAATTCCACCTTGTCAGTGTCAACATAGGAGACTACCCTTAATATTACAGCAAGGATTTACTCCTAATGACAGCAACTTGTGTACATGGCAACATGCTGTACTTACGAAGCTCTTTTACAAATATCCCCAATGGTTCCAAGCTGGGAACACTCTAATAAAAATGTATTCTACAATCTACATGCTAAATCATCCTTCTGAAGGTCACGTTTTTCCACCTCATTGTGTTTGAGTCAGCTCCTGGTAGACAGCCATATTTCCTGAGATGCAATGCCATAGAGAGCAAAATAAGGGGAACATTTTGGCCTATATGCCGAACATTTTTGCTTTCAGGGATTTAAATGCTCTAATAGCTACTTGGAGTCTTGCATAGAGCAAGAAATAATGAGGTTTGTAAGGAGGAGTCAAATGAAGAAAGATAAACCAGCTATATTTGTTGTATTAGTCTTCAGTAGAAGACTCTTTTTACCTACAATTTTTGGTAATGTGACAACTAGTTCAAGAAACACAACATTTTGAAGAGGAAAGATGTATATCTGCTTTTTTTATTTCATCTTTATGAGCCTGCTGAGACACAAATAAGAAAAGATTTTAAGTTCTCACACTTAATACTCATTTCAGGACACAATACTTGAAGCATTCTATACTTCAAAATCAAATATATGTCATCTTGGGTTTAAGATACCAGATTTTCATTTGCAGTGTCTGTATTTTTCACTGTAAATCTTTATAATCTATTTACTACTGTCTCCAGAATATGTGATACTTTGTGTGGGAGACCAAAAAGACACACTGAGGCATTTTGGGGTTGGTTTCTTATTGAGGTTTGTTTGGGCTTTTTTTTTTTTTTTTAGGTCTAAATACAACAGTGTTACATTAAAGCCAATTCACAAACTCTGGTAATCAATAAATACTCTGTATTCAATCAAATACAACTACTCACAAATCACGCTGAATTAACCGATCTGTTTCAATCTAAATCCAGACATCTATTTTTTAAAATAAAAATAGAATTTTTATATAATTCAATAATTAGCAACTCAGTAATTTCAAAAAGCAGTATTTCTTTTATTATGTATCAAAATTAGATAATACTTAAGGTCCTTTCCAACCCAAACCATTCTATGATTCTATAAAATTGAACCAACATTTAACTCTAGTGTTTTGTTCTATTAGCAACTTTTTCTGTATTTTAATCATTTTCCAAGCCGAACTATCACTTGCTCAAGCAGCTCTGGGTACATCTAATCCTACACAAGCTCAAAAGAAAGATACCATATTTTCCATGAGATCATGTCTCCTCCCAGAACCACAAGTACACACGCATATAAATGCACGACCACCAAATCTAACACAATCTGATTTAATCCATTCAGACAGTAACTAATACCACTCACTTCCACTCTGCTGAGCAATTATTCAAATTGTACATTAGAAAACATGCTCTCAGAACCATGGAAATGTTGATTGGTTGGGACCTCTGGAGGTCCACTCATCATGCCAGTAGTATCTCATAGACTCACCCTCTTAAAATAAGATCTGAAAAATAATCAACTGCCTGTTGAAAAATGCTCAACTACCACGTGACACATAAACTGGATCCTACGGAATTGTACTAAAAGTTCTTAGGCTAAATTTAGTCAAACACCACTTCTGTTCACAATGTACCTACTGCTCTACTTGCCAAACACATTTCTCTATGTATTTCTCTACATATTGTTTAAATCCCAGCAATGATTCCAGTCTTTACAGTGCAACAAATGATTGTCGCTGCATTATCATACTACAACTCCTTAACCCTGCACAAAAGAAGGTTATCTGAGAAACCCACTCACACAAGCAAGAGGGGCTGAGCGACCTGTCAGGCTCTCTCCATCTCCAGGTCATGTCCTTACCCCACCACCAAACTGGGGATCTCCACTGAACAGCAGACTGCTCATTGCCAGGAGGTGAACCACAGAGTCCAGCTGACCTTGGTCCAAAGCAGAGACAGCAGTGAGCACAGTTTAGGGAGGTTGCTACAAAAGGCTGCTAGAGAAACATTGCTGTGAATGCAAACCTCAGGAGAAGCATTTGTGTTACTACAGAACAATGTTCTGACGGTGTTGCCTTCAGGACATACCTGTCTGTTTTCCATTTGTGAGCGAGGATGTCACTCGACATCTAATGGATTTCAGTGTCAGGGTCCTGGCAGCTTTTCTGCCATCCATATCATGGTCTTCCCTGTTCTGGGGAAGCCATGGCACCTCAGGTATGCCCTTCCTGCACCTGGACACACACACCTCCCACTGACAGTGTAAGCAAACACAGTGGGGTTTCATGATCCGGTTCCTACAGATTTGTTAAACCTTCTCCCTCAGTCACAGCCCAACAAAAAGCTGTGCAGGACTCCAGCCCAGCCCACAATTCCAGCTGACCACAAGTGCTGGCAACCTACAGGAACCTACTAGGCCATGTTGTAAATGAGACTGGACTAGGTGAACAGCTGACCTTCAAAAATCCAGAAATCTATTTCTCTAAGAATGCGATTGCTTAATAATAAACTCTCTTCCAGGGCTTTTTGTGCAGCTCCAAAGGATATCATCCCTTTTCCATCTATGATTCATTTTGCCTCTTAATTCTATAACCTTTTTTTTTAATCCAACAAAAATACCTGCAATCATGAGCACCACAGGCAAACTACATTTTGAGTAGACTACAACCTGTTATTGCTCTTAAAGTTCCTACTTTTTCATTACAAGAATTGTCATAAGCATTTTAGAGAAAAGCGCCTCCTGAAATTCATAAACAAATGACAAAATTTTGCACTTATCTGCAAAGTAATTTTACAATTGTGTTGCTAAGCTCTTTAATTGTAATTGATTATGTCCAATTTTCCCTGAGAATTTAATCCTATGATTCAGCTCAGTTACTCTGTTTTGACTGACCTTGACTACATGAGATGCAACACTTATTGTTGAAATTGAACAAAAATGGCTCCCTCTTTTGAATGTTTTGAAAGATTAAGTGTGAAATTATGGATTGAATATCAACCAGAGTAATACCAAGGTCACGCAAGTTAAATCAGTTGCATCTGAGCACTCAGAATGAAATTGCATATTAAAGGCTTTTACCATGTTCTCTGTAATGCACAAAGCACTTGGCTTTTCTGAATAAGTGGGGAACAGCACAGGGATAGCAATACAAGCTCCATGAAGCTGTTAAGGCAACTCAATAACCACAAACTACCAAATACTCATGCCATAGATTAAAAACTAGCTAAAGAAAGTTGACACTTGTTATACCCAAACTGCCAGTTCTGATTTCCAAGAAAAAAAAAAAAAAAAATCACTTAGCCTAAGCAATAGCAAGAGCCAAAATCTGTGTTCCTGAGTCATATGCAGGTAATGAGTTAAGTAGGGCACAGGGAAACAAAGGCATTTAAGGGATTAACACACAGGAAACAATAACCTTCACTTCAACACAGACATACCCAAGCAGTCTGTAAATTAACTAGCTGTGCCAGAGAAGCAACCTGATCACTGCAGCACAGAGCTGAGGGCAGGCTGCTGCTTCACTCTGCTTTGTCCAGCCCTAAAGTCAAAAGGATTCAGGACAAGATGTGGATAGGCAGTGCACACACAGCGTACAGAGCCCTTGCACTGCTACACACCTCTTCTTGGATTTGGACCTCCTGCAGGTCAAGCTTTTTCCTACTACAAATGGCATTGTACTGATCTGTTTCTTTGCATCTTGAGTAAATCAAGGTTAAGATCACCTGTGAATCCCTGACCAGTGCAGTGCACATCCTAAATCCTGTCCCTGCTTGTCCAAGTAACCCAGATGTCTATTAAGCCTCGCCAACAAAAGCACAGAGGTACAAAATAAAGAATTCTCCAAGGTGCCACCTTTTTCATTCACCTTCCCTGAACATTAAACCCTCACCGCCTGCCTCCTTTGCAGGTTTTCTTCAGGCTGCTGTTGTGCTTTATTTTGGGGAAGTTCTTGAGCAGGATCCTTGAGCAGTGGGCTTCCTGTTGCCATGACAGCGAGTTTGCAAGCCGCATCCTTAGGGGAGCATATGCTGTCTTTGCAAAGAAATCTAACCCAGTGCACCTTGACTTTTCTTTTCCCACAAAAAGAATTAGTGTCTAGTCCCTACCGTGGGATGAAGTTCCAAGCAAGGCTGAGCCACCCTTCCCATGCAGCCCTTGGTGGGATGGTGGTGGCTCCGTGTCTCCCAAGCTTTTCCTCTGCCTTCAGTAAGCCTTAGCTGAATCACCCTGTGTCACTCTCCAAACTAACAAATTAAAATGCTAAACATTGGAACAATACAACACAGCACAACACAGAGATATGCTTTGATAGCAAATAAAGCTTCTGCATTACCTGGGTCAATAAAATCAATACTAAAACACATAACTGATTTTGCATCTCACTACTCTCAAGATTTATATTTTATGTACTTTATGCAGTCCAAGAATTTCCTACTAGATTTGTTCTTGCTTCTGACACTTTCTTCTTTTTCCCATCAAAACTGTAATGTAAAGTTCTTTGGCTACTAACCCTGATGCCAAAGAACATAAAGATGGAAAACTCCTTGCTCTGAAATCAATGACATTTGGTAAGGAATTGTAATCCTTCTTAAAGGCAATACAAATAGAGTGCAGCACTCTCAAATTGTTCAGGTTTCTGCAGTTATTTAATCAAAGTCTTCTTACATTTCATTTCCACTACAGAATTTCTTGTACCACGCAGTTCCGTCAGTGTGCGTTCTGTCATTGGCAAACATAATTTCACTTTTGTAAATAGATTCTGTCTCACGTCTTTACAATTCCTCAACTGAAGCCATCCTATTCTGAAAATACAGCATGGGGTATACTTTCAAAACTCAAAGACTACCAGTATCTGCAGATGACAAGGCAATGCCTGGATTTGCATATCACCCAGCTGATATCTTACTATAACAGGCTGCAATTCCCAGCTGATGGACACTGTCACCGGCAATTACATAGAGTTTGCCACCCAAGTTCCTGAGTTGATCACTATTTTCATAAATCCGTCCTCCCAGTCAGCAATAAACTCTGAAGTCCTTGGGCCCCTCTTTACATCAATGCAACCTCACTGGCTTAATTGAGCACCAACAAAAGAATCCAGCACAAAGTTGGGCATCACAAAGTTCAGCTGTGTTTTCAGTGTCAGGTGACCCGCTAAAAGTAGAGCCAACAGTATCACTAAAACATATTAAATATATTAAGAGGGAGGAAAAGGTCTGGTACATTTACTTTGTAGACCAAAAGGAGTTTCCGTAAGTGGAGCGTGCAGACAGATGAGGCACAGGAAGCATTTGTTTGAGATATTTGTCTCGCAAATATGCTACTTTCTCTTAACCATGATAAAATACCATCAGAAACAGGATTATAAGCAACAAACTCCAAAACAAAGATTGTCTATTACAAACAGATAATATCCAGAAAGTGAACCAGGCTTTGTCTTTTTATTAATTAAAAAATGCCAGTATGAATAATAAGGATTTTCAGGTAGACTGATTACTTAAAATAGAAATAAAGGGTACTATTAAGAAGGGTTTATTATAGACCATCTGTAGTCTGTAGTGAAATTCAAAAAAGTTTTAAAAATTAGTATAAAAATTTGATGTTATATTTATTTTCATATGCACAAATACCTACTTTTACTAGTTGGTTTTTTTGTATTTATTTTTTTAATTAAAACTACATACAATATTTTTTTAAGGAATATTACTTCATTTTTATAAGCTCCCAGTAATACTTTCTTTACTGGCATGTTCCTGTGTTAGGTTTTATGAATTATTAGCAATTTCATTCTTGATCTCTTTAACTCAGCATGAGAAACATTCAATTTCTATAGACACTTTGACTCAAATTTATGTAAAATAGTTTCTATTTACTGATTGATGGTTTTTATTTCATATCATTTATACTCTAATTAGATTTTTTTCACCTTTTGAATAGGATTTATGAATTCATCACAAGGATCAAGTTGTGAAAACCCCCTTAAGATAGACATGGGTTAATTACCATTATGGACAAGTGAACAAGTATCAGATAATTTTCTAACTTCATCATGCTTGCTGAGAATTCGAATCTTACCAATTTGGCTTCTACCTATGAAGTGTTGGAGAAAGAGGAGTAGGAAGCTGGAAAACTAAACCTGAAAAAAAAGCATTCGTTAAAGGATAATAAACTACACACCACGATCCATCCTGCTTATTGCTTCACAAGGCTTTTGTAAGAATAAGAAGTTGCTGACTTTATCCATAATTAGCAAAAGTGTTCAAGGGTAATCCATGGAGCAAGCCAACTACTCACATTGGCAATCTGTGGCTTCATCTTCCCCCCTTCCCAAATTCAGTAAAGAGTAAAACCACTGTTAACTCTCTTCTCCTCACCTCAGAGTACGCCAGACTTTTAAAAGTGCCATTTCCTTACCACTGTGTCCTTTTGCGATCCTAAACCGAAGGATCAATCCATATTCTCTAGACTCTCATTCTTTTAGCTTTAAGAAAAGAATGCCCACTAAAACACCAATACTGACAAGTCACACGCTGGACTCTCCTTCTCTCTAAACACTGGCATTGAATTCTGGCAAAACTTAAACTCCAGAAGGAAAAAAGGATCCTTCTTTGCCAGGTTATCCCATAGCAAAGAAACAAGAAACAGCAAAACTCCTGCTACAGCTCACTGCCCTGTTTGTTCTGCATCACTGCAGTTTTTTAAATAAGTGAACTTCCATTAAACTAGCTTAATATGAGCGTAACAGCTGAAATCAATGATATTAATGTCTGATGCTTATCAGGTAGCAGCCAGAGGGAAATTAACCTTGTAGCTGAGAAGTGCACATAAATCTGATTTCCAAAACTTTACGCTTGATGGACTCCCTTGGAGGGAAATTTAGGTGGGTAAATGTACAGAGTTTCCATTGCAAATTTCCATTGACTTTAGCAGTACTGCACACAAAACATGTGCATAGAAATTAATCATGAATACAGATGTTGTAAATTAAAGTCCCTCAGAGATTTTATTAGACAAACCAATGAATTATTTTCCCAGTATTCTTCAATAAAGCTCTAATTAGTATATATCCCACAAGATTTTAGCTGGATAATGCTAAAATAGGAACACTCATTTTTTGAAAACATGGTGAGTACAACTTTTCTGCAGTAAAATCTTTTGCTAACTCCGAAAACTTTTTAACATCCAATATATTTGAGATCAGTCATGTTGGTACGGATGACTAAAGAGAACTAGAAAGTAAGAAATCACTAAGATTAGTGAAACCTTCACCCTGCTTTATGGTCATTTGCTAAAAGGAACTACTGCAATTGTCCTTTACTGGTTCCCGCATTTATAGAGAACTATGGTAGTTTTTCAGAGGAACTCTCCATAAAAGGAACTTTTCTTTATGACAGAATCAATAAAAAGGACTTTTCGTTTATAGCTAGAAAAAAAGGACTTGGAGGATTTGGAAGACAGCATTTTTCCCTGACGGCCATTTTGGAACGGGAAGCTCTTAGAGGGGCAGTTGTTGCATCCAATAATGAAACAGGCACAACACAATATCTCTTAATCTGTTAAAACTGGGTTGATGACTGTAATATGCTAGTACATGTTCAAATTTATTCCTGAGTACCATAAATAAAGGAGAAAGTCAGAAGGAACACCATAAGTAACTGTATAAATTCCATTTCACAAGGAGACAAAAATTTAAACTCTTCATTGTGCTAACTGTAATTCTAATAAAGACTACAGTTCCATTCATTTGAAAAGTGTTTCAATGCTTCTTAGTACATTGTACTTTAATTTCTAACATTACAGAAAAAAAATTTGGTTTGGGTTAAAATTATTCAAGATGGACTAGAAAGTCTTGAAGGAAAATGTTCAAATTTATTCTCAGTTGTAAATAATTTTTACCAAATTCCTCAAAAATTAGATTTATCATGTGATACACATCAGCAGTGTTTGTCAATCAAATCTTAAATAATCAGTGTGAGTTTTCCAGCAACCCCCACCAGGGCATTTAACTACAGACATCCGCTAGAATAAACAATGTATATTGTACTGACAATTGTGTAACCTATGGAGCAGTATGCATGCTTACAGCAAGAGGGCATTGGAAGGTCACTGAGGAAAAGTCATTATCTTCATCCCCAAGACCACCAGAAGGCAGAAAAGACCCCCCTAGCAACACCGTGGCGCAGAAGCAGAGCACACCAGGAAAAGCACGTCAGCCGGAAACCAAAAGAAGATAAGAACACGGAGGGGACAGAGAAGCGGGCGAGCTGCTTTTGAGGAACGAGAATTCCCACGGCTCCCCAGTACTGGTTTGCCTGTATATCGCTTGCTTAATAAATTTTTTTTATTCACCATAATTGGCTTTAAGCGACTTTTGTCGATAACAATCACGTCTTGATATTGCTAAAGCTGCACTGAACTCTTACCTGAAAGAATTTCTCTTGGAAATAAGAAGCAAATATCAATCTATATTGATATTTGAGAAAGTCAAGAATAAAAATTTATTTCTACTCAACATTATCCATGTTTTACTTTTAAATTCGTAAACTTTCTTTTAATTCAACTCAAAACTGTATTTTCATTATTTTGATGAATTTGTGGTCTCTATAACACAAATGACCATCAGCCAAGTGACTTCAAACAGAAATCCAGTTACTTGTTGTCATTAGCTAAGAACACGAGTACACACTAAAATGCTTGGATGAATAAAATAAGTTCTTAAATTCTCTGCTAGCTCAAAGTTTTAAAAGTAAAATCCTAACTGAAATAACAAAGATAACCTTTTTCCTCTTGTCTGTACTGGACGGTTGGATTACAGTCATTGTTTCCTTGATATTTGGCATTTTAAACAAGAACACACAGAGAATAATTTATTATCATCTTCCACAGGAAACAGTAAGAACTCTTTTACATTCCAACAAAAACATTCCAACTTGAAGGAAACTTTAAAAGGATTTTTGAATTATTTTTTTAACGAAGCAGGGGTTGCAGAACTGTGTCACCCTGAGTGGCGCAGGCAAACATTGAATTGGCATTCAGGGCATTTATCCCTGATGGCATCAGGCCATGACACAAACAGGACCAGCCCACCAGAGCGGGCTGAGCTCATGCTGAACGCTGGAAAAATTGTAATTGGGAGTATAGATTTTCAGCAATACACACTCCCACTGTGAGAAACCAGCTGCATGCTCCATCACACTGACCTTTAGGAAAGGAAAGGTTTGGAAGGCTTATGGGAATAGTCCTGGGTCTGGTATTAAACTCCTCTAAACATATTCTTGTTCAGACAATGACTTCAGATAAATTCATAGTGGGACTCCCTGCTTTATAGTAGTGCTTATTCATTTCCTCTGCCTTGCTTTCATCTGCTATCATTCAATGCTCTACTCATCTGATAACGTTGTTTTGCTATTTCTGCTGCCTTCTCTGATATTTTGCACTTTTTTATGGTTTTCAGTAGCATAACCTTGAAGAGTCTCTTCATGTTTAAGCTAATTAAAAATATTTTTCACACCCAGTAAAGCAAGATGTGACTCCATACTTTGTGTACTTAATGGAAGAAATATGCTTTACATGCTTCATTAAGTTATTTGCGAAATTGCATTAGTGCCATTCCATTAGTGTACCTCTTTCAGCTACATCTGTGGCCTGCTTTTGACAGACAAACTACCAGTTTCATAAGCTTATTTTGTGTTAGTAATGATCTTCTAATATGTTGAAAAACATCCATCTTAATAGTAATGGGAAAAGAAAATAATAATGCATTTTTCAATACAACATGAGCAAAATTATCTGCTGCAAGGCAAAATAATTATCAGATTTCTTAAAAGAAGCAATTACAGGTTATTTTGGATATTTCATTAAAATTACAACCTTACACAATACAGGAACATTAACCTTGAAATAAGGTATCATGATGAAGTCAGTAGTGATTAGAAGAAGTGAAAGGAAAGTGTTTACTGTGTCAAAACCTTTTAAGACACCTGCAGAATTTTAAAACAATAAAAATGATATTACATTGACTGTGTGCTAAATTGTAAGAAGCTTTTGGCACCTTTTTAATCTGTGCAGTAGAAATTCCTTTAGGAGAAGTAAAACATTACTGACCCTGGGTGTGGGCATTAGTTAGAAGCTGAGATTTAACACAAGAGTAATTATTAAGAGTAATTAATTTTTACTTTTTATCCACTGTTTCATACTGAAATCCTATTTTAAATCATACCAAGCTAGATGTCTGTCAAGAGATGCTATTTTCCAACTTCCAAGATTAATGATAATGTACTGTTTGTGTTCAATTAGTTGTTAATTGAAGACAAAGGTCTCATTATGTCAAGCATCATAAACACAAGAAGTTACAGCCCCTGGCCTGGAGAACTTACAGTCAAAGAATTTGGACTGTACTCATCTATGCTGTGCTCATCTGCTGTGCTGCTGCAGAAGTAACAATGCACAATGCACACTTCAGAATTGTTACTAAACAGGCCACATGTGACTACAGCCTGCCAGAGTGAACAGGGAAAAGAGGATGAGGACAGCTGGAAACTCATTTAATGTTCTTTTTGATAGCTCTTTATCAACAGATGATTAGGTGGTGATGATTCTGATATAGAAACAGATATCTACATTAATCATTTCTCTAAGATATTGACTATTCCTGTCTTTTCTCTTGTCTGGTTGCTGACCTTCAAAATGAATTCGGGACCTCGTGTCAGGATTTAATTCAGTTATATGTGCTAAGACAGTAAGTAGATAGTAGCTGTCTCACTACACTAACAAAAATTACTTGAAGGGGAAAGGAAGCACCTAAATTAATGCTTATTAATCATTCATAGTTGTGTAAAAAATCTGTATGCCAAAACTCCAGCTTAGCAGCAGAAGTATGCTGTGTCAATTTCTTAAGGGACTTCAAGGAATGTATACTGAGTGGAAAACATACTACAGGGAAAAGTATCAATGACTGAGAAAACATGAACAATTACAGCATCAGTTGAAGGCAACTGTCTCCAAACATGTTGATTTTATTCTAAAATGAAAGACTTGGCAGGATTCTGTCAATGACAAAAATACAACAAGCTAAATGGCTGGTTTAGAGCACCAAATAGCCAAGTAGGGCAATTAGGCACATCACAATTTAAATTGAATGGTAAATAGGTCAGGCTTGTTTCACAGCTTCTCTGGACACTTACGTATTGCCCTTCAATGTCTAGGAGTACATGAAGCTGAGAAGCCTTTTAAGATGATCAACTCACAGCTCTGACTGTTCACTTACTAAATCTGGTTGTCCATCATAGAAGAGCACAAGATTTCTCACATGGAGGAAGGAATATAAATAGTCTTGTTAAGCTGAGCATCCATATTTAAAATATCATTTTGTCTCCACATATGACAGCTAGGACATCTGCATTTGGTATCACAGGGTTTCCAGACTCTGAAGCAAATCAGGCTGATCTACAATTTTGCACCCCCACCACAAGGAGTTTCAGTTTTTGATCGCCTTAGTTTGAGATATCTGGTACATATATGCATAATGAAAGCCAAGCAGTTTGTGTGTGTCCCTGTAACACAAAACCTCCCTGTAGTCTACAATTCTTGCCATTATCTGACACCTCCTGTTCTTCAGCCTTTGCTGCAAGTGCTGGACCCCAAGTACTGTGAGAGAAGCCCCATTATAAAGGCAGGAGTTTGGAAATACTGCCATTCCCAAGTTTTACTCCTTGAACATTTTGTAACCTTTCAATAGCTGACTTGCTCTGGACTTACAGTCACTTACTTTTACTCATAAAACCAAAGACAGACACCTCAAATGGCATGTATAAAATGCCTCACTTATTTACAGGTGTCAACCACATTCATGCAGCTTGGGCAGCTTTAAAGGGCAGCAGGTAAGGGCAGTGCCACTGAGACTTTCCTCATGTAAAGCCATATGTCAGGTTCATTAGTGCATTTGCTTCTGCCATTTACGAGCACAACTGTAAATTGCACTCTTCCTGCCCTCACAGGTTTTAGAGAATATTGACACAGGAGAGTGTCTGGCCCAATTACAGCTCACAAAAGTCAAAGCTACAAGACTCATAAACACCTGGGACAAATGAACCACAGGGAAAGAAAAGTGCCATTCAAGGAAGGCTGGAAATGACTATTAATAGCTACAGACTCGTGGCACTAGAAGAACAGCACACATGGGTAGACAACAGTGCCCTACATTCACTAAAAGGTTACAGAGAGCACCAGCAGACAATGAATCACACTCACAAATAGAACAGCTGCTTCACAAATAAGTGGGTTTGGGGTTTTGCCTTTTGGTTTTTTTGCTTCTTTGTAATAAAAATGCCGTTATTCTCTTCAACTATTGAACCCAAAAGTACTAAATGTTGCATCAGTAACATAGAAGCATAGAAAATGTATAAAACTCAATATTTAAATAAGATACAGATTTACAGACAGCATATAAACTTTCATTCTTCTCTTGAATCCTACACACACAAATCCCTCATGAAAAATGTTCATTTTTTTAATACAGGATAAGATTTTTATCTTTTAAAGAACAAACATTACTCAGATCACATCACACTTGGGATGTGAACAAAGAGAGTCATGAAGGGGTGAAGAGGTGAGTCTGGGCAAGGCACTGTGGGGGTGACAGCTGACAATGGATACTCTGCTCATTGCCTCTGTCTTCTGCAAGTCTGAACTATTCCTGATTTAACCCCTATAAAAGACCCTCTGAAAGGCCTCCTAAGGACAGTAGGATCTGAAAAGTGATTTTTTTTTTTTTTTTGTTACAGTGCTAAACCTTAAAATAGAGTGGGTTTCAGTTTTGTGTTTTGGTTTTTTGTCTTCAAATACTGAAGCAGACTGATGTCAGAGAAGCCAGAATCACACCACTGTTAATGTACAGCATATTTTAATGCTCCAGCTCCACTCAGGTACTAGAATAATTATGTGTATTTATAGGAGCACTTTTAAGAACCTGAGATTTAGATTTTGGCATGTGAGCAAAGTAATCCAATAAGAGGTGTTAAGGCCAGAATTTCTTGACCTTCATATTTGTCAAAGTTGTTGGTTCAATAAAGGTCAAGATGTGTGACAAAATTCAAGCCTGTCTAAGCCAATTAATGACAAGTAACCAGACCATTAAAAATCTCATTTATGCTGAGCAGTCAAGTGGGTTATGTGAGGGTAGTCTGTACCTTAGAAAGTCTACACACTTGCTTACAGACTTGCTATAGGATAGAAGGACAGAAGGCAGCACAATGAGAGAATACTTAGAGTTTTAAGATGAATAGGATAATCTCTCCAGCTTGCCCAGCAGAGAGAAAAACACAATTCAATAAATAAAATAGTAGTACTTCCTCATTTAATTGCAAATATTAGTATTTCACAAGAAAATTATGAGGAAAAAAAGCTGAACATTAAGAATTTGTGGATATATTGCATTAATGAAATGCAGGGGAATAAATTCTTCAACACAGCTGTATGCAGTTCATAAGCATCAGTGGTATGCACTAAGATATTAAAGAAATAGTTTGCAAGCACCAGACTGCTCAGGGATCTCTTTCAAAGTGCTGGAAAATTGAACAAATAAAGTACATGTTCTGGTTTTCTCTAGGATAGAGTTCACTTTCTTCTTAGTAGCTGGTATCATGCTGTGTTTTGGATTTAGTATGAGAACAATGTTGATAACACACTGATGCTTTAGCTGGTGTTCAGTACTGCTCACTCAGTCAAGGACTTCTCAGTGTCTCGTGCTCTGCAGGGAGCAGGTGCACAAGGAGCCAGGAGGGAGCATTCGAAACCAATGGACAGAAGAGCAAGCAGGTTTCTTTTATTCAGACACCCTGAATTTTACCATTACCAACAGCAAAATAGTTTCACTGGTTTGGATATCAGTTTCTCCTGCTAGTAGCAGCAATCTTCACTTCATAAAAACATAATGTCTTGGGTTACAGTGTAAGATGTAACCAAAAGTACATATTCTATTACCATTTCCATAAGCTGTTAAAACACAGGTGGGGCAGTGTTCTTTATCTCCTCAATGAGTCAGCCCTGATAACTCCCTTGGGGGGCTCTCGCTGCTAATGGGCCATCAAGGTCTCACAGAACGACTCAGAATTACATCATCCCCTTGTGAGATGCTCCGTCCAGGGGGAGGAACCAAACATTCCCACCAGGATATAACCTGAGGCTTGGAACACCACAGCAGCTCTACTGCTGGATTCCCAGAGGACAAGAGCTCCATAACCACCACTGGAGCTCCAGAGAAGGACCAGATCTTTCTACAGGATCACTGCTTTGCCAGAACCACATCCATCACTCCAACGGGACTGCAGCCACCATTTAATGGGACTGCCACCACCACCTTGAGTGACAGGGTGTCAGGCCATATCCTGACTCTGTCAGTTCAAGCCAATGTTTCTGTACTATGGCCTTTATTTTCATTTTCCTGTTAAATTGTAGTTCTGACTGGGAATCTCCCACTGGTTTGCTTTCAAACTAGCACACACAAGAAATCCTGCTTTGCTAGATAAGGTGCGATGCTGATGGAAGGAACACGTCCAAAAATAAAAGCCAGCTTGTACATATTTCCTGTTAAATAAGGGCATATAAACTATGGCTTTTATGACAACTTGCACATAACTGTTAAAACCAACACTAAATATTGCAAAGTATCAGTTGTATTTTTAGTAAGATTGTGTTCCAAATAGGTACAACAAAAATTCCTTCCACCACCATCTTTGCAGGTAAATACCTGCAGTGGGGTTCTGTCTGTGAAGAGGGGGAATGTGTGCTGTCACACTCAATCAAACAAAGCTACCCTGGCAAGGACAGACTGACACATGCTGCCTACACAGACATCAAACATGGAGAGAGCATCTGCCAGGGGGCTGAGCTGCAGAGCTGGGACAACAGCTAAGAAATGCCACAGGGCTATGGGAGGCATTGGGATGGAGCCTGCAGAAACTTCAGCACAAGGAGCTGCAGCCCCAGGTCAGCACCCACCCAAGCTCCACAATGAGGTAAGAGATAACCTTATGTTGGGAGGAGAAGTGCACCTGCCCACAGCAGCACAGCCCCTGGCAGCAAGGAAAGGCTCTGGAACAGAAAAGGGGCACCAGTGTTCTCTTACCCTCAAATGCCAAAAAGGACACATTTGCAGCATTAAAAAAA
>VZTJ01003169.1:974182-1121111 GCA_013397795.1 Orthonyx spaldingii
AAACCAAAAAACAAACAACCATATTTGAAGCATTTTTTCTCAAAGTTGCTGAAATTATTTGACAGTGCCCTTTCTTTTAATGGCTCATGATAACCTCCCCGAAGGCGTTTCATTAGCTCGGTAAATTCCAGTTTACAGTGCATTGTTTTTAAAGTAGGCTGGCAGACACCTTCACAGTAGGATAAGTAGCTTTCAAGTTTTATACAGCAGACAAGTTTTATGTTGGTAATTGAACACTATGAATCACATCTGCAGTGCTTCTGTGACTGGAGGCAGCAGGGCTGGCAGGGCTGTGCCCCAGCCCCGTGGAATTCACACATGGAATACAGGGAATACAGGGTGCTGCGTTGTCTCAGGCTTCACATCCATTCATTTGCTACTTCTCAAACACAGGCACATATGACTGTGCTTAATAAGCAAACATAATGATATATAATTCAATTTTCAATTCAAATGTGTAATGCTCAGTGCACTGTGTAAGCAGCTACTGATGTTGGGGCCTGGGACGAGTCACAGCATCCAGCTTTGGCACTTTCTGGAAAAGCCTTGCAAGCAAAACTTAAAGTGACTCCACATGAAGCAGATACTACCTCACACTTTCCTTCTTTCTTCCTATCACCACATGTCTCCCCATAGCTATTTCAGCACTAAATCAGTAACCCTTCTCCATTCCCAGTGTGTTCCCCTCAATGTAAAATTTAGACCTGTTCCTTATCCACATCCCTGCAGCCTCTTCTCAGCCCTGGCCTGCTCTTTCTGTCCCTCTTCTGTCCTGCTGCCTCCTCCCACTCCTCTCCCCCTTCTCCTCAGGTCCCTCCAGCTTTCTCTCATTAATGAAATAAGGGAGAATCTTCTTCATGTATTTTCCCCACTTTGCTATAGCTGAATCAGTGGGATTTTAATCCTTGCAAAAATTTGTCTCCCAATATTCATGAGATTTATAAACTAGTGCCACACTTGCTATTTTGTGATGGATACAATAATGTTTTATTCTGCATTCCATCTGTGACAGTAAAGCAATTCCTCACTAAGAAAAATACAGTCGTCCAAAACACAGGAATTTGAAGTAAACACATGAAACTGTTCCTTTACAGCTGTTATTTTTGTGAGCGCTGCCAGAGATGAGATACACCAGAACATGATCTCTTTTCATAGCCTTCTGCCACACTTCAACTTCCCTTCAAATAAGACAGGACAGTACACATAAATACCCCCAAGAATAAGATGCAACTCAACTGAACTACTCTTCTTCTACTTCACTCTGCCAGGAAAGCTGCCAGCAAATTATCAGCCTAAACTACTTAGAGTGTTTCAGAGGTTTGAGAGGGGTTTGGTTTGGGATTTTTTTTGGGGAGGAGGGGAGGAATTTGTTTTGTTGATTGTTTGGTTGGTGGGTGGGGTTTCTTGGTAATAACAAGTGGTAGCAATTACACTTGGAGGATCTGAAAAGTTAATTCTACAAAATCTCACATCTCCTTTTGGCAAGGCAGGGTTTACCCACATCCATGAACTTACAATGAAATACTATTGGAAGAGAACATATCAGAGTTACAGAAAAATTAAAGGTGCTGAACATGTTCCAAACTCCCCACACAACCCAACAGCTTCCTACTCACAAGATGCAACGTGTATTTCTAGGGATGAAACAGAAACAAATTTATAGTGTAGAAAAGCCCCTGATAATTTCAAACTCTAGATAGCAGAGATATAATTCCATTTGGTTTGGGTTTTTTCTAATCTGGAGCATCTTAGAGACAATACAACTATGCAAATTTCTATTATTTTTTTTTTTTAATCCAAAAGACACATTAAGTGCTGGAGAATCTGCAACACCTAAATCAGAAACTCTGCAGAACAGCAGTCTATTCATAAGGACTTGATTTGCACATTCTCAGCACTTAGCTTCCTCTGAATGGTATGACTAAAGGAACTGAAAACTCTCTATTAGTATTTCTGTAATGCAATTTAATACATGACTCCTCTCTGCTTTTACAGGGATTAGATAGCACAATCTCTTTTCACACTGCATGGAGCTGAAGCTCCAGCTTTGCAAATAGATACAAGCCTGAGCATCCCAAAATGAACAGTAGTAATGTATTTGTATTTCTTTCCAAGCTTAATTTCTTTACTCATCTAACTTCAGAATGACTGAGGAACAAACAAGCTGCAGGTAAGCTGGCAGGTTTTCAGTTTAGAAATGCATTGCAGTTTTTGTATTCTTCACCTTACCTGGCATTTTATTTTGCTGACAATTTTCTTTCACAGAATGCAGCTTAATTGTACTCAGCATTACCTGATCAGCAGGAGTTTGCTTCTACGAAACTTTTTTTGTCTGCTAAATGTATGAATTAAATCTGGCCCATAGCTGCCTTTATAATCTGCAATGCTTAATTTAACAGCCCATATTATATTATGTTCATACCCAAAAAGAAATGTAATCTCAAAATGATTCATAGATGCTCACAGTTGCCTACATAATGAGCACTCTGAAGGCTAACAAAAATTGATTGTGCCCTGGGAATCAGTGTACAACATATACACTATCTGTACAGTATGGATCAGTCTGCAAACTCCATATTGATGGTACAGCTCATCCTGGCCATTCCTTATTCTGAACCACTCTTCAAAAGGATGATGGGACAAGATCAACACAGAGGGAACAGCTTTAGGTGTCTCTGTTGTAACAGACACACACCTGGATCATCTCTCATCATAGGTAAATCTGTTTTCTGCTTAAAATTTGAGTTCTGTATGGAATGGCAACTAAAACAAAAAAACACCTGGCCAAAGAACTCACAAGAAGGGACAAGAGTAGAAGAGGATGCCACAGGAACAAAGAAAGCATTATAAATCAAGTCTCTTGGTTCAAAGTTAAGCTGACTTGCAGCAAAATCAGTCAGGCAAGACTCCCGGTCCATGAAGAAACACTGCAAAAAAAAGACAATGTTCCTGACCTTTCAGGGGACTTTGCCCTCAGCCCGGATGCTCCTGAAGAGTGAGGAGATCAAGGCAGCTCAATACCCTGTATTGTCTCAAGCATTGCTGCTCTCTGTGTTCCCCAGAGCAGGAAGCAATTTGCTGTAGAATCTCTTTTTGACTAGCACTGCTTCAAAGCAGTCAAGAGTTATTCCCAGAGCATGGATTAGACCAGACTATCAAACAGAGGCTAGCATTCTGCTAAAGGCATAGCCTGAGCTTGCCAGCTCTCCTGGAGCGGGACCACAGGCTCACAAAAGGAGGTAGGGTCACAAAAGGAGGCAGGGAAATTCAGAGCCTCCCTGTCCCCTCTCCCCAGGAACACAGCACGCAGCCGGGACATGGTGAACTTCTTTCAGTTCCATCTCCTGATGCCAAGTCAGAAATGCCTGCCCGCCTTCCAGAAAACACCTTTAATTGGAAAGTGAGACCTAAAAAAGTCCTAAGCTATGCAGTTAGCCTTATCATTTTGACCTTGATTTCATGCTTTGAAAAATCTCCCCATCACCTTTATTTTCCAAGCCCACCTTCCCACTGTGTGGCTGTAGCATATGATAATGACATTTGCTTTCTGTTTCTTCTCTCAAAGCTGTTCTACTTTGTAGACCAGTCTTCAGAGACAGAACAGCATGGGGCACAACTCTGCAGCGTTATAGCACTAAACACAGAGGGCTCTATTTTCCACAGCCTACTCCAAAACCACTTACAAATATACATTAAATTATATTTGGACAAAATAACATTTTCTCATATCTTAGGAAAAAGTCTCCAGAATTGGCTCTAGAACTTTACCAAGCCCTCCAGGTCCTACCAGAGTACCAATTATAATAATAATGCCAGTAGTGGCTTCACCTCTTCCAGTTCAGCCAAGCAGTGTATGCTTACAGCTTCCCAACACTGTTCTGAGGATTCCAGCTCCAGTGTGCATCTATTCAGTTCCAGGCAGGATTGTGGTAGACAATTCCCGACTCTGTCGTGGTTTGACACTGGCCAAATACCAGGTACCCACAAAAGTCATTCGCTCACCCTCCCCTGCCACAGCTGGGCAGAGGAGAGAGGAAAAGAAATTAACAAAGGGTTCATGAGTTGAGATAAGGACCAGGAGAAAACACTCCAAGGGTAAAGCAGGCTCATCTTAAAGTTACAAAGGCGAATTTATTACTAACAGAATTAGAAGAGGATAATGAAAATTAAAATAAGTCCTTAAAACACCCTCCCCTCCCCCCAGCCCCTCCCTCCTTTCCACCAACAGTGCAGGGAGACAGGGCATGGGGATTTTGGTCAGTTCGTCACCCAAGTGCTTCTTTCACTCAGGGAGAGGAATCTTTCCCCTGTGAGACCATGGGGTCTCTCCCAGGGGACACAGTTCTCCATGAACTCCTCCAGCGTGGTTCCAATCTCACAAGCAGCAGCCCTGCCAAAACTGCTGCAACGTGAGTCCCTCCCACGGACACACAGTCCTCCCAAAACTGCTGCGGCGTGGGTCACTCTTCCACGGGGTGCAGTCCTCCAGGGACACACTGCTCCAGCCTGGAAGCAGGGCCCCCTTTCTCCATGAGTCTCCCACTGGATCACAGCCTCCTCCAGGCATCCACCAGCTTCGGTGTGGGCACCTCCCCCATGGGCTGCGGGTGGATCTCTGCATCCCCTGTGGATTCCCACGGGCTGTGGGTGCATCTCTGCATGCCCCGTGGATCCCCTGGGCTGCAGGGGCACAGCTGCTTCACCAATGTCCTCACCAAGGCCTGCAGAGGAATCTCGGCTCCGGCACAGCACCTGGAGCACCTCCTGCCCCTCCTTCTCCGCTGACCTTGGCATTGCCATGTTGTTTCCCTCATGTGTTCTCACCTCCTCTTCTTCTCTGACTAGAAAAACTGTGCCCACTTTGTTTTGATTTTCTTCTTAAATACGTTATTACAGAGGTGTTACCAGCCTCTCTAACTGGCCCAGCTTTGGCCAGCAGCATGTCCATCTTCAGAGCCATCAGGAGTTGGCTCTGTTGGACACTGTGGAAGCTTCTAGCAACTTCTCACAGAAGCCACCTCTATGGCCCCCCGCAGCTACCAAAAAACTGGGCCATGCAAAACCAACACACTCTCTAATAATGAAATCAAGACATGGTATTTTACTCTTCTTGAGTATGTCAGGCTTACTGGGAGTAGTTGCATTCAGGCTGCATTAATGCTCTCTATTTCTTGCTAATCTGCCTCAAAGGACACGCACACATAATACCCCTGGACTTCAACATGCTCATATTAGAGTAGAGTTTGGGCATCTACCTAAGCAGGAAGATTTCCTTAAATCAGGGATATCTTTTATGATAAACAGAGATTGAAGCCCTATTTCTGGTAATGCTTAAGTGCTGTCCTAAGCATGGAGGATTTAACTGCACATGAGAGTACTGCTGTGCTCAGAGGGAGTTTGGTTTCAGACATCATGTCCAGCAGTCCATACTCAGGAAGACAACCACAGGTATAAGAGAAATCAGCCATCCTTTCCACAAGCTGCCTGCCGGTACCATGTGCAGAAACTCAATGCCACCACATCTGCCACACTCTGAGTATAATTGCTACAAATTGAAAATAACAGCATTTCCTTTCTACATTGTTTCAGCTTCAATAGCTGCACAGACACCCGAGATTGAAATCAAGAGTTGTAGATGAGAAATTTAGATGTAATTGAGCATGAAGCATCTCATTTCAGACAAATTGTTTTGCTTTAATACGTACAAGTGTAGTGGTAAAAGATGTTTTGAATTGCAAAATCCAATCAAAGTGTAAAAGAAATTAGTTACATTTTGCAAAACACATAGGAAAAATGTTTTCTATTGAAGTAAAAAGAACATTTCCTCTCATGAAACAGGAGGTTTTTTTAGTAACTATTCTATGGTACATAAATCACGTTCAGGCTAAAAGTACATGTACTACAAGAAAGAATTTCAGTAGCCAGTAGAGCTCAAGAAGTTCTTACCTTTGCTGAATAGCTAATTAGAGCACTCATTTATCATTCAAAAAGTCTCAGAAAAGGATAAAAAGGGAGGAAAACAAAAGAAACAAATACATGTGGTGATGAGACAGCTGAATAAGCTATGTCCTCACTTGAATTTAGTAAGTCTCAAAATTTAATGCCAAGAGAAAAAGAGTGAAAATACCATCACAGAGAGGTTCTGCAGCGTGGCTCAGGAGGTGGAGGCAGCCTCTTGGGAGCTCATAAGCAGCCACTGTGCAAAAACGCAGTCATTTCACTGAGTTTTACCTCTGCCATATTGGGACTGGCAGGATTTCATGGTAAGCTGATTAAATTAATGGACTGTCTTACCTAGGGCTCATTTCTCCTTAGACAACTATCCACTTAAACGAAGAGCTCCATGACTCTTTGTGGGGTTTTATAGAACTTACAGAAAGGCATATTCCTGTCCAATACTTTACTGAAGACTTAGAGAGTTGCTATCCCTAAAGTACAACATCCAACCCAGAAGAAAAGGTTTAATGGTTTGAACCATCAGTGTCTTCACCTTCCCTTCTACTTTTTTCCATAAGAAACATTGCCCAGAGTATCTTTTGGGGAGTTTGTTGTGCAAGATGCTCCAGTTTTGATAGATAATAAAAATCAGTCAGTTCATAAAAACACGTCTTTGAGATGCTCTAATCTCTCTGTACCAGTCTATGCAGAAGAAAGGGGTCAGAAGAAGCAGGAGGGAAGGAGTCAACATATGAAGCACTGAAAAAATTTCAGAGTCCTGGAGCAAGTAAATAAATAGAAATGAGTTGAAAAGCTGAGAAAGGCCAAGAAAATGAGAAGCTCATGAGCAAATGCCCCATTCACTTTTCTGATAAACTGTTCTGGTGGTGACACTGCTGGAGAGCACTGATCAAAACTGCAGGATTTGCCTGGCAGCCTGGCAAATTGTTCTCTGTAGTGGAATCCATTACAAAAATATGTGCACCTAACCATAAAATTCTGGCTATAACCAACAATCTTCTATAGGAAAAAAACGTAACAATGAATATTTATTAACTAAAATAAGTAGCATACACACCTGCAAGCTGCTACAGCTACATAAATCTATTGCATTGTAACTGAAGACTACACAACAAGTGCTTGTTATCTCAAGCCATGTAAGTACTACAAATTCTAGACCTAAACCAGCTATTTGTATGGTGTCCAAATATTAAACTCAGGGCTGCTTTTGGAAACCCTTATTATAGAAAGACTGATTTATCTGGGGTGTAAGTAACAAATCAATATAGTGGCAAGCATAAAGCTAACAACATATTTTGCAAAATACACTGTCTGTATGACCTGATACAGTTTTTGAACATACCACATTGTGGCTCTAATGTAAAATTTAGACAATGATAGTCAATTCTGTGAATGCAAAAATCTTCTACAGCCTCCCAGTTTTTCCATTTTTTTCCTTTAAAAAGACTAGATAACCTGTTAGACAGTCTCCTCTCTAGGGAAAAAGGCTCTTGCTTCATAAAACCTCTACCCATAATTTGACACCATTTAGCAATTTCTGCTTATTGAAGCTGAATTAATTCACAAAGTACGTGAATTACACCACTTGTTACTTGACCAGCAAATGTGCCCACACAATCACTATTGAGGTCAGTGAAGGGACACTAACAGTGCCTACAATTTATTAGTTTGCACAGAAAAATTTCCAGTTCGGTTTCTTTAGGCCCTTGAGTATAAATACCTGAAACCTATGGAAATAAAAAATAAATGTAAAATAAAATTATCAAGGTGCAGTGTCCTTAACTTTCCAGAAGTGAGGAGACAGCTAGTTTTGGTTGAAAACAGAATTATTTTTGGGTGGTTAATATTATTCAATATGAAAGTTTTAATACTTTTTAGATGCACAAATACCCATGATTGTATTGGGTATGGATCAGGTGTTCCAGTGTCTCCCTCTGAACTATGAAATTCTCTTGTCTCCTATCTCCGCCTTCATAAATTTCTGATTCTGAATCACAATACTCATGGAAAGATCATATTTTTAATGAAGATTGTTATCTTTCATATAACAGTAGGATATGGCAGACAACAATAGCATCCCTTCAGTAAATGGCACTTGAGCACAAATTCCCCTTTATTTGTATATGCTTCAAAATTCTTTCTGTTAAAAACTTAGCACAAGTGATTTAATACTGCTTTTGGTTACCTTAAATATTGTTTAATTGTAAAATAAACTTACTTCGCACTTGTATCAGAGCCTAACCTTCCCCCCACATTGCAAAATTGCAAGTTCTCTGTAGTTTATTTTTCTCAGTTGTAGATAACTGTTACGTCAATGAAAAATGGCATTGTGAACTGAAAAAGTTTTGTTACTTTATAGTAGATAATTCTTCTGTCCATAAATTGTTGTCTTCACAGCTACAGATTAGCACCTACACGTATCCATATGCCAGGCTGAAAGGGGAATGAGGGAAGGAGAACAATGGATACAGAGATATTGCCATCTTCGAAAATGCTATGAGCAGAAGGTGGAGCAGGATGCTCTCTTCCCAAGTGAGGGCTGAGGCAAGATCAATCTGCTTCTTGTAGTACTGAGGCCTTTCACATAAATGAAAAAACACTATCAGCACACATCCCGGGAAAATTCCAGATGAAACCTCCCCACAGCATGGCAATGCTTAACACATACTCAGTTGAAACAACTGCTGCATCATGTCCCCGAGGCAACAAAAAGTCAGCAAAGACAAAACAATTCTTTTGTACACTGTACAGTTTTGCCGTGGGCTTGAGGATCCATCTGCCTAGAAGGTGTGTGAAAAACGAAAGTTGTCTTGTTTTTAATTGTTATGAATGTTTTTGATCAAACAGTTATTGAACAAACACAGCTATTGTTCTACAACACTAACATACTGCTTCCTATTTTTAAAAGAAATTTAGAATAAATATTTAAACCAAATGAGATAGAAAATTTCCCTTTTTAGTGCAAGCCTCCAATTTAATATTGAAATACACAAATTTTGGTGCACCAGGCACAAACTACCCTTTTCTTTAACAACCTCAGCAGCAAAAACACGAGAAACATGCTCAAGCCTGGAGTGTTATAACTCAACAGCAAGCAATGTGCCTTGGGCTGATACTGTCAGGGGAGGTCATGGACTGGGAAGAATATTTTTAAAAATCAATCCTCTAGGCAAGTTCAAGAGTGTAAGGGAAGTAATGTAAGAGCTCTAAAGTCTCCTAGATCTATAATGTTTGTGTAGTGGAGTGAAAGGGCAGGAAGGTAGATTATTAGACACAGAAGGGAGTTTTATTTGGTTAAGAATTACCAAAATACTCTGTGTGGAAAGTATTGAGAATCTTAGCCAAGGAGTTAAAAAAAGCAAGGCAGGCATCATTTGATTTTTGGAGAGAGAGTTTCTCAAACACTGAAGGACAAGCAAGTCACCAGGTAAAGAAAAAGCACAGTCACGACAACAGGCATTAAATGAATGGGGACGCAAAGGTGCCACAACCAGGCTCCCCCATTTCGTGTCCCACTCCTACAAGGTGTAGCAATACTGTGATTCTCCTGTCTCTCTAAAACCAGCTGTGCTGTCAGACACTGAGGGCCAAGGGGCTGGTACTCAAACGTTCGTTTCCCTTCCCTGACTAGAGATGACCTATACCACACTTCCTTTTTTTGGCATCCTTTTCTGCCTGGTTGTTGGCTGGTGAGGATTCCCTGTATCTAGAAAGACCCATCCAACATGTTAACACTAATAGGAACATCACTGATTTAAATCGTGTCCTGTGCAGAATGCACTCCCAGTCCTTGCATTATGCATCTCCATTTGGGGATATTTCTCCCTCTATTTCATAGAGCTGTTGACAAAGGCCATTTAGAGTTATTGCAAAGGCACACATGGGTATGGGGGGTTAATATACATATAAAACATTAGTGCAAAATCTTTGACATTTAAGACAAAAAATTACTTGAGGAGCCTTTACTGATCTTGATACAATTCCTGCTACACTACTTGCTTAATTTATTAAAACAAAAGAACACCTACAGGGCAAGTGAAACAGTTTCCAGTCTTTACAGTGGAAGGTTCCCCCTCCATCTTTAATGCATGTGCTTTTTTCAGTATTGGCTGTAACCTGAATCAATGCACTCCATCAGTTACTGGTGATCACACTCTGCAACACACAGGTACAATGGAGAAAGTCAAAACCAAGGGGCAGCCTTAATACATCCCCACATTATTTCTCAGATTTTTTTACCTCCTTCATCCTTTTAACCCCAAGCAGATACTTCTAATTTGCACACTAAGTTGAAAAGCATGCAGCTCACTCTGACCACTTAATAAACCTCAGCAAAGCCCTATTTCTTTAGTGCTAAGAGATCCATACAGACTTCAAAGCATGTTTTTCTGAGCTTGTTTAATGACAACGAGCCCACAGTAATGAGCTGGTCACAACTGCTATTCTGCACTCCACCCTCTTCCTTCGGGTTGTGTTTTACCCTCAGTTTTGAATTTGGAAATCCCCACTATACTAGGCAAGGGGTGTAGGAAAGCAAAAAGTTCAACTTAAAATTATTAGAGGCAAATTGCCTTCAGTGCAGCACACTGTTACCAAGTTTTTAAGACCCAGACATAGCCTTTTTTAAGCAAAATGAGACCTTCGGCAAGAGCAGCAGGACATTATGAGCCTCTTCCTCTACACTTGAGCCAGCCCTAAATATTATAAAGGAAAGGTTGCTCTGAGTATTTTACTCATGTTTTACCCTTATCCTTCTCTCCCCTTTCAGGAAAGGCTTTCAGTGTGTTGATTATACTTCTGTGCTGAGTTCCTGGAAATATTTAATCTAAAATGACAATTTGACTAAATACAGTGGCTGCCATTTTATGTAGCCACAGGAGAGGTGAAAAAGTCAGTCTGCTACTTCACTTTGTGAAATGGATAATATAACTCAGAGAAGACACATATAACATTTTCTGTCCATCAGTCTCTGCTTTCATTTTACAGTTTTATCTGCTACCTAAAAGCTACTTGTTTACCAAGTCACCCTTATCTTTCTTCTTTGTGAAACTTCTCTGCCATAAATAAAATGCCTTGTGTTTGCTGTGCCTCCAGATCATTTTGATTTCAAACACACTCAAGATTTCATTTTGATTGCCTTTCCAAAAATTATATTTCTTATTATGTCATAGCATCAAAATATACCACTAGAGAATACTATTTCTGGGTTGGGGTTTTTTCGTGTTTGTTTTCCAAACAAAATTAAATATGTCTATCCTACAAAATTTTGAGGACATTTTCACTGAATTAAGATGAACCAGAATTAATGGAGCTGCAAAGAGTGGTTCCAAAAGTAAATAGAAAGATATGTATACACTAAGATGACTACCAATAACTTCCTATAAGAGAAACTACTGTACTGATCAATCCACCAGTAAGACAGGTTTTAGAAAGATTATTTTTACTGTTCACTGAACCTCATACAATATTTAGATGAGCTCAGAACTTCAGCTGACAAACACACTGATAGCAATGAGGGAAGTTTTAGTCTGATACAATGATTCTAGAAATAAAAATTAAGTAGTTCCTCTAGCAATAGTGTTAGAAATTAGTTCCTTTGCACTAACCTAGGAATATAATTTAGCTTTTTCCATTCACATGCAAATACACTATTCCTAGTGCACAAAAGATATCCCAGGGAAGAAATTAAAACATTACAGAATCTAATAGCAGGGTTATTACACGTCAACCAAGTCTTGTGCTATGCTTTGTTTCAGGGTCTGTGTGATATGACAGCTGTTTCTATTCAGATGTTATTTTAAAGGAAACATTTTCTGTAATTTCAGCTGACTCATTCAAACTAGCAATACTCCATTTCAAAATACCATTGAGAAAAATGCAAAGCATTTCTTCACTGGAGACAGCATTCACTGTTCTAATCTAATGCAAATGTTGGTTAGAATCAACAAGCCTGCACAAATGCCAAATCGCTTGTTCCCCTTTAGATGATTTCACACCTAACACAGCAACAGACAATTTGCCAGAAAACACATTAAAAAGTATTTTTAAATGTATCACTGTGTATTATCTCTATGGTAAATAATGCAGTAGGTCCCAGATGGATGTTCTAAACAAAGAAAAAACACAAAACCAGTCCTGAAACACAACAAGGTCTGTAATACAAACTCAGCTGGGACCAATATTGCAAACCCTAATAGAGACAGCACTCTGACATGAATAAAAGCTTCTTTCTAGTAAGGGACAGCCAACAGGTTGTCAAAGATGTCTTCCAAAGACAAAAATGTTAATTTAAGTACTAAGACTACTTTTTCTAGCTACTCCTGGCTAAGTCCCAGCCTATTGCCCTACACAGAAGAGAGCTGTATGAACTGATAAAATTATTTATGCAAGGATGAGGAATTCACAGATGTCTGAGGGAAGAACACAGTGCCGAGATCACTTTGCCTTGTCAGAAGTTGCTCCAGCCATGTCCCCAGACAGTGCAAACAGCCCTGTGTCTGTGAGAAGAGAAAAGCAGCAAAGCTTGTGGGCTCAGCAGTGCCAGAACTGTGGATGGGGCACTGAGGGATGAGCCATATGGTGATAAGGAAGTGGCAGCCATTTAGGTGGCCATAGGAGGATCATTTGTTTTGTGGGCAATGATCAAAACTTAGAAAAAAAAAGTAGGAAGATTGGGGAAAGCACCTGGTGCTGCCAACTGGAACAGCTGATACCATAAACCAGGTTGGTGATTATGCAGATAGAATCCTTTATAAATCTGTCCCAGCATATGGTGAACAGAACAAAGATGGCCAAAGTACTAGAGCATAGTTTCTATTGGGGCTCCTGAACATATCCAAGAGCTGCAAAGCAGTAGGACCAGACATGACTCTAAGACTGGTGAACGTTCCTTCAAGGTGAAGAGGATGAAGACCAAAACTGTTGCTGTCAGTGAGGTACTGTTTATAAGACAGCAAAGAAAAAGTAAAAGAAAGAGGTGGAAAAGAAAGAGCACACCAATACCAAACTGGGGATCTTTATTCACGTTAAAAGGTGAGCCTGTGAGCTGATGGGATTGTTTTCAGTATTTCACAACCACGATGGCCCCTCTTGATGCACTGGGGGTTGCACACCAGTTTGACCCAGCTGAGACCCACAAGCCAGAACTGCACACAGCAAATACTGACATAACAGTCCTGGCTCCTGCTTGTAGCTAAGCTTCAGTGCACCTTTCATCTCAGCACTCCCTGAACCTTTTATTTTAACACAGCAACTCCTCCTTGCCCTTTCATCCCTCCTGCCTACTTACAGGAATGTGACCCCAGCTGCTAACCCTCAATCTAGCTTTGTGCACTCCCCAGGCTCTTCTTCCACAAAACCACCCGTAAGTTATTCATCTTGAGGCTCAGGACAGGTGCTGCAGCAAGGATGGCAAACACTGCTAGCTCAGTGTCAGGGAAAGTGAGGTCCCAACATGCCTGGTATGTCCTGTCCAGTCCTAGTGTCAGCTTTCTCCATCTAGCAGCACAGATGCTGTGTGTCACACTGTGAAATACTGACCACATTACCCAAACCAGACCTTCCCAGCATATCAGCTGGTTACCAACCAGCACTTAAATGGCACCAAACTGAAGATGCTCCTTGGGAAATCTCACCTGAATGAAGTTTTTGGCTTTGTTGGCTTCTACATGTAATGTTTACCTTGTTTTATACTGTGCATAATTGTACTTCCTGAAAGCATCAGGGTTTGTATTCTAGTCTTCCTAGAATAAACAAAAGATAATGTACCCAATGGGAACAAAAAATTTCCTGCATTTACTGACAACATATGCCTGAACTTTCTGCACAGAGCAGATCATCAGTATGCACAGCAGATAATACTGCAGGACACAAAAACACACTCCCAAGGCTGTGTCAAATCCATCAGTGGCTCTGCTAATTGATAAAAAAGTGTTTGAGGCTGGAAGCCAGTTCAGGTTCACGTCACATCCCCCTCCCCAGATGGCACTGAAACATGATGTTGGTGCTTGGAGGAGCAACAACACGGTTCTCCTCAAAGACCTGTTGCCATCTGTTGCCAAACCACATCCGAAGGGGATGACAAGAGTCTTTAGTCCATCACCCTCTCATGTGCTGAGTGAAGAGACAGAAAGCAGCAGACACATTTACATGCTGTCAACAATTTCAGGAACAGATTAATTGAAGCTGGCAGAAAGGAATGTGCTGGTACAGACTGACTGGAGTGAAATTAGTAAATATTTGGCCAATTCAAGTATATGCAATTTTCATGGAGTGTTTTTGTAAGAACTTTCCATTGAGTTTTCATTATCTCAGAGAGGTCAGATGGGTGGGGAAACAGACAGAGAGGTAAAACTACACACATAACAGCAGTGTCACGACTTGTGCAGACCCTAAAGCAGTACCTGGAACATGAGTGCTGTGCCCTTTGCTCCAGGCTGGGACATAGAGATTCTTCCTCAAGTGAGCTCAGCACTCTAACACATTTAACAAGGAAACACAAATCCATTAAGGACTATCCTTGGAGAGGAGAATGTAACTATTTTATTCCATCTTCTCATTATATTTGCTTCCACATCAGTTGATTTTTTTTTTGTCATTTTTTCAGCTCTTATTAGAGCATAAAAGTTACAACTTGCCTCCAGTTTGAATTTATTTCTACTCTATTATAAATATTTATCAGGTAAAAAATACAAAGTAGTGAGAATGAAAAGAGGTAGTATTAAAGTATAGGATAAATCATTATGTCAAAAAGCATCGACTATTTAATTACTCCAGATGTCTGTTTGTCCTTTCTGACAACAGAGTTGCTTAACAGTCTTACATTTATAACAGACAGGAATTAAAGTGAGAAACACAAAGGCAACTTCTGCAAGTGTTTATAACTTCAGATTATGGCTGGCCAAAAGCAGACACACTCACTAGAGTTTCAGTCACGTGACACTGAAAACTGATTACCAGAGCCATTACTACACCCAACGGTGCCTGTTAGATTGAAAGCAAAAGCCAAAACATGAAATCTTTATCCAACCTCATTAAATGGCTGTTAAATAATAGAAATGCACCAGTAAGTATTTCAGAATGACATTCACAAAAAATAAAGCACAGAAGACAAGGCAGAAGATTTTCTCCCAAGTGTATTAGTGTAACGCAGAGATGGTTTTCAGAAAGGTGCTAAGGGATAACAGCAGGTCACTCACAGAATTATGGGTTTGTGTTATTTCTTACTACTCCACTTTACACCATTACTCTTCACACATGTTGTCACTCCAGGCAAGGGCAACCTGTGCCCAGACACAGGTAACAACACACATTTAGAGCCATGAAGTAAAAGGTCACCAACCAGATTGCTTCTGTCATTGCTCAAATGACCACCACCATCTCTGTCCCAGTGCCCAGAGGCAGACTGGACATGCCGGTGGACACTGCCCTCCCCCAGGGAGCACAACATCCAGGGGATAATTAAGCAACAAATAAGGAGGGACACTCTGGGTGAACTGTGCTGAGAAGCTCATCCAACCACATCTCTGGCATCTTTTCCCACACGAAGCTATTTTGAAGCAGCCAGGTTCACACATCCCAATCCAAGGCCAGCTCCTCGCAGCCAGCTGTCCACCCCACCACCAGCACCTCCCAGGGGAGAGAGGAGGTGTACCAGCCACATTAGAAATGAGACCAGCTAGGAAACAAAAGGGGGAAGGTAGTAGATTGCAGAGGGGGCAAAGAGGCTTCTGCATCAAAACCAGCCCAGGAGCAGTGACAAACAAGGCAGGAAAACCAGCAGCTTCAGCCATTAGAGTTTTCTTGCCAGCCAGTTGAGTGGAAGCCGCTCAACATTGTGTGTCTGAGAGGCACCGAGCATTGTCCCCTATTCATTTAACCCAGGTGAATCAAACTTACTGAGCACAGGGCAAATTCTCTCAGCTGAGAGAATCCTTGGAGCAATGAAATAAATGCAGAACACCTGGGCCATACCACTGTGGCATTCCCTGCTACTGTAGATGAACCTGCAGCAGTGCATTTCTGGGCTTTGCAGAGTGCCTGCCTGCTGAAGGCTCTGTCATCAGCTTGTAGTGAATGGCTCTTGTTAAACAATGAGATATTTCCCTTTGTATTTGTAGCAGAACTGATACAAAAGAATGCAAGAAAAAAATACAACACCACCAAGGTGAGCGAGGAAGCAAGCAGATGTGCCTCAGCAGCACACAAGCTGCCTGGCCACTTAGTGTTTTCATTTACATGATGTTTTCAGCTACAGCTGAAAGCGTGGAAAGCTTGAGTGTGTCATTGTTTGTAAACTAAACCAAGGCCCTTTATCCTTTGTGTGATTTCTTTGGAATCACTCCCTCACTTGCAATGTTTCTGCCTCTGCTGAGCAAGTAGTATGAGGATTTTACTTGAGCATTCATACAGGATTGAACCACTTCTTCATCCTTCTTGTCACAGACACCATTTGCACTAACTGTTATGACACAGTGATCATCTGCAGAGGCTGACATCCCTCCATGCGGTGCCTTCCACACAACTTTATCCAGGGCCATAAAGCATTTCACAATAGTAGGCTCATCACAGTTATCTTTCTGCAATAACCCTGGACCACCTCAGACCTCTCGGGCTCGGACTCCACAGAGGAATACCTGGCCTTTGAGAAACAGCAGTATGTGACACTCAGCAGACACTAAGATGCACAGGTACAGTGCCATGAGTTGTTACTTCTCATGAATTAGTTCCCAGACACTTGGCTGATCTGTTTTCTCTACATTTATGCAACCTAGTTGTTTCACTTTTCGTATTGGCCCCAATTCAACAAGAGGCTAAAGCATGTCAGGACAAACAGGGCTTGAAGTCACATATAAGCTCATGAAACTATGGCTGATGGTTTAGCCTCACCAACTCTGCCTTCATTTTTGAGAGTGGTATGATGAGCTGGAAGCAACAGAGAGGGCTGCTGTTTGTACAATTTAGCAATTAAAAAAATCAAAAGACACTCTGAAATGTGCTCTGTATATAGATGTTTTCCACAGATTGTTGTTGCTGTCTTGTCTTGGAAGAAATATGTCACAAAATGAGCATTATTTCCTTTTTCACCATGGCGTAGACATGATTTGATATTTGTATCAGCAAGCAATGCAAATACTTCATAAAAGCCTTTAATAGTGTAATTCAGCTAACAGTGGCAACAGTAATCAGCAGCTTGCTTCAGACACTGAGCAATCTGACAGCCTTGTCTGATTGCATCTCAATATTTTGCTAAAAGCAGGGGTTGGTGTAAAGGGGTGGATTCAAAGAGCAGCATGATTGAACAGGTGTGTACAGGGGACAATCATGGTCTCTATGAAGTGTTCATACTCTGCAAGAGAAAACAAATGAGAAAAGTGAAGAAAAATGGGCATCTTCAAATGTCCATATCAAATGAGTATTAATGGTACCCACTTCAATGAATAAGTTCTGCGAGTGAGTAGATTTATATATGCTTTGAGATGGAACTGAATAATCTTCTCATCAACAAAAATAGCTCAAACATGACAGACTTAAAAGAAATTCTGATTTTGGTGCCACTAACTATATTTTGCATGTTTAGAAAATCATATAAACATATACATACTGGCTCTAAGAGAGGAGGATATTTTAAAAAACCAAGTTAACAAAGTCAGGAGTAACATTATTTATTCATTCATACTTTTAAAGGTGACATGCCAAACTGAGCAGTAGGTTGTTTTTCACTTAGTTATGCCTCCTCTGTATTTAGCAAGGCATAACCCTAAAATGTTTTCACAAAATATCTCCTGTGTTTTCCTAACCTAAAACTTCACCAGTTCTGTAACACCCTTTAACTGTAATTATACTTTCTCTGGAATTGCACCCTAAATAGAAATTGAACTATTCATGCTGCAAATTGAAACTCTTCAATGTGAAGCCATACAAATTACTTGCATTAGCATTAACCTCCTCCCAAAATTTGATCACTCCTGTTTCTCAGAAAGACCATACTAATTGCTGTTACTTTTATCAAATCCGGGCAAATACATTCAAACCTACAAGTAAAAGCTTGAATGATCCAGAAAAACTCCCCTTTAACCTTTAGAGCAAGTGGCTGACCTCATGTGAGGACCCAGCAAGCCGCAGTCAGAGGTGCTGTCTGTATTTGGGAGCCAACAGAGTGAGAGCAGGTGGCATTTCACACGTTTCCATCGGGGTTTGCGCTTACAGAACAAAACAAAGCCACTTCGGGGATTGTGCAGCAAATGAGGAAGAAACACACAAGAACAGTGTCGCAGGTTTTCCTTGGCCAAGGTACAAAGCACCCACAGACCAGCGATGCTGAGCTGCAATCCTGCTGCCTGGCTCCAGCCCTCTCTGAGCCCCTGACGTGGGCTCACCCCTCACACGGGGCAGCTCCCCGGGAAGGGCTCAACCACCACCTGCCCCAGCCTCTCCGGCAGCTTAGCCTTTATTGGAGGACAGCTAATTACTGTCAGCACTCTTTCTCTCTTCCCTTCTAGTCTCCTGCACCCTACCTTCCACTTTTCTGCTAGCCTGTGCCACTCTAACTCAAACAACCCCTTGGGTTAGGCTCAGATCTTCCCCATCACCACAGCTACAATAGACATCTGCAGAAGTAATAACAGGAAAAAGACTTGATTCCCTTTTTTCCATAGAAAATATGACCGTTGAATGTTAATGACTATTTTTCCTAAATACTGACATCAACAAGCAGATTTTACTGGTCAGATGGTCAACTAATTGCCATGGGTGTTCAGGCACCAGGACATGCACAGACAGGACATGATCCTTGTGCATTTCCATGCCCACCAGAATTTCCACTGGGAAGACACACACTCCCCCATCCCACCACACACCTAAGCCAGCATAAGGAGAATTCCCAATTCTTTGCTTGTTATGCTTAACATTATTGCTGATTATCTACTAAAGAAATCATCACTCAATAAAATGAAAATGTCTGATTTAAGCAGTGTCAGATTCTAATGCACTGTGTGCAAAATACAGAGGAAAACTCCTCTGCATTAAGAAAAACCAGCATATATTCTAGAAGAACCACTCCTGCAAGAGAAAGGAATGAGGCTGCAGGAATAAGCACATAGTTTTCACCTCTAACTTCTACAATTTCATTATGGAAAACGTTGGGATATTTACTTGGTGTTAAATGTGTTATTTCTGTGAACCAGCAGGGCTAGAATTAAATTATTTCAACAGAAAAATTGTATTAACATTTGTTCTTGGAATGCAACATTATGACAAGACATTTTACACTGGGAACATTTCTACAAATATTTTTTGTAAATAACAGTGCCAGTTCTCCTCCTCCTGAACAGGCTATTAATATCCTCAGGTAATTCATTCTTAAGAGAGTCCACCTAACTAATTGTTGCAGGTCTAGTTACACACTGTTATATTTGTTAAAGGGACACGGCCATGATAACATTCACTAACCAAATTTACATTATTCATCTACAGAAAGTGGGAGATTTACAACAGAATTAACTTTAGCCTGAAAATGAAAATTCAAAGAGACACCAATATGGCCTTACACCGGGGACATAATTTGCTTCCTAAGCTAGGAGCAGAGTTGTCATTTCATGAAATGGCTGGAAAAGCCTTTCCTTGGCCTAGGAAGAAGACACAGTAGCTCTATAATTCTTTCTGAATAGTTCTCAACGACAAAACTTGATAAGTAAAGATTACTGACATGTAATTGTACATGTTCATGGTATGCATCATAAACCCAGCAACTCTTGTGCCACCCATCCAGATGTGGAGCCTGGTCTTCCCTGCTTTACAAGGGACTCACTTGTAGGGTCAGCAGGGCAAGGTGACTGCTGAAATCAGCCCCAGGCAGGCAAGTGAGGCAGCTGGGAGCTGTATTGGCTGAAGAAAGACAATTCCTTTTGTCCTGCTTTGTGAGGGTGTTTTTGTTGTTTGAAGTAATAAACAGGGCCCTGACAAAAAGCCTGAAAGTGATCTGAGCATGTTGTTTAATCCTTCTTGCCTGTTTCCCTAGCAGTCTATACTAATCATGCCCAGCCCCATGTGAAATCTCAAACACACAACTCCCTGCCTGCCTAACTTAGATTTATTAGCTAAAACAGCGATCTGCAAAAAGATAGACCTTAACAGTTCTGCACATAAACCTAGGACAGAGAAGTATGCAGTATTCATACAGACATTTTCAGGTTAGATTTGTGCTCTTTAATGAAGGAAAACACAAAGAAGGAGAAGAACAAAAGGCTGTAGCAAGTATCTGTGGAAGTCAGCTCATGCTACCTTTCCTGCCAGTTGTACAGCTAAATTTTAATAGCTCACTCTGCTATTCTCTCTGCTCCAGCTTTAAAACCACATTACAGGCAAGCACAGTGTAAGGTTAGCATCTTCAAGAGTCCTTTGCAACTCCTTTTTCTAGAAACAGCATCTGTGAATGTGGTTGTTATCTTGAATCCTTGTGTTACTCTACCTCAGCTGTGAGACTGCTTGTGCTAACAGAACATTTCCCTGCAGATTTGTGAGCCTCAACTGCACATGCTGCCTGTGGACACTTCACACCCAGTCTCCTTTGTGAGCTATTTCATATAAAGGCATAAGAGGAAGCAAGAGGATCCTAAAAGTAATCTGCATAAATCCCTATGCAGTAACACTGGGAAACTTTGCTTGGTGAAGTGCACTACTAAGACCATTTGGAAAGAGAAAAGTATCTGAAGCATCCTTAATGGGGTTGAAGTAGTCACATGCTCAGAAATAGGAGGTATGAAATTTATTAATTTTCACATGTAATGATGTTACACAACTTAAGATTTGAATGTAAGCTATGGGCAGATAACATCTCTTATAAAAGGAACTTAGAGAGAGATCCCTTTCACATTTTCAGGCAATCCAATTGAGAAAAGCAGAACATTTCTATCTCCGTTTAGGTGCTTTTTTTCCTTACTCTGGCAACAACCCTACATATCTGGGTATACACATCCAGAAAACATCCAGATAACCACAGTTTCATGACTAGTGCTAAAAAACAGCCTTGGGAGGAAGATGAGCATCTTTGGAGAAGCTGCCTGGCTTAAAGTCACCCCACAGTGAGTAGCAACTGAGATGAAACTTTAACGGGGGACAGATTGTTCCCACCTACTTATTAAGGACAGCTCCTAGTCCAAATGAAGTGGACAAGTGTAGGTTGCTCTAAGGGCTGGAGAGCAGTCCCAGCCTCCTGGCTCCCTCTGGCACCCCAGGGTGCATAAGTCAGTGACCCAGTTTTCCAGACATCTCCCCTCACTCTTCCCTGCCCCACTTCTGCTTCCAACCCTCAGGCTAAGGCAGGAAAACATGGTTTTCCCTGCTCTGCTGAGAAGCCTTGAACCAGTCTGAGAAACTCTACAGAGTCTTTGCACCTTCAATTGCAACTTCTGGGCTCTTTACTCAGTTTGCCAGTGTATGGGCAAAATGCAGGAGCAACGCACGCCTGAGGCTCCAGGACAATGTAACTCAGGGGTTGGCTAGGCTAGGGATGGCCTGCACCAGCCTTTTGGAGGATCCTGCGTTGCTAAACACACACTTCGAAAAACCAGGTCCTTAGCAGCAAAACTCTTTCCCAACTACTACCACAGCACAAAGTAATCAAACACACAGCACATAAACAACCAGTCCTGAGGCCCAGCAGGTGTCCGGACTCCCCTGCCCGAGCTGCATCTGGGTCCTCACCTGTCCCCGAGCACATGGGACAGAAATCAGCTACAGAGCAGAGATCACTGGGGACAAAACTGGCCACCTCAACTCACCCAGCAATTTCTTTCAGGGAAAATTGTATTTCAATACCAGAACAGCTTTCTGCAATATAATCCTTACACACATTTCAGCCAAAGTAATGATGTCTCAAGAAAAAAAAAGAACAATTATCATTGATCAGAAAAGTAGTGGTTTATAATTGGGCTATAGCAGTTACTAACCTCTTTTAACAGTTTATTATACCATCTTATTTTTTCTTTTTTTATTAAAAGAAATTATTTTCATCGCTTGTGTGTTTATAAAAGGATAAACGGGAATGGATTATTCAACATTTTCAGAGAATCTCAACATTGATAACAGTGTTGTGAAGCAGCAACTAAAGAGTTGCAACTAGGTGAATTCAGTCTTTTACCTTTTTTCTTTGCTCAGGAGTCAGACAATATTATGCCTTTTTTCTTCTCTTGGTTAATTATCATTGCAATCAACCCACTGGATGGGAAGGGGTAGTATAGATTTTACTGAAAGTGCCATTAAGCTATTTAACACATATACTCTATGACAAGTGATCATTTAAATTCACTTGAAGGCTTTTTTGTTTTTCACATAAGTTAATTCAGTTGTGACAACAAAATATGTTAAAATGTTGCCAATGAACATTAAGTATATTTCATGTCTCTTATTTTATATTTTACCAGGTTGGCAAGGAACAGATTTACAAAAAAGAAACACTTCTGATGTCCAAACATGTTTAGATACTACTTTACCTGACACTAGTAAGAAATGGTTCATAATTTGCATTTATAAGGCTCAGCTGGAGCAACCAGACTTTATATGAATTTATATGCATCAAAAGCCTATTTTAGTATTTTGTGTGAGAGGCACAGTTTCATTACTGACAATTCCCTGGTTTTAATGGGTTCTATACTCCATAAAATGCATGTTCTGGATTTAATGGGAAAATGCACTACAGGATATGAATGTATCAACCAGAATACATCATTGTAAAATATTCTTAAATCAAACACTACAACATTCTGGCTTGAGTCAGCAGCAGCAAACAGGACACAGGATGTCTCAGCACCATGGCATCAATGCCTGGGGGCTGCCTGGTCCCCACAGGTCCCCAGACAAGGGAGCTCATTGTTGGCTGTGCCACATCTCTGTGTCACTGGAGAATGCCACAGTGGGTTTAATGTTAATCTTCGTTACATTTGTGTTGCTATACAGTGTTTTCTGTGTCTGAACTCTTTGGCTTGCCCTCTGTTTCATTCCCATGGATGGTTTGCAGTTCTATTACAATCCCACTCTTTGGAATAATTTATGCTAATTAGGAAATTAACACATTGCCACTCCTCAAACAAGTATGATGACATGACAACAAAGACAACCAATAACGTTAGTTGAGTTTGTAGGAAATGAAAGTTACTCAATGAAATCTTAAAGTTCTGACCAAGTCACAGGCAAGAATGTGTTTTTAAAAAGGATTCCACTTTTTTCTATATCACAAAATTATTATGACAACCATATGTGCTAAAAAAAACAAAACCAAAAAAAACAAATTTAAAAAAACACTCAGAGCCTTCAATTTTATATTACTGTCACATAAATTGCTTTTAAGGCAATAATTACATGCTAGTACTTATTTTCATGAAATATCTAGGAACAGTACCAATATTACATCCTGTTTGAAGTATCTAATGAAAGTAAATACAACAGAGCAGAAAATCAATTTTTCTTTAGATTATTAAGTGTGCAAACGTGTTTATTTGCTTTTGAGGCAAAATTAATGCATAGAGGGCAACACCAGCAGTTTGTTATTACAGGGATCTACTGAAAGGAAGAGTTACAGATGGGGTTTGTTCTGAAAATTGAGAGACATACAGCACTAAAATAAGATGCTTACCTAGGTAACAAGAATTTACAATACAGAGCAGAGACACGATTTAAAAGCTCTCCTCAGGGGTTTCATAAGCAGATATTCTATTACAACACTGGTCCAATGCTTCCTTTAGCAGGCCACAAGCTCTCAACAAAAAACTGCAAAGTAAGCCTGAGTAATGAACGCTGAGCATGCAGATGAGGTACTGGGAATTACACTGCAGAAATACAACAGTCCAACAGTGCTTAGAGAGCCAATTCATAAACAACCTTTATTGCTCTCCCCCACTTCATTCTATGCAATAAATCACTACAGCACATCCTAACATCTGTGAACAGGGTTCCTCAGAGAGCTCAGACGAGCATGACAAGGATAGATCTACCTGTACCACTGAGAAAACATCTACAAGTGCAGGTTGAGGTGTCCAAAACAAACTGCTGTATTACTTAAATCTCTTTTCCTACCTTCAAAACCTCTTAGAGAATTGCATCACTGTTAACTGTTTTCTGAGTCAATTCTTTCCCAGACATTTTCTTACTGTAAGGAAATGAGGTCGAGACAGCAGGTGGGTAGAAGGAGAACAGTTCAGGGCAATATGACCCATAATGTGCCCTGCAAGAAAATAAATCAAAGTGTTTCACATAACACATCACAGCAGTCCCTCTGAAGGTCTGATCTTCCCATGTGCTAAAAAATCTCACTTCCCAAAATCTACAAGATGGTGAACACTAATAATTCTACAGCAGCCCTTAGCATTTCAAGAGCTGCAGGAAGGGAAAAATAAATCCAGCTCTCCTAAACATGATCTTCAAAAATAAAAAGAGGGGAGAGAAGGGCCATACCTTATGTCAAACCTCAACACAGTGGAGCAATAAATTCAAGCATCTGGTGTAGGATGTGCCAAGTGAGTGAGACAAAACTTCAGCACAGGGTGCTCTGACCTGGAAGGTGGGTTGGATGGGACAGAGGGAGCAGGAGCTGATCCAGAGAGTTCAAGCTTTGCCTTGTCTTGCAGGAAAGCAGGCATGGCTATCCCCATTTCAGTTGTGCAGGAAGAGAGGGAGCACTCCTAAAAGCCACTAGGTCTGGCACAGGAGAAATTGCAAGAAGAAAGAATAAAGAAGCCACAAATCTCCCAGTGTGCAGCTTCAGCGAGAGGTTCCTGCTCATGGTAACAGTTCTCCCTTATCCCACTGAACTGGGTTATTTGAAAAATGCTGCTTTTTATTTCTTTTCCCAATAGAAAATAACTCCATTTGCTCTAACACAGCACAACAAAACATTAACAAAATGCTAGCAATCACTAGAGAAAAGTGTCCTCCAAAATTAGCTCTGTATAAACCAAAACTAACTCTTGTTATGCATGAAGGGAGCCTAGATCTGGAAAAAAACAAATCTCTGCTCCCCAAACATTTAAGGTTACTCCCTCTTTCTTAATGAACTAAAACATTTTTTCCTCTAGTTTTTCCTGAAAACCCCCATCCCTGCAAAGGAATGCCCATGGTAACTGCTTAAGCACAGCTCTGCAGTAAAACCTCACTGCCAGCTTTCGGATGTTCATAACTTTGGAGCGCTGCAGCAAAGCTGCGGCACACACAGGTACCTCTCGTGGTTATGGGTCCCTCTGGAAATGGCCATGCCAGGAAAATGAAAGGGAAAAGGACCAGGATTTATTACACAAGCACATTATCTGCTTCCCTCACTGACCTCCCCTTCAGTATGTGCTATTTTCCACCCTCTGCAGCATCCAGAGCCCAAACATTGCAGGACCAGCCTCTCCTGCAAACAAAAGGAGACGAGATGGAGCAAGGCTACCCAAATGTGGTTTCTAGCCAGAACTCCGGTGTTCCTGGTTCTGTGATGTACCACCTGAATGACCCCAGCTGCCAGGACTGAGGCAGGGGAGTTCTGACCTCACCAATGCTTGTGACCTGCAGCCCTCAGCTTCCCTCTGGCCCCCATGCCCCAGCACCAAGTTCCTGCCTTGGCATGGACAGGGAGGTGGATGAGCTTGAAGGTGAAAAAGTATATTGAGATAGAGAGTGAATGAGGAAGGTAAAGAAAGTAAAGTGAAATTAAGTAAGAAATTCAACTTGCTAAGTGTTGAATTCAACTTGGTCTCAGTGTTGTCTCAAATTATGGTCCATTTTAAAAAAACAAACTCAGCTAATCTTTCCTGGTTGCACTCTAAGAAAATATTTTTTCAAAGATAAATCAGTTTTATCCACCTAGTAACCATCAAGGTACATAATAACTAAACATTGCCTTTGCACTCTCTCTGACCCATCTTTTTAAGCCACCGAGAGGATACGCTATGTACGCAGCAGAGCATTTCTGCAGCTTGACAGATGGACTTGCAGCAGATCTTACATCTCATTAGCAGAAAAATTGGGACTGTATCAGGGAGTTCTGAATGAAAACTGGAACTCAGTTCTTTCTCTAGTCCTTTCTTTACCTCCTCCTGCTGTAAGGCCAAAAGCGCGTGTTGCGACAAAGTCCAGAACAAGAACAGGACATGAAGGAAGATGAAAAGGAACCTGGCTCCTTTTGACAGGATGCAGAACTGGAGTGGTGGATTTTCCTTCACCTTCACTGAAGTCCAGACTTGACAATCACACATTTCCCAGGTTTGCTTGTCCTTCTCAATGACAGCCATCTCAAGGAACCCATGGGCAAGATGTCCCAAACTCTACCTGGATATTCCAAGCTAACCAATTCCAGAAACTACAAACTCTGCCACATCATCTTGCTGGTAAAACAGTACTCTGTGTAAAGTCTTCATTAATGTTCCTGTTTAGAGATTTTACATCTGAATTTGACACCAACTCTCACAAACACTGCATAGGTGCCTTCTATTTCTCAAAGCTGGTTCATCCTCCAAGACTGAAGTTCAGCTTTCAATTATTCTATATACAAAAGCAGACACACACACTTTTGGGCTTACATCTGCTCCACGGTTCTCCCTGGCTGCAGGCTTGGGGAGAAATGCAGCAGAAAGAGTTCCCAGCATTTTGCCTAGTGTGTTCAGTGTGTTTTCTTGCAACATCTGAACTGCTGAACATGTTTTATTGTCAAAGGCAGATGGTCAAACTGGAGACATGAAAAATCTCCCAAATGCAATTACCTGAGAGTGTCCCTGAGCCACAGGGAAAAATTGAAGTGAAATCTCTGATCAAATCAGGGAAACCTCTAAATTCAACCAACTGTAAACTGTTTACGCAGACCTCTGCAAAAAGAGACCAGTAAAACTTCCCAACATCATTCAAAGTCACAGGGATGCCCTCAGGCCTCTTTCATCCTCTAACTATTTCTTTAATATGCTGAGAAGTTTTTCAGTTGTTCCATTTTCTTCTTGACCTCATTGGGCTGCAAGAGGAAACTGAATTTGTTTCTGCCCAGGATGTACAGAATTTGTGTGCAGAGGGGGGTGTGGGGGTGGTAAGGTAATCAGAGGATCAGATGTGTTTCACCTCTTGCCTCCCTAACAGATGGGCAGCTATTCTTCTACTCCCAAATCTCTGTCTCAAAATGAAAATATGAGCCAAAGCCCTGAGGGAAATGGGTTTGAGGTGTTAAGAGGGGTTTTTTTCCATATATTTTTGGTGAGCTCAGGTAGAGGGAGAATAAACTTCTGTCCCCACACATTCAACTACACAAATGCCCTGAAATAATTTCAAAAGTAGATGCTAAAAATAATGTTTTCTTACCCTGCACCAGCACAGGATTCCTCCCTGCCAATCACAGACATGTGGATCTCCCTGGGATGGACACCCTTCGTTTAAGAAAGCCCACCACAGGCTATGCTGGCAGCTCCATCCTGCCAGTTACTTACAAGTTAGTTTTTATCCATGTTTCCTCTCATTTATCAGCCCTCAATTATCATTCAGGGTGAAATAATCAGGACTCCTCCCCGTTTTTAGAAAAAGACAGATGTCACAGCAGAACACTATTTCCTGTCATAGTTGGAAAACAAGAGAAGGGATAAACTCAAAGTCCTTAGGCTGCAGGAATGGTCCTACCCATAAATTCAGCTCTCCATCTGTCAGACTGGCCACAGCAACAGCCAAATGAGCAAAGATATTAATTTACCACTTAAGCCTTAATCATGTCTGTCTCTTTCACCTCCATTTTGACTGTATAAAGACAGAAATCAGGATCCTTACACTGGGAAATTATAAAGCACAGCACTTCAATATTTAAAAAAAGTCCTTCTCCATGCAGTGTTGCAAACTGCAGCAGGGCAGGAGCTGCTGTTCACACAAGAGCATAGTTCCTACCAACAGTGCTGCTATTAGGCTGAAGGGAACAAATGTTACTCTTCTTTCAAAAAGAGATACAGGCCAAGGTCAAAGCTTATGTCATCACAAACGCAAAACATGAGAAGCCTACACATTGCTTTCAGCAAGAGTACATTTTGCTGACATGCAGTTTTCTATTCATTTAGGACATTTCCATCTAAGATTAAAAGCCAGAGGGTACAGTCTGTGCTGACCTTCCTCTAACATTTAAATAGAACACAAAATCTTCAGCCTTAAGAGGGAAAAATTGATGCCAATTGAGTCTTAGATAACACAGCATCAATGAGCCCAATCAATAGTGCACACGAGACAGTCAGCAGTTTAGGCATCTTGTTCCATTTCTTTTTTGGGGGTATGCATACTAGCAAAGGAAAAAATTGCTATAAGGATTAAAGCACAGTAGACAAAAGCTGATAATTGACTACAATTGCAGCTCAGTATTACATTTCTAAAAAGATACTACCAGAGCAATTCACAGCATTCTCTGAGACTCGTTTCCTCCACCAAGATCTTGAAAAAGTATTCTTCTTTTGCTTAGCTATTAATTGTACTGGGAACTTATTTATACTAAAGAATAGCCAATCCAGCACAAAAGGAGTTTATTGAAAATTTTCATTTAAATAAAAAACATGGTTCTGTTTGGGAGCAGAGCTATGCTGGCTGCATTACATTATTCTCAAAGTCCAATTCAACAGATCAGTTTTCCAAAACTGTAAAAAATAAAAGAGACAGAAATTGAAAGTACATTTAGGATCCTATAAAGCATGATTTATAAGGCAAATGCATATGATTACCCTGTATTAGAGGCATTTTATTTTATTATGTTTCAATTTCAGTAGATTTAGATTTTATTTTTCCTCTCCAGAAAGGGAAGTTCTGATTCATCACAATTTATGTGACTATTCTGACTGTTGCTTTATGGCTGCCTGACCCAGCTGTGTTCAGCTGGAAGGTCAGCTGAATTCTAGAACTTGGCTCTTTTTCTCTTTTATGCAGAGGGCCCCCAGTATCAAGAAAATTCAGTGTCAGAGCACAGAGGAAGCATCTGAAGCAACTCTCCCCTTACATCTAAATGACTTTTTGTTGGAAGGGCTCTAGCTAACCAAATTGTCAAATCCTGGCTTGTCTTTTCTGAAAGCACTGGCCTCTGCTAAATTATTTCAAACAAACTGAAAGTTATCACATGTGACCTTGAGCTACATTTTATTCTAAAATAAAACTTTTAAGCCAAGGTCTTTCAGTGCCAGACAGATATGACACAGCCTTGTCAAAAGGACTGCAGTAGCTATAACAAATAACTCCAAAAAACCTGTTTAAGAGGGAAGGTACAGCAGCAATCCTAGTTCCCACAGCTGGAGATTAGCAGGATGAGACCTAAAGCAGAACACAGGCAGTCCAAGGCAGGGTTAATTCCAGTGTTCACCTTTGAGACTCTTAGTTCCCAGGACTGAGACTTCAGCCTCTATGCAGGTGCTAACCCTACACAGTCTTGTAAGTCTAGATGGCTTCCCACATTCTGGATCCAAAGAAGCTTTCCTGAGAACAGGCACCTACTGCTTTTGTAAGAAGTGAGGTGTCTCAATGTGTCCACCAGTACAGAAGATCTGTTATCAAAGACAGATAACATCTACTTCTAACCTGCCAATGATCTGTGGGCTCATGTTCCAGCTCCACATCTCAGGGTATTCCAGTGCCCCCGAGATATGACATCATTTAACTGGGCAGATACAGGCCATTACTACCACAAGTTCCTCTTCCTGAGAGCCCAGATAGGACAAGGAGCATTTTAAGATCAAAATAGCTACCTCATTTCCCCAAGAAATGAGAGGCTTCACCTCTGAGTTGCTGCTTTGGTAGAGTTAGGTGAGTAACAGAAAAGTGCAATCCCCCAGAAACAAGACATTGGCAAAACATAATGAACACAAACTGGTGTCCATCTTCCCTGGTTGTGCACTCGCAAAGTTTTAATAAGAATTCTGGTTGCATTATGTATATTACACACATGCAAGAATAGTTCGTTTTTCAAACAGTTACCATCAAGGAAGTAAATTAGAAAAAGTTACTAATTAAGAGACATTGACACTATGTAGTAGTTCTTTCTAGAAAGGCAATAACACAAAAAAAAAAATCAAGCTCTTACTGAAGTATAGAGTGTTATATTAAGGAGCTACTAACATGGAGAAACAGAAGTTTATGACCTCCATTAAAAAAAAAAAAACGAACCCACATGAGACATCTCTGACTGCCTACTTGAGAAACAATTGAGAAAGGATCAGTAAGATCAGATTCCTTCCACATGTTTCAAGTATACATTGATTGGAAATATCAAAGAATCAAAATCTCATTAACAGTAATTTGTCCTACATTGATCTGACCCTCTGCCCAGTGAGCAGAAGTGTTGGGTTGTGTTTCTGCAGTGGAGAAATACCATAAATAGAAAGTTAAGCAAAAGAGCAAAATACATTAAAGCAGGGAGACAGACACATTGAAAGTTTTATTATCCAAGCAGGTTGTGGGGTTGTTTGGGGGTTTTTTAAGCTAGGAAGATGATTTATTAATCCTGTTACATGGTTCCCATCACAGACTGAAGAGCTATTAAGCCTGAGTCTGCTCCCGCCCAGACGAGTCCCTGAAGTTGCTGTGGTATAAAACTGAGGTGAAGATGAAGAGAAACGGGCTTTCAAATTACACCAGTCACATACTTTCCTCCGTGGGAACACTATACATGGTACCTCACCAACAGGCAAGGAATTTAAGATGTTTCAAAGAACAGAGGCAGTCTTTAAACATTTCAAAAATAAAGAGCAGCTCATGCAAATCCACATAGCTCCCAGTATCACCTCATGCCAATGGGAAATGTCACTAACTTTTTCTAAAAAGAAATGTATGTTGAATAACCAAAGAAAATTGCAGTTAAAAGGAAAGTTTCAATTTCCCAAAACAGAGTAATTAAATAATTTGCTAATATGAAAAAGAAGTGAAGCATGGAATTTCTCAACCCTCAGTTTAGGCACAATTTGGTACTAGATACTGCCACAAGTACCATGCCCTCCTCTGCCTAAGGAAACAAATCTTTGTTGTCTCCTGATCTCTACCACAGGTGTCCCCAGCTGATGGGCTCAAGCCTCTCCAAAGAGCCCCATTTTTTTTCTATTGAAAGGAAGCATCTGCAGTGAAATTTGCTCCAGTGACATATTGTCTCCGTTGTCACTTCCCTACGTGTCTCTAGGTGCTGCCTTTTTCCTGCTGCAACATCTCCCCACCCCTCCGTTTTCAGCACACACACTTCTCAACCTAGACCATCTCTCAAAAGCCTGCACAGCCCCATTTCCTTCTACTTGTTTCTTATTCATTCCTCTGCTCCATTGTCTTTTCTTCCAGGTTATGTTCTCCATCTTGTAAGGCTGTCTGTTTTACAGCTTTCAGCACACAGTGCATGTCTGATCTGAAGCTGTTCAGTTATTCTACCAGAATACCACCCAGATACCACCCCAAGCTCCCTGACTCTCATGAGCTGCTGGAGCCAAAATCATCATTCACTGTCTTAGATGTGTCCCATTTTAAAATACTTTCACTAAAATTTTGTTGCTCTTGTTTCTAATGTACCTCCCCCATCTACTTTGGGAGACCATTTTTATAACCTTACATTTCCTAATTTTTCTCCACATCCCATCCTGAATAATTATTCCCTACTTAATGCTGATACCTTTACGATAGTTGCCTGATTACATCAGTCTAAGACCCATCACCCAGCTAGCTCATGTCAGATTCTTCTTCTTTCCTGGTGTGAACTGCATTCCCAAGTGAGTTCACTTCCTGGATGGTCACTGTCTAGGAATGAATCCCACAGAAGAATTTTAATTGTAGGTTATGATAGTGCAATCCACCAAAAACATCTATTGCTACCCCTAGCAGTTAAAAACTATACAAGTCAAAAGCTTTATTTTTGGTCTTCAGAGAAAAGCAGGTGTCTAGTTAACATGATGCAGCCCAAATTCATGAGCCACAGAGAGAGAAATATTTCCACACTCTGTACCTGCCGCTCTCTAGAATTTCTGCTCGTGTTTGTTGCCAAGCATGACTGACTGCTGCTCTTTGCTGTTTCCTTGTTTGTCAGTGCCTCTTAAGTCAGGAAGCTTATAAAACATTCAAATGCGTGTCAGTGTGTTAAAAATTTTAAGGCAATAATTTAAATAGGACACACAGAATGAGAAGTCAAACCCCACCCCCTCATCCTTACAAACAGCTGTGGAGTCCCACCTTGCAGAAGACACTATGATGACACAATCTGGAGCCCAACCACTTGCTCAGTAACTTGACAGCTTTGTCACCACCATCTTATGCAATCACAGACAAGGCCAAGAAACTTGTTACAAATTAGTTTTCTAGTTATAAACAAAAGATAATAGGACTTCCCTCTTACACAAGTGTTTAGAGGATGTAACTACATTGACGATTACAAGGTGCTCAAAAACTATGGCAGTGGGCCAATATAAAACCTGAAAATAGTTAATGCATAAAGGGTAATGCATAACACTCATTTTGAAAATGCGACCTTTTGTCATCAATCCTTCTTAAGCTAGAAAGGGCAGATCAGGATTTCTCAATTTACAAGCTTGAAAATTGCAAATTGGAAAGAATTCACTTCTGCCCTCTACCGCGAGATAACCACGTATGAGTGACAAGAAGACATGTTCCAACTTTATTTTCCTTTGAAAGCCATTTGCAACAGCTCCTGTTCTCTACAATTCTTACAGCGAACCATTCTGAGGTAGAAGACAAGCTCTCAATAGTGATATGAAGATGATGAGTAGACACGCATTTCCATCAAACACTTTCTTGAAATATGGCATTTTGCAACAAAGAAATTGTTTAGTGATTTTGCAAGTCAATGAGCCAAAACAGAATAATTAATGTCAATGGTAGATGATGAACCCTTAGAGGTAGTAGGAGATTAATTGCCATTAACACACAGTACTGCATCTAATGATTCTGATTTTTAAAAGCTCCTGTAAAGAAACTGCATGACCACAAGGAATTTCTTGTATTCTCTACATGGCAAGAAACAATTAGCGACAAGACCTTTGTTTCAATGTATTTGATTTGTGACAGAATTAATGCTGTGGAATTGATGGCCAGCTGTTCAGTTCCAGATACCTCCTTGTTTGATTTTCAAACTCACAAGCACTACTGCTTTTCAGGTTATGATTGAATACAGCTGTATCTAAGAATGCAGGTTTAAATACTGTGGAAATATCAAATAGTCCTCCAACAACATTTTGTCTTTTAACAACTAGGATCCTATAGAACAAGGCATATTTGCTCATAAATAATAGGAAATATTGTCTTCCCGTGGCCTCTACCCTAATCAGTGTGATCTAAACTTAGTCATAAATCACACTTCAGTGTGTAAACTGAGCTTTATACAACAGACATATTTTAAAACCATCAGAGCTAAAATTCATGTATGGAGCTACAAGATCCACATGTTCTCCCCACCCTTCCCTCCCAGTTCCTTCCTCTGTACTCCTACCAAGTGTTCAAGGTAGAGCATGTTATGCATTCATAGACAGACTGTTCTATAGCAAAATTCTACCTTTCTTTGGTCTGAAAGGAGATAAAATGGAAACATTCTCCATGCTGCCAACTATGTATGGAAATTCCCAAAGATGTAGATACTGCCTGTTTTCCTGACACGGTAAGTCATTCTTCATTACCAGACTGCACACAGCACTGTGTAGAGAAACCCAAGAGAGCTTTCAAAAGCCACACTAGGTCCTAGAAGCCACAGGTCATCTCAACACAGTGCCAAGTCAGGTACTGTAAATACCACTATGTTCTTTCGTATACCATTGCTGGCACAATGGGCACATATTCAGTCTTGTGGACCAAACCTAACAGCCATTGTCAATGTAATGAATTTCACTCAGCAGACATAGAGACCCTGTGGTAAAAAATACACAAGGTCACTGCAAAATCCAGCTTTGTTGCTGGGGACGTCAGAGAAAACCAGCAAAGATGGGACTTCCCAACCATTCCATGATTCTGGGACTTTGTTTCCAAAGTACAGGGAAAAGTTCCACACTCGTTCTTGGAAGGTTCAGAATACATGGTATGTGTTTGCTCAGTTACAGGTGTCAGGCAGAGTGTAAAAGTTCACATGCACACTAAGCGGTACATCACGCTACATTTAATAATTCTAAGTGCTCATGTCTCTAACGTGCATGTTTCTGAAGAAAAGCAGCAGCTGTTTCACTGCAATTAGTTGTAGGATTTTCAATAAATTGAAGAATAAGAAGTGCAAGGGCAGACAGAACAAATCTTCTGTAGGTCATTAACAAGATGAAACACAAAACTATCAGCATTTATGCACTCAGGGTTTGGAGGGAAAAATAATAGATTTTAGCAAATGGTAGCATTGTCATTGCTAAGGTCACTTCTAAAAAGGACATACTCATGCAAAGCCAGGGCATTTCCCAGGTAAGTGCTACCCAGACCAGGTTAGTACAGTTGCATTAAGACAGATGTTCACTACTCCTTCACCTCCTTTCCACTCTTCACACCCAGGTTACAGGACAGGATGAGCAGGTCTCCCAACCTTTGCTGCATGGAACTCCTAGGACAGCCCAACTGGTACAAGACAACAAATTTCAGCTTGCACCCCTAGATATCCCAGGGCCACACAGACTGGACACAAAGCTCAAGTTTTGCATCCTTCTCTCAGTCGAGCTACATGGAACCCAACAGCAGCTCTCACAATTCCACAGAGGACACAGAGCCTGAATTAACACAGTGCCAGGACTTGGATCCTCAACAAGGGCACAGTCCCACAGTGCCAAGCGAGCACAGCAGAGCAGGGCTGTGATGGCCACAGGGATCTCCAGAGGCAGGTCAGCAGGGCAAGCCAAGAAGTCAAGTCAGCAAGACAAGGTCAGGACCAGCAAGGTACCTGACAGAACACAGGCATACCTAGAGCACAGCTTAGACCAGACCCAAATGCAAGGTGTTTCAGCTGACAAACACCTCCTAATCCCTTTCACGTGATTCTAATTTTGTGGACTCATTGATCTCCCCCATCTTTGCATACAGCAAATGTCTTGACACACCCACACCATTCTCATTTGAGATTCTTAACCTTTCCAAAGAACAAATACCCTCCTGATATATTCTTGTTGCATTCAACTCATTAATCTCCCTACTTGTCAAGGCACTCAGAATTGAGCAATAGAACCAAAAATATCCATCCTTTTGTCATGAACGACCACCTGGGATCAGCATAAACACCCACTCACAGCAAGAGGCCAAATCAGTGTTCACAGAAAACACACTTGTGCACTCCCAACACACCTACTTCTAACCTTTCTTTCAGACATACAACAGGGAAATTAGCATAGGAGATGCCCTTTGTATATTTCTATGCATTTTGGGGAAAACTGGCCTGTTTTCCTGTCTCTGTTCATCTACTCCTGCTCTTTTAAGTCTATAGAGGCAGTTAATCTTTCTTCAGTGGGAATTGTAGCAGTGTCTTATCTTTATGCTATCGATCATTGCAATGTCTGTGTGGAACACCTAATGTAACATAATTCAGTCATGGAAAGTATGATGACTGACAGTCAGAAAAGTCTCTAAATGTTTTGATAGGAACCTTACCCCACAAAAGAAGAAAACAGTAAAAAAAGAGAAGCAAGGAAGAAAAATAAGGATTTTCAAATTTTGCCCTAGCTGCTTCCTAAAGACCTTGCAAAAGGCCAGGAGAAGGTGAGCAATAAATTACATGCAGGAGTAGCCTTGCTAACAAAGATGGCTCTTTCTGCAGGTAATTTCAATGGCAAACATGGTACTGGTCTGGGATTCAAATGGCAGATGCCCTTCCGTAACTACAGATCTCCCTGATGTTCCCAATCAAGTCCCTTTATCTCAATTCCTCTTCCCATCCTTGTCTGCTCTTTCCTTTCAAAAAAAAAAAAAAAAAAAAAAAAAAAAAAAAAACACAAAGCTTTGAGGGCAGACTTGTTCGCTCCTCTTCCTGTAACTGCGTCTTCAACTGAAGTTGAAGTTGTAGCTTCAACATGTTACCAAAACATATTTACTCAAAATACATGATAGTGGAGGAAGTTAAAACTGAAGCTATTATGACCATTGGAATATCTATTCAGTTAAAACAGGAATTCCAGTATTCCTCATCTCCCACTGTCTCCACGAAGAGCTTGAGAGTAGGGCAACCTGCCAAAAGGCAGGCACCTCTCCACTGCCTCGACAAAATCAATTACTCACATCCCGTGTGAGGTGTCACCTCTATAACACTTGGGGAAGCACTCCTGGCATGATGATGCTGTGCAGGCAGAGCTGCTGCTAAGGCAAAATTGAGAGCAGAGTCTATGCTACTGTCACTGCTGTGGTGACACCGAAGCCATCTCTGCTTGTAGGTACACATCCAGCCTAGCAGAGCAGCCCCAGCACTCTGGGAGATAGTATGACTTTCGTTTAAGACAGGCTTCTCTATTTCTGTTGTCAATAAATGAAAAAAAAAAAAAAAAGGACTGTAAAAGCAAAGAGGAATTTAGGGCTTGTTTGAGGAATTTTTTTTAATTCTTTTCTTCCACATCCTATCCTATGTTCAAGAACAGCCTGAGATATCTTCTTTAAAATTGTTTCAAGACTGATTAAAGCTGACAAGAGACTTCAGGTAGAAGAAATCATCCTAAGCTCAGGAGTTTGTCATATGCTGTGTACATTGTATTTGAGATCAATAATCCTGCATGATCTACAGCATAAATTCCTGCCTCCTCTCTCACAGCAACATTTGGGAGAATGCTGTCTAGATGTACCCAGCACAACAAATAATAACAAAACCCTGAGACAACTCCAGTTTTAGCAGATGTTTGCAGAGAATGAACCACTGACACCAAGCAATCACCAGTGCTGGTGCGACTGGCTGTCCTAATTAAGGCCAAGTTCACTCCAAGAAGAGCTCATGTACTTCTAACCATGCCTACAAAGCCATTCTTCTGCTTTCTAGGAAGTTTTCTCTTGGAAATTTGCTGTCTTCCCCACCACTTCCAACACATTTAATTTCCAACTTCAGGAATTAATGACAGCAGCTACTAAAATTCACCTGATCAGGAAAACATGATTAAGTGGAGTAAAACTTGCATATCCTAAAATATTTCACAATAAACCAATTTCAAGTTGGGATGAATTCAGGATCAAGATAGCAAGTGAAGTGGCAACACAGAGCTGGACATTAGATCAAAGCCTCTCTGTCTCCAGACCCCTTTGAGATATATTTGCATTGCTACCAACAAGATGACCTACCATTTACTTGTCATTAGTTTCACCAGGTCAGGAAAGAAATTTTTGTTTTAACTGTAACACATATTATTTAGTAGGAGCCCTTGTGTGATTCTCTCACAATAATTCATGCTTAAATTTATGGGAGGCATAAAATTCCTGTGGCAGAGTGCCTGTAAGAGAACTAATGTATCTTATATGACAGTTATTGACAGCAAAAAGCACTCTTAACTTGCAATACTTCCTAGTTAATTGGTACCTTTGGTCTCAAAGAAGACATTAAATAAATACTTTTCAGTAATTTCCCTTTGTTTGAAATCCACAGTGAAGCTGACAGTGACTTCATTTGGATTTTATCATCAGCTTTCTATAACAGGTTCCTTCAATCCCCGCTGGGTAGATTAGAATGGACCTTTAGAAAAGATTCACTTAACAAAGTACCATCTTCAGCTTCCAGAGTCATTCCAAAATCAAATTTCAGCAGGTGCTCACTGTGGGTTGAAGGTGGCTTCTTCTCTACATCTACATAGAAGAACATGATGCTAGAGCAAGAATAAACAATTTAACAATGAGAACATTGCTTTAGCAAAGGAACCTGTAACAACAAACAAATACTAAACCACTGCTGTGACTCATTATAGTCTCAGTCTGAGAGGAAAGGAGAGTAATATTTTTCTCCACTGGATTTTTAAAAGTATTTTTACTCACAAATGCCAACTTTCATAAATGGAGATCCTAAATGATGTGTTAGAGACTGCTGGAATCTTCTGCCCACATGCATGTGCCTATTGAACTGTGCTCCCTACAGCCAGGGAAGACACCCACTAGATATAGTCAAGCACACAGAAAAACCTTTGCAGGATCAAGGCTTGTTTATTCAGTTCCAGTAAGTGCAACTTAATGTATCCCACATATATAACATTCCCTTGACATCTTAAGGAAGAATTAAGAGACAATACAAAAGCAGGCAGAAACCAAGTGAAGAACAACAGCTGGAAGCTGCAGGTGCAACCTAAGTTTAGCATATGCACTTTGATATCTATAGTCACAACTTCTGTTTCTGCAAAAGCTGAGGAACAGGGTGTTCAGGCATGGGACTCAGGGATATAGTGAGACTTGGAGCAACATTTAGATAAGATGAATATGCCACCAGGGAGAAGAGGCCTGTCTCCCTGTAGAAGGGAATGGCAGAAAGAGCATTTGTCTGGAGAAATTATGTGCAGCAAAGGCTACTGTTTCAGTCCTGGAAAATGCTGATACCCACCCATCTAAGCATATCTACCTGATGATTCTTTTTTGGTGTACTAACATTTTATGCAAAAGTCACCCGGTGTTGGTTTGAACCAGGAATACCACACACCTAATGAAGCCTCAAAGGCAGTGATAAACCTCAGCACCCCACAGGTGCTGGAAAGCTGAGCACAGAGCTGAGAGCAAAGGGTGACAGTGGTGCCAAGGCCTTCTTTATGAACTCAGTGTTGAACTAAGATCTGAAAAAGAAACAAACCACCCCAGCCAGTAACTATTTGGCCAATTGATATAAAGAAGTTCTTTGACAGCCATGAGTTTTCCAAGGAAAAGAATTTTCTTGTGCTATAATCACTCCTCTGCACAGGCACAGCAATGCCATTGAGAGGTGTGGTGTAAGCAAAAGCCCCAAAAGTTACTGCAGGAAAAACTGAAGAATAAAAAAACCCAAACTCTAGAGCTTTCTTTACCTACTTTAACACAAGAGAAAAATGAGAGTGTGAAATAGAGAAGCCACTCATCATAGGCTCAAATCCCATTCTGGACAAGGACTTCCAGCCTCCTTCCCCCCAGGCAGCTCCTTGAGGACGCGTGTGTTCTTTCCCTTGCTGTGGGGCATAGGGCTTCCAATGCCTCAGGGGGGAGCAGGCAGATGATATCTCACAGGGGAAGTTTCAAAACTGGCAACAAAAAATGAAAGAGATGTTGACCTAATAAAGCTTCACCCTCTGAGCTGGGTCTCACAGGGGCTGAGGTAGATGTTACAGACTACAGAGCATATCTGAGAAAGGACAAATTTAAAATAAGATAGCCTGGTATTTCTGCTGAAGATCAGAAAAGTACACTGTTCCAAGCACAGAAAGAGCTCTTACATTTTTAGGAAACATACCATTAGATCACTATAATATACATTATTGTGCACTGCCTGCTATGAAAGGGCAAAGAATATTTAATTTAGCACAAAAGTGGGACAGTGCAGAGATGCAGAACATGAATTTGCACAAACCCCAACACTCTCAGTTAAACCAGCAAAACACTTTGAGGCAACAAAGTCACCATGAGTTGATACTGTACCCACACACCTGTGGCACTTCTCAAAGGGCTGCAACTTCAGAGAAGCTGGATTCATTGTACTATAAACCACACAGTATTAAAAGATTATATAAGGCATTGACATCCAAGATTTGCAATTAACCAGTCAACTTTCGTAGACTTTGGATTAGTCTTTAACAAAACTGAAAAGAGTAATATCCCCAGGCCACCTTCTGCTCATATCCTGGTAGTCCCATGTTATTGATACCTGTCCCGTCGTGACAGTCACAGCTGAGACACTTGTTCCCATCTTTGCATGATCTACACCATGTATCAGAACTCTTCCCTTCCTTGAACTCACAAACGCTCTACAAACGGGTCATGGCTTTCAAGAGCTCCCTCATTACGCATGTAACTGTTTGATAACCTTTTGTGCAAATTAAAAGAAAAAAAAATTTTCTAAAGGACTAAGTCACTTCTAGTGGGAATACCTCAGAAATCTATGTAAGTATCCGTGGTGCTTTTGTCTTCTGTGTTTTGTTCTTGTGAATAAGAATTAGCTGGACCAGATGTTTGTAAGTGATTAAAATGGTAGGCAGTAGCAGCAAATCAAATCAGCAGGTTTTACTCACAGGAACATTGCAAATACTTTATCACTATATTTACTCAACTCCAATCTGAGCTTCTTTGGCTCTATTTCTTTCTTTCACCAGCTACTTCTTCTCTTGATAGCTTTTAACAGATTTGTTCAAGTTTTATTCCTGCTGCAAGTTTCTGTTTCTCTTAGTATAAATCTGGTTCTGTATTAACTGTACATTCAACATTTTCATAGAAAATTCCTTTAGACTTGAATCTTAATGTCTATCTTAAGCACCCTTTAGCTTCTGTAGCCAAATACTAGAAGCTCTGCCATCCAGTTTTCATTCTCCTTTTCCCCCAGTATATATTTTCAAACAAAACTAACTTCAGAAATGGAAGTTACAATATTGTGAAAAACATTAGCCAAGATGGAACCACAATACTTTCATCTCTATATGAGTCATCCGACAGGAGAAAACAAGGACACTGATTAGGCTTTTTGTGATGGGAAGCAGAGTGAATGTTCTGCAGGTTACATCTAATGAGGATACAATTTCACAATAGGCCCATTCTTTCCTGAGCACCTGGGTAATGTCAGCCAGGTGCTCAGCTGAGGGGATTGTATGAACTTTACAACATAACTCAATGGAACAACATAGGATAGTGACTATGTAGTGCTGCACTGCAGTGTAGGCAGTGTCCTCAAGTTCACTGTTTTATTTTTGTGTGATAAATGGCTCTTGCTTCTGTCCCTGAGGAAAAATGACTCACTGGCTTCTTAGCTTCCTGCAGAGAAGTTTGTGTTCTGCTCTGCTCCACACCCTCTCTTACTACTTTGTTTTCTTTAGGCTTCAACTGTTGTCCAATCTAAGCCTTCAGGAATAACGTAAGACAGTAGGGTTTTTGTTATCCTTGGGCTTTTTACATCCCAAATCAAGGTGGGTTTTGTTTGTTTCTAAGGAAACCACCACAGCCCACTATCTCCTCCAAATCACAGCAGAAGAAAAAGTCAAACCATAGTAACACTTGTGCAACTCTAATGGTTTTTAGGATACCAGACATGATGCAACATTTTGGGGGGAAACTTACACAAGAAGGGAGTGTCAGGCAAAAGAAAACAATGGCTAAAACAAGGCTGGCAGCCTGGTGGTTTACATCAGCATTTTCTACAATAGCAGACTCCAAAGAAGAGTAGAAGAATGAGAAGACGCAGGAAGGAGTGAGGGGGAAAAACTCAGTGTGTTATTCCTAACACAGACCCTCCAGTCACTGATGGAGTATTTTCAATCAGAATCTTCCTTGCAGCCTGTGGTTTAACCCCACCTGGTAACTCAGCCCCACACAAACACTCCTTTCCTTCCCAGCAGGACCAGGGAGAGAAAAAGAAGAGTAAACATAAGAAATCTTGTTGAGATAAAGACAGTTGAAGAAGTAAAATATGCACAGACCAGCAAAGCAGAGAAAAGAATTCATTCCCCACTTCCCCAGGGCAGGCAGATGCTCAGCATCCCCAGGACAGCAGGGCTCCATCCATAACAGTGACTTGGGAACACAAACACCATCACTCTGAATGCCCCACCCCTGCCCCCAAGATTTATATGCTGAACATGAGGCCATATGGTCTGGGATATCCCCTGGGTCAGCTGGGACCAGCTGTCCTGGCTGTGTCCCCTCCCAGCTCCTCCTTCACCCCCAGCCTCCTCACAGCTGGGGTGGGGTAAGGAGCAGAGAAGGCCTTGGCTCAGGCTAAGTGCTGCTCAGTACTAAAAAAAACAAAACAAAAAAAAAAAAAAAAATCAAAGTTATCAGCACTGTTTCCAGCACAACTCCAAACCTCAGCCCCATAGCAGCTACTGTGAAGAAAGTTAACTCTATCCAGAATCAGCACACAACCTGTTTCCAATAAGAGTGACCACAGGAGTAGCTTCTAAGCAATTAGATGCTCGCAAGGTGCTGTAGTTCAAATGACTTAACACATTAAGGTCTCCTGAGTATTGTTTATTTTTTAAAGACAATTTTATAAAGATTTTCTTTGCAGCTTAAGGTTAAGAAACACTGAAAACTAATGATTTGCAACCAAAACAGAATACGTGTCTCCCACTGATTTTGTTTTATTTACTTGGAAACAATATTGATTCCCAAGAGATACATCTAAACATGAAGTCTGAGGCCTAAAGAATTTCCATACCACTGATTAATAGATGTTATCTATCACTTTCACTTTTAATGAGACATCATCTCTTCCATGAGATACTGAATTCTATCGAAAGGTCAAATGTGGATTCTGTACAAGAGAGAAACAGCTCACAAACAGCCACAACTCCAGAACAGCTGATTTCTTTGCTTCTTTAATTAAATCAAGAATAATTGTTTTCCTTTCTATCCCCAAAAGTTTTTTTTATTAACATGCTTTGTTCTTTCGATAGTCAGCTCTGTTAACATTTAACCTATGCTTTGGTTGGAATTAGTTTAAAACTAAGACTTCTTTTGCCCTGTGGGTTTCATAGGACACAATAAAAACCTGATTCATGACCAGGTCAGTGCATTACAAATAATAACAAACCTCATTAAAGAAATCCCCATTACTCTTTGAGGCATCTTTCCTTTGGGCCAAATGCCATTATCTGTGCAATGCTCTTAAACAACACCAGCAGAACTAGAAGTGACAGTCGATACATAGACATTCATAAAGGAAGATGATTTGCAATGATATCCACCAGCCCACTGGGAAATACATATCACTAGGAATTCAGTAAGTGATACAAGTGCTTATTATGCATTCAGCTTGGTAAATTATGAGAAAATTTCTTCCAGGCCTCAGAGAGAACAGCTTTTAATAAATCCTTACGGATTACCAATACTTCCAGTAGTAGCTGGCAGCATGCAGACAGAATACCCAAGTTATAATAGGAAAGTTGAAAAATAGATAATTTGCATCCACAGAAGTTCAGGATGACTGGGTAGCAGGGCCCAGACATTATCAGCTGGATGCAAACTCACAGACAGAGCCTTATAACTACTGAAAGGAAAACCAGGCTGAAATAATAATTCAGATTAGGATGGTCCTTGGGAGGGCTCTACTCCAAACACCTGCTGCCTCTTGCCCCTCAAGGAGCAAGTCCAAGAAGGTCCTGTCTCAAACTCCCCTGGGCCATCCCTTTGGGTGGCTGATTTTAGATTCTCCCCACCCCCTGGGCTGCCAACAGCCCTCAGCAGACACTCCACTGTGTGTCCAGTGATGGCCATTCCTGGAACACTCCCACCAAAAGCAATAATCTCAGTAAACATCAGCTCTGCTGCACAGCAGGGGACTTGGCACCTGCCTAATCATGAATGCATGCATAAATGCCCCACTTCATGAGCAGGGCAATGTGATGCTCTAGAGGTGTGCAAATCCTGACTGGAAACTGGTGAACTTATGACCAGCATTTACCAGTTCAAGGGATTCTCCCACACCCCAACAAAGATTAAGAGAAGCTAGTTTTATTTAAAATATTTCAGTCTAAAATACACATTTTTCTTCATAATTAGCAATTTCAATATGTTATGAAAACCTTCAATGTCTAAAGTTACCAGACTTCTGAAGCAAACTAACAAATGTTGTAACATCATAAATCCGCCCTGTTCAGAGAGAACAAGCACATGTTTTCTAAATAGTGTATTCAGTCAATTATCAGCAAAAAAATAAGAAGTGTGATAGTGACACCAGCAATTGTATCTTGGCTGGAAGACAAAGAATGCAAGGAGTTTCTTTAATTGTATCTTGGCAGTTCCATTCACACTGGCATAATCAGGTTACCTCAGCAATTGGATCATGATCTCCCTTTAGGGGTTTGTGATCTGCCTCAAGAAAGGCTTTCTAGCACCAAAACTTGGTATTTGAGGTGCACATTACCAGCCTTCCTCTTTGTGCAGTGAAAAGAAACACTGAACATCCAAAATCCCAGACTCCCCTTGCTGAAACATGATTGCACCTTTTTTTTCCTCCTGTGCAGTTCTTTTACAGCACTACAAATGCAGGGAAGAGCTGGAAAAAGAAAATCATTGACTAGAACAGCAAGAGCCAATCCATCTGCAAATCCCAGCTCACTCCCACAGGCAAGAGGGGCTCCACCACACCAGCTGAGCCCCAGTCAAGAGCCCTGGTCCCAGGTGTTTGTGGGTGAGCACTTTACTAACGGGAGCCCAAAAAAATCCAATTACTCCCAAACTCTTAGGACAGGAATGATTGCATATTTTTGTAATGGTTATTATGGGTTTAGGGTAACTGTTAATCTAAATAAGGTACCACAGATCAAAACAAATGGGTTTCCAGGCATGGTCTTAAAAATAAATGCTTTAATGAAATTCTTCTTGAAAAGAGTTTACCTTTAAAAGCTCATTCTCAAAGTTCTCCCTTAATTCATCTACCCACATATCCCATGGTTTCTGCTGCCACCTCCTATAGTCTCAAGGCCAAATCCACCAAAATACAGGGCAAGTTACAAGGTACTCACAAAAGTTAACTGGACAAATCCCAGCTACCAAACAAAAAAACAGGAAATTTTTTCCCTGTTATGCACAGATCAGACAATTCGTCTTTAAAGAACAAAATGTTAATGACAAAATGCTATTATCAGACTAAGTGACTGATGTCAACCAAAAACCATCATGTACTATTAGAAAGGTAATTAAAGCTGAAGTTCCATCTCAGTATTGCAGAAACCTGCAATTAAGGGAACCACCTGGAACCTGGGAACAATCAGAAGTACTCCAGGCATACTTATCTAGATGAAAAACTGAATAAACAGCATATCTTACAAAGAAATTAGATGTTCTTACACTTTCTTTCAAGATACAAAGGTATCCTTTAAAAGCACACACTCCAGGAGCAAAAATTTATAGAAAACCAGTTTCAGGGCAGTTTTAGATAAAGGGTGCTTAGCAGTGCTGGAAAAACACCAATGACATGACCTTTAATTTTCTCACAAATCCAAAAACTTACACAAAACTTCTCAGCCATTTAAAGTGCTGTTGTGTGGAATTGTTTCCATGGATATATTAATCCAGATTTATACAGGACACAGGCTGGTTAAGCAAGCTTAACACACGGACATTTCAGCATTCATATTCTGTCAAGTACCTAGGGTGTTTAGGTTTTTCTCCCTTACACTTAAAAAGAGACAAGAGGGGGCTTTGAGACATTTTTCTATTCCAATCATTAGGTTTGTCCCAGTTGGCAGGGCTGTTCTTATTGCCAGAGGTCATCAGGATGCTAGGATACCTGAAGAGAGACACTGATGCATGTGTGACCTTAATTCCAGAGTTTTAAGTTAAACTAAGTGCTTAAGATGTTACCAACCTGCATTTCACTTCAGTTTCGCTTGGTAAACAGGCAGCTTCTCTAAAAGAATCAGATTAGGTATGCACACATGTTGTAGTTCTGCTACCTACTACACAGCTTGTATTTGGGCAAAAATGAGAAATACAGAAAGGATAAGAAATATTAGATATCCACAAAGGTAATTATGAAACAGTCCCTAGCCCTCATGGCAGCTGGCGCTCTGTCATTGACTGCTGAGGGACAGCCTGCTGTCCTACCAACCTTGTCTTTTTCCAGTGACACAGTAAGGAGTTTCAGTCCCGACCATTTAAAACTTCCCACTTCAGCAGAGTGAAGAAAGGAGGACAATTTCCAGTTACCTTCCCTGTGATATGGGTGCTGTTCACCAAAAACAAAAAACGATTGCTGAGAACACAGTTGCAATTTCCCTTTTAAAAGGGTGAGATATTTATGTCAGTCTTTATTCTCATATCTGAAAAGGCACATCTGCCATCAGATAGCACAAATGGCTTTCATTTGCTTAAGGGATCTTGGTTGAAGTCAGACCTCCTCTTCCTCTCTCCATATTATGTATTCTGTGTATAGCTGTGGATCTTAGATTATCCAAAAGAAAACCCTGTAAGTGCTTGTTTATGCTTTTGCTCTTCTGTGGAAGCTGGTCATTAACAAAACACACACAGACATTAAATGGGATGCTTATTTCAAAAGGGTTTGCCAAGTGTGTTGGCAAGACTGTGCTTATATCAGGTTGGTTTGTTGTGGTTTTTTAGAGTGTGCATCATAGCAAACTAAATTTTATATGTCTTTACCAGCATTTACATCAGATTTCTCTTAGAGTTCCATGTGCAAAGCCAAAGTGCTCTGCTTTAAATATTCAGGAAGACACACAGAACTGCTACAGAACTGCAGCCAAGAATGTTTCAATGTTTTTAATTTACATTGTGATTGCATCAGGAATTTCTGCTAACCAGGGGAGCAAAGACAGGCAGTACTGGAGATCTGGGTTACACCCAGCCATGGGCACAAAGTGGGGATAAAGAGAGGAGGGAAGGGAGAGGTGGCCAGGGCTGTCCCAGTAACCTCCTTTACCAGAGTCATCCTCCTCTGGAGAATGCCACAGGAGATGCCAGCTATTACAACTTAGAGACAGCTGTTAACCACTCTCACAAAATGAGATGCAGAGAGTAAAGGTGAGGCCTTCATCTTCTAATAACCTGCCTTAATTTAACACTTTTTCTAACCCTTATTCCACTAGAATTTGGGGTTTGCAAGCATTGCTTCTATATTTGTTAGTGTACCCCAGGTCACCCTGGATCGTCAAACCAAGGTACAGGAACCCATTTACAGTAAGCAGCTCATAAATTGTCCTCAGCACCCAAAGATGAGAGGGTGCACTTGGTAAGCTTCACACATTCATTGAGAGCTGTAAGGCACCATCTGAGAGATGGAACTGTATTTAGGGGCTGGTGCCAGTCAGAGAAACACCTGTGCAAGGGAGGATGGATGCTTGGGCCAGGAGGTCCCTGCAAAGCCATGCAAGAGCACAATGCAGACTGCTCTGGTCACAGAAAAGCCAGAACAATAAAGTCAGATGCAGCAGAAACCACTTAACCCTTCCTAGCAGGAAAACATTCAGGTCCAACTTGCTGGGAGTGTAACAAGTGCCTGGAGAGAGAGCACTGCATCATTACCAGCTCTCCTTGCTTCCAGGAAAGGCCTCCTCCATGAGAATGAGTCGTGCTCTGACACTGAACCAGAGTGCAGCTCCCATCTAGAGAAATAGGCCAGCAGCTCCCATCTAGAGAAAGAAGCCTGTCCAAGGTTATCCATAACACTGCTTCTCTGCTAACAGAGGAAAAACATTAAAGATGCTCTGAAGAAAGGTGTTTGGATATAAGCTCTACCTTGAAGTGTTTTACAGTGCCCATAGCTCTAATGCAACCCTGGAAAAGTCAGTAGTTTCCCACTGACTTTGATGGGATTTGGGCTTGGTCTTTGATGAGAAGCAAAACAAATACAACCATCAGGTTTTCAAAAGAGCTACAGTAAATACAGCTATTGCTACATTACAGAACAAGTAAACAAAGTTGTTACAGGTAATTCATCCATCTCCAAGGGAACTTCCCTTTAAGAACTACAAATCTGTGACAGAAAAAGAACATTATTATCCTTTTTTTTCCAGATCTTGGGAAAAAGAAATATACCAGAAAAAGACAATTTATTTCGACTGGAAGAATGAAAGAATGACTCATCAAATGGCTTCTCTGAACAAAAAGTTCATGTTCACAGTAAAGGGGAAAAAGCCTACCCTGGGTTTAGGTGTTACACAGTGAAAAAAGAGATTTACAGATATCCTTAATAAACTGATGAGATAAATCAGAGAAATATGAAATCCTACTCAAAGATTTAAGCAAAAACAGATCTGAGAAAAGATTTCATGTTGTTTAAGGACTTTTGTTTGACTTTTAAATGCTTTCATACTTTTTAATACCAAAAAAACCCTGACTCTTGTCAAGATAAAACCTCCAAAGTTTCATTTTATAGAAGAGCAATGCCCTTGATGTGCCCAGCACTGCAAAGCCATTTGAACACAGCACTTGTTTCCACCTGCAGGAAGCAGAGCTCTGCACAGACCCCAAACAGCAATGGATTTCACAGAAGTGAGATATGAGAGAGGAGACACGTAAATATTGCTAAAACAACATCTCATCGTTTTTATCTTCCTAAACAGCACTCTGACATGATGGATGGGCTGCTGACACCCAGTGTTATATTGATTGCCACTTTTAAAGATCATGTTTTAAATCTAAAGTGCAGAAACAGCTACATTGTAGGCACTAATAAATAAAGGGCTTTTTGACACCTATGGAAAGGGAGAAGTTAGATGCATACTGCCAAGTTAAATTAAAATTCAGGGCTTACAACAAGTTGTAGCAAAAGCTAAGACAATTAAAAAGCTTCCAGGACATTATTTCTTTCATTTTAATTCAGTCAGTACACAAGCACTTCTCTCAACATGCACGTCCTGGATCTCTAGTCCACCAAGAACATCACTAAAAGTGGTGCTGCAGTAACAAGTGAGGGTTTTTTATAGAGCTCATATTCAGGACAGGCTGGGTGGACTGTGGCATTCACCACAGACAGAATAAACCAAAACTTTAAGATTTTCACCAAAGTACCCCACATTCCCACCTCAGCCACTGCATACAATTGTATCATCGCTGCCCTGGACCAGGCTCAAAGGCAAGTATTGGGTTCCAAGTGACACACACACATCCCAGTTCACACTCCTTTTCTGTATTACAGTGATTTGCTGCTCATGCTCAAAATTGAATTGAATTTATATGTTGGGAGAGGAAGAATGCCTGTAGTACTTCCTAGGGTTATATATTTACACTAAAAATTGAAAGTCATTGTAAAACTTGCTTTTTTAACCAATATTTTGTGATGGGGTGTGGCAGAACCTTTCATCCCTTAATACAGCAAAAGTTTATTTACTTCTCCTATGGCTATGTCAGGCCAGAATGATTTGTCGTGTGATGAATTATCTCGGCTGAAAACCTCCTCAGCCAGCAATAAGCATCCTGTCTTGGCATGAGAAAGGATGAACCAAAAATAAAGTGACTGACAGACAAGCATTTTTACAACTATAATGACCACCATGACTCTCATGAAATCAGAAATCTCTTATACACTCTTGGAGTGTGTAGAGAGCTCTCCTCGACATGAAGACATTCACATCAAGTTACTTCCCTGGGATTGAGAGAAACAAGGAGTTTCTCTGCACACCACTAGCACTGGTTGGTAAGTGACATCGACCCCTAATCTATACTATTTCTTCACTAGCTGGAACATAGATACCTGTATTATCTAGGAGTAGTTCTTTGTGTTTTATTCCTGTGTAGTAAGTAAATCGGTTTAAGCCTTACATCTCTTTTCCTTGGTCTCCTCAATAAATAATTCATGTTGTAGTAGACCTGGTTGGTTATTATTAAGAGCTTGCAAACACAAGTGGGCCTTGGGGTGTTGGCTGCCTCAATAAAGCTGCTATCTACTGCCAGAAACCTGGACAGGCAGGGATTTGTCTGAGCTTTCCCCTCTCCCATTTGTAACATGGGGCACATTTGACAGGCAGAACATTCAAATTCTTTTCTAGCAGTAGTTGTGGGCTGTTTAGATGGACAGAAAATAAAAAGAGGCCGAGTCAAGGCCATAAACTTTGATTTATAAGAGGATGTCACTGTATTAGTAAAAAGCAATTCAATCAATATCCAGCAAACTTTGAAGTAAATGTAGCTTACAACTAAATAAGAACAGGTTGTGAAATTTTATATACTCTGCCACTGAAAAGTCATTCAACAAAGCAACCATTCTTACAAGTGACCTGATACAACAACTTTTGAATGGTTAATTCAGAGATGGGTTACAAATGCATATTGCTAAATACTACTATCTCTGCTTATTCTTTCCACAGTGAACACATATTAAATTTTTTTTGCCAAAAACAATCATTTTGTCAGTACCAAGGAACAGTGCAGAACTTGATGTGCACAGCTCAGGGACAGCAGCAGTCAAGCTCATGGGAAGGGCACGACTGGAAAGCTGAGAGACACAAAGCAAACACTTATCAAGAACAGAAGCTTCGTAAAGCTTTATAATTCAGGAAAGGACCTCAGAGGTACCTTAGTGCATGAAGTTAAGCTATAACAACATGATTTCACACAATTATCTGTCACCATTAAAACCTTCCTGGATTCCTTGCAGGATGTGAGACTTCCCAGTACCATCGGATTAACCTGCGTCTTTAATGTCCCTTCTGCAGCAAGGGAGACTTGGTGACAGCAACACCTGCTGCCCCTGCCCTCCCCTTTTGTCTCTCCACCTTCCCTGACACACAGCAAGTGTGGGCAGAGCCATGCACTGCAGGAGCTGCAGCAGGCACCATCAGATTCCTAGGGCCCCACCCTGCCCCTGCTGGAACAGTGACATTGGGGCTGAAAATGGGAATGAAGGCACATCTGCTGAGCCCAAAGGCTCCCTGCACCACAAGTCCATTCAGCACAGCAGTACAGGGCAGCATCCCTGGACTGCACTATGCCTCACCCCTCACATGGGGCTTTGTGCCTGCAGAGTGACCTGCAGCAAACAAGGACTGAGCATCACCATAAGGACATGAGCCACAGGGCCAGCTGTAAACTGCAATTAACCATTCTGGGGCCTCATAGCTAACACAGCATTAGCCACAGATACTGATGTGATTCATGTTCTTGAGGATCTCATCCTATTCCTCCAAGTAAATGTATTTCTACTTTGCATACACCAATATCACCATTCAAACAGCATCTTCCAAATAATAAGTTATACAATGTGCCTGTTACTCTTTTTAAGCAGTGCCAATCCTTGACTTTGCGGCACAAAAGGATGTTGAAAATCCAGCCAGACACCAACAGTTATGGAGCTGCTGGTAATTGTGTTAAACAGAAGCTGCAGCAGCACGATGTGACAGATGGACCCCAGAGGAACATAGGAGGTGCAGGTTCTGCTCCTGCATCTGCTGCTGGCCCGTTAGGTGACCTTGAGCTAGTCCAGAGACTTCAGCATCCTGTGTAGAAAGCTCAGCCAGTACACCTGATGTCCTGTCAGCTGTGCTTTGAGCTCACCCATGAGCAGCTCTGTGCAAGGGCACAGGAGTATCTCATTATTACTGCACAGATACATTAGATCATCCCTACAGGGATGCATTTACAGCACAGGCAGAGAAAAACAGCTCAAGCCAGCCCTAGTGAAGGAACCCTTTCAGAACAGTTACAGAAGAAATGCCAGATCTCTGAACCCAGGAGCCCAGAGCAGGGTTTGAAAGGACTCTCAGAGGAACTTCAGCACAAGCTCTACAGGAACAACAATGGCAGTGTCCTGAGATGAGCAGGACTTGGCGTTTTGATTTTCTGGTGTTTGTGTACTATTATTATTACTATTATTTCGGGGTGGGTTTGTTTCATTTTGATTCTCACTTATTTAACTCATACTTCTATAAGGCATTTTCATTCCTGGCAAACATACCATGCTTCTGTTTTAAGAAAGTGTTGGACAGACACTCATATACGTAAGAAACTTCATTAAAACCAGTGGGTTCTTCAAGACAAAACATGTCTAGGACAGTAAATCAGTGATTCATTTTCAGAGCCTCTGTTCTGCTATCCTGAGCTGGGAAAAGCCAGGACCTATGACCGACAGAACACATCCTCAAAGGTCAGCAGCCACGCAGATCCAAGAAATTATAAACTACTTTTCCCCCATCTCTTTCCAGGGCTAGTAGAAGCTGTCTGAGGACACTTTTCAAAATGGCCTTTGCAAGCCTCTGAAGGGTGACCTTACACCAAACCATTAAAAACCATTTTGGGGATCAAACTCAGATCTGAGGAGCAACTAGAAAACTGGAAAGTTTCTCAAAGAGACAGACTTGAGACAGTTGAAAGCTCAATAATGTCAAAGGAATAGTAGTAAGGCATGAAAATAAACAGAAACAAAGATTTCAGAAGAAAGAACAGCCAAAACATTTTTTTCTGCAACTTGCAGCACAAGAAGGATAACAATAAAGTGGATAATAAAGAGAAGAGTAATTTTTCCATATTACAGCAAACCACATTTTTGACATTCACACCAGATGAAGAAAATCTGCACAGACAAATTAATAATGTTTTAACAAAATATAAATATCCCTCTTTTTTCATTTTAAAGTAAACACCCTTATTTCCTCAGGATTAGACCCTGTCACCAAAAGCACTGTGGCAGGGAGACCAGACTGCTCAGTTCCTCTTGTGATCAACATTTTCAGGTCCAACCAATGCCTACAGATGTTAGAAATCCTACAAATACAGAGGTAAATAACCAGCAGCAGCCAACAGCCTCCTACTTCAGTCCTTTTAAGTGAATTCAGACCAGCCATACACAAGAAAATCTGTTACTCTTCCATAAGCCAATTCCTGACTCACTCACACACCTGCAATTCCAGAGGCTCTCCTGAGACCACAGGGCTGAAACACAGCTCAGGGCTGGAAATTGAAATTCCCATTCGTACAGAGAAAAACACTCATTTTCAGCTAATGCCAACACAGCTCCTGCTGGTGCCACAGGGACTTCCTCCCTTCCAGGGAGCTCCAGGGCCCTGCACATAACAGCCAAGGGAGCAACAAAGGCTATTGCTTTTCTGTGTGGGGTTTGTTTTCCCCACTTTCAGTTTCCATGAGCAGCCCATGTTACCCAACAGCACACTGACACAGGTGCCAATTCACTGGAAGGGGAGAGGCAAGCCACGCCTTTCCAAGGGTTTTTATAACATTCAGACACTGCTGGTATTTAGTCAGATTACTTTTCCAGCTATTTTTACAATCAGTAATAAAAGGGTCACATTGCTCCTGCTTTTCAAGTGTGTAAATCCATTTAGTTCCACAAATAATTGGGGAAAAAAGCAAACACAACTTCTTTTTTTTCTAAATTGTGTCCAGTTCAGAGTAAGAAAGAGATTACATAAACTGTTGTTAAAGGTTTTCTGTCACTGTACTCATGTACCAAACAATAGTACCTTCAACTTTGAAAAATTCAACCCATTACTCTGAAAATTTCCAGACACGTGATACCATAGTACCTGTTCTTCCTTACTACATACCCAAAATCCTTTACATGGGAGTCCAATTACCAGTCTCACCAGTCATATGAATACAAAAACTAGTTGTAGCTCCCAAAATAGTGATAATTTAGAACTTTTAAAATCAGCTTGTTTGAGGAGATGTCCTGCTGGTCTGGTCAGCTGATTACTGAATCCAGACGTCCCTGAAACACTAGTGCACAGAAACCTTGGTGAAGCTTTTTCACCCTATCACCAGTTAAAGAATTACACTGTACTTGGTCCTACAGCATTCCTGTACCCAGTGTGGGGAAGAAAGCATTGAGGAGTGGCACTGGAACAGACTGCCCAGGGAAGTAGCAGAATGACCATCCCTGAAGATATTTAAAGGATATGTGGATGTGGCTCTTGGGGACATGGCTTAGTGGTGACCATAGCACTGCTGGGTTAACAGCTGGACTCAACCATCTTGGCAATCCTTTCCAACCTTAACAATTTTATGACCAGTCTGACCAAAACATTTCTAAGGCAAGTCCAAGAGAGCAGTTAAGAGGTGCCTGTGTCCAGATAAGCTTCCACAACACTGGCCCAGGCCAGGGGGCTGCCATTCACCCCACACACACACAGGCTGCACCTGCCCTTGAAAACAGAACCAAGGAGCAAAGCACTCCCCAGGACTCTTCTTCCCTTGGAGATACAGGAAAGGCTTAAAGAAAGCCTAATCAAAACTTTGCATATTTCCCTAGCATTAGAAATCATCACTTTGAAAATTGCGTGGGTATAAGAGAAGTGTAGCGGGCTGAAGAAGTCCCACTCCTGCAAGTATCTTAGCTCAGGTACAAATCTTACATAACACACACCCCAATCCACGGGCTGAGGGAGACCACACACTGCTGGAGGCTGGCATGAGACAGGAACAGGGTGCTTGTTCCCTCCACTGCCATAGTCTTGTAAATATTCACCTGTGAGCACAGGCCAAGGGCGGATGCTACACCAGACAGCCCCTTGGTCTCACCAGTGTATGACTTATTCTGGCTCTATTACTCCCTTTGGCCCCAGAAAAGGGTTCAAAGCAAGATTTTGCAAAACAGATTAGCAACAACCACAGCACCCTCCTTGAATATGTGAAGAAACTTGCTTGTTTGTGGAAAGCTACATCCTTGGTTTCACCTCTGACAAGAATCAGAATCCAGGGTGGGAGATCATTTTTGGGCAGAAATGCTCCCACACCACATTCCCTCCCTCTGCAGCTGTTGATGCACCTGAAGGGGCAGCCTGGAGGGTCGTCCTCCCACACAACCCTGACAGTGCAAGGAGGGCTTTGTACAGCAGAAGTGAGCTCAAGAAAAAAGTGCTACTAAAGCTCCCTGACAAAGAACTACAACATGCTTGCAAACAGGACTCCTGGGTGCCTCTCAGTCCATTTGTGGGTTTTTTTTATAAAAGATTGGAAAAAAAAACTGTTGAGAACTTTTTGTATTAAAACCTGCTCAGCAGATATCAATTTAATTCGATGTTGTAAACAACTGCTTTTACAAACTGTAGGAAGAGACAAGTGTGAAAATTACAGTTATTTATATTCAGGCAAACAGCTGACAAGACTGCACAACAGCCCAGTAGCACAATAGCAATGGCTCAGAGTGAAACAAATTAGCCTGGCATTCATAATTAAAAAAAACTTTCTCCTTCCTGGAATGCATCAATTGTCATCTCTCCCTCCATACCACACAATCACGCAGCATCTTTAATTGCTTTTATGCAACAAACTATTCATATATTAAATGCAGAAAAATATTTAAATTAGTTATTTTATCTTCAGAGACTTTTCTTTGACATCCATGCTGTAATTGAAAAGTTGAATGATGTATGCTACAATAAATTGAAGAGTGAGGAAGCTTGAAGCTGCCTTTGACAGGTAAATTGGGGGGAGGTTGTTTCTTTTTCATTATTTTTAGGGTTTAGGTAGTCTAGCTCACTTAGATCTCACTCTGCTTTTCAGATAATGTTATGTTATTCCCTTGCCAAATTGTTTTGGTGCTGCGTGATGAAATACTTGCAATGTCATAAAATGCTATTAACTTGTGGCCTCTGTTATTTTTCTTCAAGTTCAAGTTCCTGAGAGATTCTCAAGTTTCAGTTTGTTTTAAGAACCCTCTCAGCTTTGGTGGCTTTAGACAAAGGAGTTAACCATTGTTTTCCAGCCACGGTCTGCTTAATCTTAAAAACTTGAGCACTCCCTTAAAACCTAAGCCAGTGTTATCATTTTCTCAGTGCCCAGTACAGGAGTTTGCAGTATTGTTACAAGCCTCAAAACATAGGACAGTGCAATGACTTTCTGAGCTTATCACAATGATATAATAATAAATACTAGAAAGTCTCACTCTTTGCAACATTATAGTTGACATCTGCCACAAATGAGTCAATTATTTCTCAGTTTAGGGAAATGCTCACCTGCCATTTCTGTCCACTTTTGTTTAAACACAGACCTCAGGGGATTTAATAAATTGAAGCAGCTCACAATAATTGTTGAGATACAAAATGTGTTTATTTTTCAGCACCACACTGAAACTCAACACATTCGGGTTGAGTTGGTGGGGAACAAAATTCTGCAGCAGCTCTCTGATGGGAGAGCAACTAATTTTTCTAGATCTAAATCAACATCTTGTCCTGAAAAAACCTTATGAATATGCTGGTATTTCTATTTCTCACAGCCTATACAAAACCCACACTAACTAAGGCAACTCTGCATTATCTTCCTTCCTCCCTATTTTAGCAAGGATCTGAATATTTTTGGGTGTGACAATTAAAGCACACATGTAGGGGAAGATAGTACTTACTTGTTTTGAGACTGCACAAACAAAACAATTACTGAAATTGAGCTTAATTACTTCACTTTCATTCACTTTAGAAAAAATTAGCATGTGTTGGCCTTTTTCTATTAAGGTCATTTCTATTAAATGAACAACAGATTTCTAACCACCCATATTATCACAATTAATTAAATATCATGCAAGATATCCCTGAGTACAGAATTGTGCAGACTGGAAGGGACTTTCAGCACCTTTCAGTCCAGGACACACTTGAGGGTCTGTATGACACAAGGAACCTTAGCAACTACAGACAGAAAGCACCTGCACCTTCCAATGCTCATGGACAAGCACACAGAACAGGGTGATGGACAGGGAAATTAAACATAAAATAAACACACAGAAAAGCTATTTTTTCTTATATTCATAATGCAAATCCACCATGGCAATATTGCACAAACCAGTTCCAGATGCATTTGACCTTCTCCTCAGAAAAACCAGCCAGTCCCTTAATTAAAAAATGTTGATCAAGTCTATTCCTCCCACAAGCTGGTGGAATGCACAAGGTTGCAACCACCTCTGCTGGCACTGACAGTGTGTAGGTGTGCTACTGGTGACTGGCTTTTCTCAGGCAAGTTGTGACTGCCCACTAAAGGCTGCAAAGTTTCTTATTAGCTGAGGAATTAGGCACTGGAAGACCTTTAGGCATTTAGCACACTATCAAACCATCTATGAAGTGTTTTCATGTAGCTGCACCAATTGTCTGATCCACTTAGTCCCCCCATTAATCCCTCTGATTCTGATAGTACACAAAAAGTTATGAACATTTTTTCTTACTGAGGCTTAATGCACAAAACTATCAAGTACGAATGAAATAAACCAGTACAAATAAGTATATAAAACACACATTGAGCTCTAACTCAAATACATCTACACATGATTTAAAGTGAGCCATGCTCACTGCTCATGAAGGCAGCAACTTTCCTTAAATCAAGCACTTTATCCTAGTGAAAGCAGAGAAGAAGGAATATAAAACGGACATCTTTTTTTATCTCATTTGATACCACGAACACCAATTATTTTTTATTTTTCTTACTGAATAGCATTGTCACGTCAATGTTACTTGGATCCCTTAATATTTTATTTCCACACTTTGAAGCATTAAGATTTCCTTTGACAGCAAATTATTTTTTGATATGTAGAACTTGTTTGGGGGATAACTAATATCCCACTGAGAATTTCTTGCTCTTAAATGGTTATAGGCACGTCAGCCTTAACTCCATCTCACCACAGGGGTTTTGTGTAACTGTGAGCAAAAACATTCAGTGGAGTTCCCTGGTCTAATTTTTTTCTAGCAGGATTATTTGGATGAGGGTATTTGTTACTAGATTTTGTAGCCATCTACACTGGGTTGGTTTGGTTTTTTTTTGTTTTTTTGCATTGTCAATACTGTGTTCTCTGATTATAAAACATAGGGGGGTTTTTTTTTATAGATGACTAGGAAACCAGGCATCAGCTGGAAAGGTAACACATCTTCAAGTTCAGAGCAGTAATAAGTCCCGAATGTCCTGCAACACCCTTCTGCTTGCTAGTCTTACCATTAAACAGTCTTGCTGGAAAGCCTGAGTATTTACTTCCAATTGCCAACAATACATGAAAAATACACTCACACCCCTTTCATTAATTTCCAAGACACTGTTTCTCCACCAGCATCCTACAGACAAGCTGAAGGATGGGGCAGACCTCTCCTCATTGGACCAGTGCAGAGCATGACAAAACATCACACATCTCACCCCTTGAAAACTGAAGGTTTGTAGGAAACCTGGTGTTAATCATTTGCAGATGACCTGCCTCTGCAACCCTTGTCATGTCAGGAGAGGCTGAGACAGCTGAGCTCACTCAGCCTAGGAAGCATCTCCTTCACAGGACCTGTTGTCAGCCCCCCATCCTCACACCAAGGTTGTTAGAGGTGGAGCCAGGTTCTTCCAGCACTATGTGCCTTTAGCAATACCTGTGATTGCATCATTGATTATCTCCACGAAAACAATCAACTTCATAAGAGTGTACCCACTGAGTGTTCAACTGAAAACTGGACTTGTAAATGCCCCAGATAACCAGACATGCACAGGCCATGCCTAAAGTGTACAAGGACAAAAACAGGGACAACAGTATTTGACTGCAGGCCATTTAGAGGCAGAGAAACAAGATGCCTTCAAGCTCACAGCAGTGATGAACCAGGCTTAAGCATCACCAAGACTGCTGACATCTTCCCTGGTGCACTTCAGCAGCCCCTTTCCTCAGCTGAGCACATCCAGGAGATAGTCTTAATAAACAATATAGACCAGGCCACATTACTGGGCAAGGGAGAGGGAACAAAGAAGAATATGTGTGCTGCTCTGTGCCATTTGATCTTAGTGCTAGAGAGTGGTCATCACCAGTTTTATTCACCATTACACCTGCTTTGCTTACTACCCTGGACCAGGATCATCCACCAGCTCATCCAGCCTTTAAGTTCCAAGCACTCTTCCTTCCTCACCATTTATTGTTACAATTTTTTCTGCAGTGATTAGAGGACGAATTATTAAAAGAGACCTATAGATTAATTCAGCGAGCACCTAAGATTGTAACACAACAACATTTCATTTCCTCCTTGTTATGAAGTTGTATTGCTTGCTGCTAATCTCCTGTAAACCTTGCTCACCATCATCCAAGCTAAATGCAAATCTCGGCTAACTTCTGCTTATAAAGAATTTGCATTTACAAGAACTTTGCTATCATTCATATAGTGAAGTCTACATCATGATTTGCATGCAAGGCTCATAGGAACAGCGTAACCTAGCTCTTGATGCCATTTTATCTCGTGAATCCAGCCTTCAACCTAAGTCATGTTAGATGAAAACAAATCTTAAAATATTCCATCCAGTGCCAGCACAGCATCTTCAAGCAGCACCACTTTTCTATCACATCTTACTTCTCTTTTCATTTAAGGTAGTACTGTCAGCAATCATTCAGAATTTTCCTTTATTCCATCCTTTTCAAAAAAAAAAGAAAAACAAACAAACACCAAAACAAAAAATAACCCACAAAACAAAACCAAAACCACAAAACCCCAACAAATTAACAGAAGCAGAGTTGCCAGGAAAGAAGCAAAATAGTAAGTTTGCCAAATAAATCATTATGTACTTAATCAAATGAAAACTACTTAGCTAATTTTGAGAGAGCCTCCATTTTATGCATGCTGTGTCACATTACAGCAAATTAAAGCTTCTATATGGCAATATTAATGCAGTTACATCTATGTGAAAGATGACAAGAGCAATTGCTATACAAGTTAGAGATGGGTAAAGTAAAAAACTTGTACAGAACTCTCCAAAATGCACCTGAAGTCACAATAAAGAGAAAAATGTCTTGATGTTCCCAGTGCTTCTTCAATCCAAACAGTCTGAAAGCAGCACCAGTGATTGGTTTCACACAGAAGTGGGCTCAGATGGCAAGCTTCCAGTTTGAATGTGGGTGTACTTGAATTCATAGCTTTGGCTTATATTAATAAGCATTGTAACACTGAGACCTCTTGTCAGAAAAGGAAAAAGGAAATAACAGGCTGAGTATTGCAGGAGAAACAGGAACGAAGAAAGAACAGCCAAAATAAATCAAAGAATTTTAGGGACGAGTTCAGCTGAGCTCCAAGCAGGGATGATAGTTCTTGCTACCCTCACACAGACTGTCTTCATCAATTAGAGAAAGATCACCACTGAAGTGACTCTCAGACTGAATACTAAGAGGGCAGCATCTTCATAAGGAAGTTGCCAGTTACCAGGCAGAAAAACATAAGCTTGAAAAACTATTTTTTTTTACATTTTGCAACAATAAATTAAAGGCTTAAAATATTGAAAATTGTTCCCCACACAAAACTGTATATTCAAGGTAGAGAGGGGAGGATAAAAAAGAGTTTATATTAACCTCCAAACTCAGATGAGGATTGATGGCACCTTTGATTCTAGCAAGGATTAGGAAAGGAAGACATACTCTGTTAAGAACGGCCTTTAACTGACTTTCTGTGCAGGCAAGTGACAGCAGCACAAGTAGTCAGGAATAAAGTGTCACACCTTGATTAATATGCAAACCTTTAGATCTTCTTTATCTTACAGCCAAGGTTTCAGTTCACTCTGGGGTGGTTTCTATTAATTTATCTCCATTTGAAGTAAAACCAAATCATTTTTCTTACACTGACATCTCTTTGCCTTTTAAAATTATACCTGATTCATCAAGAGGCACAAACAAATGTGAGTACTATCCATACATTCAAAAAGTGCATTTCTGCTCAGTTCATTTCTCTTGCAGAGTTCTGGTGCTCTATCCAAACTACTGCAAACTACTGTGTCACAGAAAGAAACAGACGTGCATCACACCAATGAGAAAGATTTGTATGTGCATGGATGAAGCTACTTAATCCTTCTTTAGGAAGCCCTGTCCACTATTGAAGTCCATCAACTTGTCAAAGCTCTCACTCAATCCTCAACCAAGTTTTCTTCCACTGTCAATTTGGACAAATGCATGTTTGTCAATCTCACAGTCCTCAGCCTGGTGAGCTCACTGCCAGGTCACTTCCACAGCTCTTCCCTCTTCTGAGGAGCACCTGAATTTTGTTCCTTAGACAACTTCTGCATCCATCGTACTGGAAACTCCTTCCTAAGACCTCTATAACTTGAAGTTTTGTCTCGTGTCACCCTCCCAGTAACCCTATCTGTGATCTGCAACTATCTAGAAAACCATTTTATATAGCAACTTATAATCATTAAGCAATATATGAAACTTCAGTTTCATCAACAGTGAGCTTCCAATTTATTTGAATATTTTATTCTTAATTTTTAATTGGTCTTAAGCATTTAGCACTTTAGTACCCTTTAAAATCTCAGGATTATTCATCTTTCTCCTCCTCTCCGCTTGCTCTCTTCTAATATCCTTTTACCTGCCTCTAATGGCATTAACTGTACTCATCCAGCACAGGCCATCAGGGACAAAATATTTGACTTATATTCCACATCACTGACAATCTTCAGTCTAAGAGTTAGGCTAAGCCTTTGACAAAAGGCTACAAACACAGCACAAGATAAATAGCCATTTCTTGTAAGCCTCTTTTCCCTGCAAGGTCCCCATTATCGTTCTCCACCAGCAATAAATTTCTGTGAGAATTAAACCTCTCTCACACTACCCCATCGATCAGGATAACAGTCAGATGCTGCTAAGTTCTGCCTCAAGGGAGAGTGCTGTATTCCCAAAGCCCCATTATCAGCAGGAACTGGGAAAGCCCCACATTTCCAAGCAAGAGTGAACTTTCAGAAGAGCCACTCTGCTTCAGGGCAGCAATAGCTGATCTTCTTTTCTCTCAGGGCCTTTTTCTCCCCTTCCTATTACCTTGTGCACTTCACTATATTAAACATTATCAGTTAATAGCCCAAGAAAGGCTTTTACCACTCAAACACCAGAAAATCCAGACACGCCCTCTCAGTATGGCAACCTCTCTCATGCTTTAGAACACTGAATTCAAGAACTGCCTTACCAGGTCAGAGACCTCGGGGGTTTTTTCATCATCATCCTGAAAATCCCATCTCTCTTCTCAAAGGTCAAAGGGAGGTGCCCAGCGTGGGAATTTCTGCCACCCAAATTTCATTTCACTTTTTGCCATTTTACACCATGAAGAAATCTTGACAAATCCTTTCTGAACACAACTGGATTTTCTTCGGTTTTTAATTTCGTTTTGGAGAACAGTTGTAGTCAGATACCCTCATTTCAAAGACTAGTGCAGATAATTAAGGAAAGGGCTCATTTACTCCTAAGTAGCTTGCAGAAAACTTTCTTCTCAATATGTGGCCTTCCTCTCCTTCCCCTCCACAATTACTATTTGTAATTTATTATATGTGCCTAATTAAACGTGGGATGCAACTGATCTTAGGTCTCAAATTTCAGCTTTTCTTGGTATTTGTACAAGATGTTCTCATTTTATAAATTAACTGACTTAAAGTATAGAGAAGATTATAAATCTTGTGCTGGTTAGTACAGAATAATATAACTATTCTAGTATTCACTGTATTATAAGAATATTTGCGTTTCATAGCCATAACTCTAACATATGCCAGAGTGGGGAAAAAATAAGAGACATGTTTGCCTCCCAAGCCACCAGGTAAGCATAAAGTTACAAGGATTAGAGTAAAAAAAATGCTAGCAAAATGAGATGAGAAACAGTACATCCATGGCCAACTGCTTTGCCTGTTAAATCTTGTTTGCAAGGTGAAAAGGCAAGAAAAAAAAATCCTGTTGTTTGTCTCTTCCATACAACTTCCCTGTATCAGTTATCAGACACAAAAAAGCTTCATATATAGAGGGACATTTTTTCAAAATTTTCAACATTTCATTGAAAAGAAGGTGGGGGCAGGGGGGGGAACAAAATATATTTAATAGTAGCAAATTATTTAAAACAAGGCTCTCCTTCAGGAAAACACTGGCCTATAAAAGACAAGGAAGGCATTAGGGCTGCTTCCCTCAAGCCTCCACATCTGGCAGCCGAGGAGCAGAGGATGGGCTGTTGAAACAATTGAGGAATTAGGTGATATTTTATAACTTGCTCTGTCAGCACCTATACTTTGTCCAAAAGGAAAAGACAGAAGTTTCTCATTTTTAGGATCATGGGCTCTAGTTTCTGAGTTGAAAAATCAGGCCTAAGAAGTGGGTTGTGCCTGCAGCACCAGCTTTGAAGCTTCTCTCTGGGCCAGCCTGAAGAAAGCATCGATCACACCCCCTGAGGTGATCCATCGGTCTGGTGTCACCACAGACCCTGAAGAACAGAGAGCCTGGAAAAACCAAGCCAGACATGAAAGGGAAACAGACAAGTCTAGAGACATTCCCCCCAAGCTGATGAACTGACTGGCTTTGGAAGGGCAGGAATTACTGGCTGTCCCTGAAGATTCTCAGAGTTTCTGTGGTCTGATGCCTGGTTAGAAAGGGGGGGAAACCCCTCCATCCTGCAGGGTAAATGTCAGGGCTGCATCCCACCCACTTAGTCACACACTTGTTTTATCAGATGAAAGGTTATTTCATCAGGGCCAAGGCATGCTCTGGCTGCTGGATAAAGTAACCAGAGTTCTGCTGCACTTGTTGATAAATCCATAAGAAGTTTGTGCTGGGGAGGGGGAGCAGAGACGAGGTATTACATCTCTGGATCATCACCTACCCAACAACACCCTGGACTATACCAGGACTGGGAACACTCAGGGAAACACAATGTCTTAAATACATTAGCTATAAAGGGTACACAGCAGCAAGGCAAATCAAATTAGAAACAGGTTTTTCCTCAAATTTCAGCCAAAACACTTGAAATCATTCTGAATGATTCCCATTCAGATTTGCTTTTGAATTCTGCATACTGTGAAATATCTAGTATTTCTAACACTGGATTTAGCAATTACAGACTTCATGGCAATATAAACAAACTATAATTTGGGAACCAACACACCAAACCCACTTTTGGATAATATGCAAAATATTACTTTTATACACTTTCTTTAAGTCAATGCTGAAGGTCTCACAGGCTGCAATAATGGGTCAAAGACTTGCAAGCACAATCCAGAAAAAGCTGTAATTGTTTTATACCTTGATAATATATTACAACATTGAAGACTACTCAGAAGCTTTAACAAACGCACAAAGTAGCTATCTACTTATTTAGTAAAGACACAAGAATTATTAAAGTTGTTCCCTGAAGTTTTCCTTACCTTAGAATTTTCTTCTAAGTGCTATTCAGAGAGAGAATTTTTATCCTGAAAATTCCATCTGATTTGGGATAGGTTCCTAGGGGATACAAGTGAATCTAATATGACATACTATAAGGGAAGAATATATTTAGAAATGCTATTAATCCTGGATATTTCCGGCCTTATTTCACTCCTTTTTACAGGAGGGAATACTGTCCGTCCAGTCCTACAAGGACCTTGACATTTCATTCACTTTCTCTCCCACTGAAATGCAGCAGCTGAAATGTAATTAAACTATAGGCAAGCTTTTTTTTCTCTTAGACAAAAACTTAAAGAGAAAAATACTGCTATGCATTCTTGTTCTAACCTTATGTCCTGCATTAGCAGAAGGTAAATCCTGTTGGAATCATGAACTTACCAGCTTTTAAGAGGCAGACACGGGTTATCAGACTATATTAACTATATTATTTTGGAGGTGAAGTTTACATAACAGAACTCTTCCTGCCAAAAGTAGCAGAGGAGCTAGTGAACACTGTTGATTAAACAGATTTTCAGCAAGACCTTTTCCCTTCTTTGTAGCTGTCAAAAATCTTTTCTGCTCTCTAGTCTGACTTACTTCTTTTAAACCCATTTGATGTAGAGACTTAAAATGACCATTTTATTCATTACCCTCATGCCCTGACAGCAGAAACTGAGCTGTACTAAGACAGCAGCAGTGTTGCATGGAAATCAGGACTCTCGGGCAGAAAAAGAAGTGATCCATTTCAGTTTTATCTTTCTATCATAATCTGTAAAGACAGACAAGACATCTTTATGATTGAAATCTAATTTTCCCCTCTTAAAGTAATGTCACACATTTTGTCTAGCAAGAAAAACCACATGCCTGTTAACAGATCTTGTAAATCCTGGTTCAAAGGAAGAACTAATCAAGTAATTGCCCCAACATAGCTGCACTATAAGGCCAAACTGTTCACCAGCAGCTACTCAATGGAAGAGAAAAAAAAAAGTCAAACTTTTGCCTAGATGCTTTGCCATTCAGAATCTGCTCCTGTCCGTATTGTTATTCTTCTACCTGCAGTTGTCAGTATAAATCTGCAGTAGCTCTAGCAGAAAGCTACAGCTAATAAAGCAATTCAGTTACAGAGGGTATCAGGAGTCACCCTAAACCTTCATCTTTCAGAACTGCTCCAAAATTCAGTTTCTGTGCAGAACATATTCCCAAACAAAAAAAAGAAGTTCGTGGCTATGGTGTTGCATGAGGAAGGACAAATACAATTATCATATGTCAGTCTAAAGTATGACCTAAGGTTCTCTCAGACCGTGGTGTTTCAACAGATCAGATCTTCACAGCTGCCTGCAGGAAATGCAGACCAGTGAGAACAAAGAATCACCCGAATAGAAGAAATTATACCTCTTCTGTCATTCCTCCAATGTTTAAATGCAATTAATTTAAGCAGTTTCATATCTTAAACTAAGATGCTGAAATTCTTAGTAATTAATAGATGCAGTCAATCAACTATTCCCTGTCTGCAAGGAGAGATAAACATACTTAGATTCTGCTTTCCTGAGCGTACAGTGAACACTGATGACAGGCACCATTCTCCAGACTTGTTACCAGCTCCCAGAATGCTGGTGCCCAGACCCCACAGCAGGAACCCCAAATGGGTTATATCACTAATCCCAGTCAAAACGCACAGAGGGCAATGGAAACTTCTGGAGAAGAGGAACAGAACGTGGAAAAGCAGGGGGAAGAAACCTGAGCACAAAAGAATACACTCTGGCTTCGTACAGTAGGAATACTTGTTTTTTTTCAAAAAAAGGTGTCAGCCAAGAAGGGAATTGATGCTAGGCAGGCATTGTTTTGCTCCTAAGCACTGATCTTCACAGGCCTTCTGGCTGAGGAGAAAAAGCCACCTGGGCAGAACTGGGAGACACAGTTGATGTGGTGCCACTATTTTCCTTCATATATTTTAAGCATGTTTGCTTAAGCAAGATTTAGTTCTTTATTTCAGGCCTCTAAAAATACAGTAAATCAATGAGAGACAGGAGAGACTAATATTAAAAATAGAGGCCCCAAGCATATTTAATACTCAAAATCAACAGTAGTCTTATTCATTTACATATGAATGTAAGGGCTACTGTTATGTTTCACAAGCTTTGACAATTTCCCATCTTCCTCGGTCTTTAGACATCTCCTTCCTGCTTTATTAACTGGCAAAGAGACCAGAAGTACTTTTTGTTGGGCACATTAAAAACTGAGCTGTTAGGTATTAATTCAATATCAATTTAACTATGCAACCTTGTGGAAAAGGTGTAAAACTTGGAAGTGCAAAGCAGATAGTGGAAAGATTATCATCCAGGTTCATTTGATTTAAAATCATTTCTTACTTCTCCAGAAGAAATTTATAATTCCAGTAATTTAATTTATTAAGGCAAGACCTCTACTTGTAGAGTTTTTTTCCAAAAAAAAAAAAAAACCCACAGGAAACAGCATTAAAAAAATTTAGATTTCACTGGTAATGGCAACCCATAGCCTGAATCTACAATGACTTTATTAATTATATATTGTTCTCAGTGCATAATTATGCAAAGTGTAGCAAATTTGGTCTGATTTAGTTTTCCCTTATGTAGCAAGAGTACATCCATATTTAATAAGACCACTGTAGCAAAAGCAAACGTCTAAACACTCTGCACTGTCCACAGTTATGAAGACAGTAAATTAGAGCTCCAGCATGGGTCCTTTGAGGAAAGGCAACAATTAAAAACTGCACCCAAAACCTTTTTTTAGTGGAGAAATAAAAATACTAAACATCACACTCCAACATTTTTGCTACAAAGCCAGTGATATTTTCAAATTCACATCAATGACATTTATTATATATAACCTTTCAGACAAAACACTAAAAACATAATATTGTTTCAATCTATCTGCAATAGGCCATTCATTTTTTAACACATTCTACCCAAGGTTTCCAAGCATTCTTTCTAATGGCATTTCAGCTCCCTTCTCCCTGGCATTTTAAACCACATCCAGATTTCTCCAGAACCTCTTTATTTAGACCCTCAATTTATCAGTTGTACAGCTTTAGTCACTGTTTTCGATAGAAAACCTGCAAGACCGACCCAGAAGTAACAAAGGAACAGCTCTGTAGGAAGGAAGCCCAGGAGAACAGCAAGATGTTTGTGTAGGAAAAATGCCACAAAGTCACATCACAGACATGCAAGAAGATTGCAACAACCTTAGATATGAGGCAATGGGAGAACAGAGGACTGCAACATAACCAAAAGAAAGGGCAAAACAATGTGATAAATTTCCAACTAAGACTTTTGTTTCTCCCTGTAATGTTCAAATATAAAAACCCTCAGACTTCTGTCTCCAAAAATTCCCACTGCAGTTTGTGAGAAGAGTCCCTTACCCACATTAGCCTTATCAGGCTTTCTTCTGATATAGTGTCAATGCATCTCATGCATCAAAAAAAAATCTATTTAAAAACAAGCAAACAAACCCACCACCCACACAAAACCCAAAGATAATAAAAAGGTACACATCCTGCTACAGCAAATGTACCATCAGAGAGTTTGAAAATCTTTCTGTTCTAACAAAAACTTTGAATTTTCCTAAGGACACTAAAAGGATAGTTTTAGAAGTGCAAAACTTCTCCACTTCTTTCTCCAAAAGGAACTCAAAAGCCTGAAATACTCTATTCAGTCCAATACAGCCCTATATTTCTTAAAGCTTTGCCAATATCTCAGAAATCAGTTGAGAAAGTTCATAGCAGTTCTTATTTTCCATGATAACCAGTTTCCAGAGATTCCCATTTTGAAAAAGCTCCCAGAAGAGGAGCAGAACATAGGAGGACTTGGATGGCTGATTTCTACTGGGCTCACTGAGCAACAGCTGAGGTGGTCTAAGCTCCCACATGCAATAATCCCTGTAAGACCTGGCTTTTTTAAGATCCCTTCCATCTTTCCTACATCCAATATCTTCATGAAAGCAAGTCTAGCAATAACAGACTGACAAGAATGTAAATCTGTGCATTTGATTAAAGTCAGCCCGAGTATGTCAAAACAAACCCAGAAATAACTCAGTCAGCTTCTAGTAAATGATGCTTTGAAGCCATATTCCACCCATGCTTTACTCTGTCACTTCCCAAACTAAAAGTTTATTCCACTACTGCAGGAAAAGTAAAATTCACTGCAGATTTTCTTCCCTTAAGATATTTCTCATTTTAAGCACTGCTGAGTGCATGAAATTTGGCACATGAAATATCAGAGTGCAAAATAGTCTTCAAGGCCCTCAACGTAAAAATCAAATCTAATATTTATAGCTGAAAAAAAGAAAAAGCTAGAGATGATGCATAAGAAAAACTCAGAAGAAACCTGGAAGCATCAAAAATATTAAATTAAAACCATTTATCTGAAGCAGAATATAAGTTGAAGGAGTTTACAAAAGGAGGGAAAGCCGACAGTGATGAATATAGCAATTTGGAAACTGAGAAAGAAAGAACAGCATGAGGAGGAGAAGTTATGGAAGAGGGAAACAGGAAGGACTAATAAAATGAGAGACTTCAGAGGGAGGAAAGGAAACTCTGGGTAGCCCTGTATGCATCAAATTGTTTTCCATGGAAGTAAAACAGAAATTAACAACCTCATTCCTCTTCTCACTTTAGTGACCTCACTAGAGTTAAAAGGATAAAGCAGTCTGTAAAATATTAAGCTGAAGTCTCTGCTCTGAAACCCTCTCAAACCATTGCATAAATAGCTCATCTCCCTCACAGAATTTTCAGTTCCATTACCTAAAGGCAGTTGACATATTTACAGCTTTGGCACTGAGGAAGGCAACAATCTGGATTATTTAGGAAAGCCACAGGCTTCCAGGGACTGTAAGGTTGCAGTGGAGTTGGAGACACCTTTCTCTTGTTTTCTCCCACTGCATTTGACATACAGCACGTGAAACTTTTTGGTCTTTGTACTAAATATCCTCATTATTTTAATAGACATGGAAGCCATTTAATGATCTGCTTGTAGTGGCTTAGGAGACATTTAAGAAGAATAGATATTTCTGTGAAATTCTCTCAGTTCAACATCTGCTCTATAGCTGCCTGTGACTGCAGCAGAACACATTCAACAACCCATGTGTTCCCTGGCTATCCTGTAGTTCAATCATTTCTTTCCTGCTGCGAGGTAGGAAGATACAAAAAACGTAGACCTAAGACAGCAAAGAAACAAGATGCACAAAGCACACATTGAAGAATTTCTTCATAGCCCAAGGTTCATTATTATCACAGGAAGTTTCACAAAACCAGAAATTAATTGCTTAACAATGACAATCACTGATAGAACAGATGTTAATGTTCATTACCATATTAAAAAACTGGCTAGACAGTTAAACAAGCCTGAAGCCATATGAACATTACCCCAGAAAAATAATCTTAATTCAACTAAAACGTTCTTGAGTACCTGTGTTGCATCTTTGGATTGCTGACAGCTATGTTCAGCCTTCAGCCCATCTAATCAATACACGTTTTCCTGCCCACCTACAGATGAGTTGGCTTTTTATCCCAGGATTCCTTGGAGAATGGCAAAAGCAAGGCACTGTTGGAAGTATTTAACTTTACAAGAGATTGAAGGACATCAAAGTACATTGCAAATAATTCTATTCAAGTTTCTAGAGCTACAACCCTGGTTTTTGAATGACCTTGAATAGCACATTGCATTTGTTTCTTCACCCGACAGCTCCTCTGTACTGCTTATCCTGCACACTTCCCACAAAAGCCACCCACCACCTTCTTTCATGCTGGCTCACACACCACCTGTTCTAGCTGAGCATGAAAACAGAACCTTTTCAAGCCACCAAACTGACCAAGGACACCTTCAAAAAAGCAAAGAAAACTGCAATCCAAACAGGCTGCCAATCCAAACCAGTGATGCTTTGGCCCTGTGGTTTCACCAGCTGCTGGAGAAATCAGACACAGCCTCAGCTGGAAACACAAGAACTGAGGTGTACAATTGTAAGAGAATACCACATTTTTCTTCCATTCTATATTCACAAATTAATTTTTTTCACCTCCCTCCATAGCTTTTTATGTGAGGATTTGTGGCAGGTTTTTTGTTTCTATACCACCTACATTGTGTTCTCTTCACTTTAAGGGGTTCAATGCTTATCTTTCATCCCTCTCTTATGCTGTTCAATATTAACAACGATGATCTGAAAAAACAAGTAGCTAATGATTAACTTCCAGCTATATCATCTCAGTAAAAAAAATTCTATACCAGACCAGATAATGGAACTGGTGATTATCCAGCACTTGGGAAGCAGCACCATGGGATGAGCCACCTCAGTCCAGGTCCCAGCAGAAAAAAAGCTCCTTTGCAACTGCCATGAACAAGTCACCATGACAGAAACTTTAGAAGGTTTTGGGATTTAGCAGTGAATTCAATCCAATTATTACAGTCCTACATAAAACATGGGAACAATCAGGAGAATTTTAACCCATCCATCTTCTCACAGCCAAGCAGAGACTGGAGGCACCTCTGTATTTAAAGTGAAAAGATAATAATAATATGAAACTTGGGCAAATATTTTCCTTTCTTTTGTATCAAGGGAATTAATATAATAACTTGGACTTCAAGTACATTCCTAACTCACCAGACATTTCGACCACATGCTGCTTCCTGCAAACGCTGCTGGCTGGGGCAAAACATGATTTTTCCCCTCCAGCCAAGCTAATGCTGCATTTTGAATCCTTGGCCGAGCAAAGAGTTGACACAGTGTCAACATGAAGATGCCAATTAGCACATTTTACTATGACAGCCACTACATCTTCCAAGGAACCTAGGGATGTTTTTACATCTTTTCTGGGAATTGAGTTGTTAGCAAACCCCGTGAGTTCACATTCCTCTCAAGAAAAGCTAAATATTCTTCCACACCAGAGATGCAAAAGGATGTAATCAGAAATTGGTCACAAAGCTATTTTAGTGCTGAGGTGGAACAAAAATTAGAAGTGAACAAAGAGCAAATTAAGTCTTTGTTGGAAATTAACTCATTAATGAGGAAACACACACAGTTTGCTGCTGTCATTTTGCTTTTTAGAGGATTTCTAACATTCTTATTGCAACCTACTTGTGACTGACACCTACACATGACTTGCACCTTTATGAGGAGGAAAAATTGCAACAACTCAGTAAAGAGCAGAGCAACGTGTTACCCTTTCCAGTAGACATTTCACCAGGGACATGGCAAAGCATGATCTCAAAGAAGACTGTCACAAATCATTTGAGCAACTTATTTTCTAGTTCACCAACGTTTATAAACCCCTAGGTCTAGAATGAAATATCTGGGAAAAGACCAGTATCCATTTACATCTTCATGATAAAGGTACAGCATGGGGCTGAATGGCTTAAGACAAAATAAAATAGAAATTTTTCTCCAGAGTTTTCTTCAAATCATTGAAAACATTCTGGGTTGGTGCCTCCAAGCCAAGACAAACTGAAGGGCAAACAGCTTCTGTCCTCTTTGAACCTGAGGCAGCTCCACCAGGGGTTCCTATGCTCAGGTACAGGCATGCAGAGACCCTGTCCAGCTCACAGGGATTCCTGCAGCCTTGTGCTTTCCTTGGAGTAGTGCAAAAATGCATTCTGACACTTCAAGCGTACAATAAAAGGGAAGTACAAGGATGAGAGGATGTTATCATCAAATCAACCAGCAAATGGACTTTTCCATAGTGCCTCCTGTAAACTCATCTTCCAGTGTTCAGTGGGATGTAGAGAAATATCTCAAGAATCTTACAGGCAGGAAGAGCTAACAGCTATTATTAAGCATTTATTAAATTCTATACTGTTTTCCTATAAGGATTATACTGTTTCGGGCTGAGTGGCTTGAATTTAATTTCATCAGTCAGCCTGAGGCCGGGGGAGTGCAGGAGCGATCTGTCTATTATGTGTCTTGAAGTCATTATAAGAACTGCTACCAATTTTGGAGGCAGTTTTATTTAATGGCATCCATCACAGCCCGGCATCCCCTCATCGGTCCTGCCTCAGCACAGCCCTCTCTCAGGCAGGATAACCGAGCTGTCAGACTCCAAAGGGCACTGGGAACATGTGCCCTGCAGCAGCAGCTCAAAGGTCAAGGTTTAAAATTAGGTTTTGCTCTTTCACTTCATATGAGCAATTTTGAACTAATAGCTGTCCCATCTCTTCTTCGCTCTGAATGGTAAGTCACACTGTGAAAGCCCTGCCAGGCACACCTAAAAATAATTTCATTTTTTATTACAAACATCTTCAGGCATTCTTCTTCAGTCAGTACAAGAATATTGTTTATGTTATAGTTAGGAAGTAGACACTGCATTTTGATTGGTTTCACGTATTGTATTTATAGGATTCAGAATTTGCACTCAGCCAAGTGGCTGAATACTCCTGAGACTCATTACTAAATACAGAGTGATCTAGACAAGTGGTACTGTTCTAATCATTCATACTTCTCAAAGGCATCAGCCATGCAACCACAGATCAACAGTTTCAAGGTAGATGTAAAAGACTCTTTTCATGGTTATCAATTTGCATATTGGAAACAGCAATACTCTTCCTTACAGTTAACAAATGAGATGCTCAATTTGCTGTCAATGTTTTTACAGGTTGGCATTTGCAATTCACTGCATTCAAATCAAAATGTAAAGGATGGCCTCACAACGTTTAGCAGAGAGGTTTCCAGCACTATATATATCAGCAGTAATATCTTCCCACCCTAAATAACCACTGTCACTTGCAACAGTAGGCTCAATTCTGACTTCATCCAGATGCGGGGGAGTTCATGCATGAGCTCCTGATTACTCCTAGATTTTTCACTTCAAGCATAGAACGTGTGCACCTCCACATCATCAGATAGTGGCAGTCCTTATAATTATCTTGTCTCCTTCGATTTTTCTTAGCTTTCCAAAGGTTACTCTCCCCCTCAGAAATTATTACACCCAAGAAAATGATATTCATTAAATACAGTGAGGCAATGCTAATATCAAGGACAAGGAAGGAAAAGGAATTGAGCTTTTATCCTTTTCATTCAAGAAAGCTGAATGAAATTATTTTTATTGTTATCCTGGAATGGGAAAAGATCAGTCTCAAGTTTTAAACTCTATAAATTTCCAAAGCACTATTTTTTCCACAGATATCTTGAGCTTATCTTTAAAAGTTCAAACTTCTTCACTGAATGAAAATTTATCTATGTCTTCCAAAAACATAATTCCTGGGCTAAACAAGTACCCATGAAATACCCACTCAATGTATTCAAATATCCAGTGAGACAATTCGTACTTCTCCCCCTTTCCATTTGCATTTAAATAGCCTGGCATTTTGCTGGGGAGAAAATTTCGTTTAAAAGGCTATAACCTGTATTAGTTATACTTCTGTGAACAGAAAATTAGAATTACTAAAATAATTATACAAAAGCTCTTGAGAAGCCTAGAGACACCAACAACAAAGGCCAAAGCTGAGCAAAGGCACTGTTCTTTAACTCCCTAAGATCTGCTCAGTATTATCTGCAACTTTGGAAGTCATGTGGTTCCTCTATAAGTCCAGTAGCTGTATTAAACTGATAACACATGTCTATATATCTTAGAGAAAAGCAATAAGCCCTGCTGTGAAACACTATTTCCGTAGTATCTTGGAGCAAAGATAACTTTTTACGCAAACTCATTTTTCATTTCCACAGCATTGTCTTCTCTTTCAAACAGGATATAAGATGATTCCACAGACAACTTCAAAAATGAGTGTTTAGCCAAGCTCACTTTTTACACAAAAGCTGCCCATCTCAAGAAATTAATAAAAAGAGAAATGCATTATATTTCCCCAGAAAGTGAAAGACAACACTGACATCAGCAGAGCCAAACTATTTCAAGTTCTTTTCAAGGCAGACATCACCTCCCATGGGTTAAAAGACAAGTCTATCTGAGAAATGGCATTTTTACAAATAGTCACTTTTATTCTCACTTTTCCCTTAGCAAAATAAGTAATTTGAAATGCTAACTGCATCATAAGACCTTAGGAATGATGACTTCCCACTTTTTCCCATAGCAGTTGTCTCTTCACTCTTGCTCAAACACAACTTTCTTACTGTATTCTCTCTACCTTCTCTAGAAATATTTAGAAAAAGCTTTATATATGGGTTGTAATGGTGCAAAGACAAAGGCAGCAGCTTCCACAATGCAGGGAACTCTTCAGTGCAGATGAGACCCTCCAGCCCTCTTAATGCTATGAACATCACTGAAGTCCACAAGGACAGCTTACTGTACCTCTACAACTTCCTTGTAATTTAATTTCCCATTGAAGATGTTTTTGAAGTATTAACACTACTGTAATGAAATAATATCTTACTATAATCCTATTGAAACAGAATAACTCAGAAATTATTGCTGTCAGCAGTATAATTGCAGAGGTGATGCTACTCCTCAGCTGCTGGGGTGGGAGGGAGTGGAGGTGCTCGGCCCCACAGCCCATCTAAACTTCTGCTCCAGCACAGAAAGGAACACACCAGACTTGGTTTGGACTTCAACAAAAGCAGTAAATAAGGTGTCCTCTATCCCAGCCATAATCACCTTCTGCTCAGCACTTGGAGTCCTCACTAAAAGCAGGGTCTGTGGTACTGCCTGCACATGGGGCACATCCTTGGATTTGCTACAGACCTGTCTGGAGACTGGGAAGGCTGGGGGAGGTCTGTGTCCCTCAGACTGAATATCAGGACAATCCCACACAGTGTGAAAAAGGAAGAAGAGGAGGCAGTTAAAAGAAATCTGCAGAACGAAGATAATGAGATCCCAGGTTAATCACTTAGTTCTAGTAAAGGGAAAGAGTAGTGAACTGCATAAAGCAAAGACTTAAACAAGGGTTTCCTGAGTGTAAGGAGTGTCTGAGCTAAGTTTCTGCTGTGACTGGTGCAAGCCAGGGATTTGAATGTAGGCCTGGCACAATCCAGTAAGCAATATAATCCAGTTATCAGTGCCTGACAGGGACAGGACTCCTTTGGAGCTGTGCTACTTTTATAAATAAATGTTTACTCTAGGTAAGATACAAAGATAAGTCATGACTTAGAGCCAGTTTATGACAGACTACAAGGTTCAGTGTCCTTCCCACAAAGTTTTAAGTTACTTATGTGAAGAAGAGCTGCAGCTGCAGAGACCAAACCCTTAGAGAGCCCTACAGCACAGCCTTGATTTCTTTTTACCAAGAGTCTTAATCAAAACGTACCACAAAAAAAAAGAAAAAAAAAAAATGAAAAGGTATTTAGAGGAAAAACTGATAGCAAGCTTCACAAAATGCAAAGAGGTTACAGAGGGACAAAATAAAGCAGACAGTTCCCAAAATCTCCCCAGATTTTTAGGAAGCTGGATATGTTACATATGTTGTAATAGGGCTGTACCATTTATATCCACGATGGTCCTTCCATGCTTGTTCAGTGTATGGGTAGGACAGCCCACTTTGTTGTCTGTGCCTGCATCCAGGCTGGACATGCACACAGCTGGTGGCACCTGGCTAAGGACAAGACTCAGCCAAGACTTTTGGGTCTGGGTAAAAGAAGCTGACCTAAGCTGTACCTAAAGGGGATCTGGAAAAAGGGCTCAAAAACATACATTAGTTTTTATCTCCAGTATTAGGAGTTCTTCCCATTTGCCTGTTACAATTTTAAAAGAGAAAAGCAACCAGCTGAGTATCAGTGTGTCCTTGAAAGTGAATGAGGCAAAACTCCTGGATACAAGAACAAAACTGTTTCAGGTACTGTAAAAGAGGAGCATTGGTTCTATCTGTGGTTGACCCAGGTTTTGAGCACACAGTAGCTTTCAAGTTTGTATATTTTCATAGTATGTCATGCCATCAATCTCAGAACTCTATTTCAGCAGTACCTTCAGAGGAGAAAGCAGTACCTAAGTTTTTTAAACTTTAACAGTAATTTTCAGAATTATAATTGCTCAAAGTCCCATCCAACCTGGCCTTGAAAGGTTCCAGGAATGGGGGCACCTGCAACCTCCCTAGGCAACCTGTGCCAGTGTTTCACTACCATTATCATAACAATTCCTTCTTTATATCCAGTCTAAATCTAACATCTTGTAGTATAAAACAATAAACCCTTGTCCTATTGCTACAAGCCCCACCATTCTTATAAATCTACTTTAAGGCTGCTGCAAGGTCTCCCACAAGCCTTCTCTTCTCCAGGCTGAACAGCCCCCGGTCTGTGTCTTCATAGGAATGGTGTTCCATCCTTTGATCATTTTCATGGCCTTTCTCTGGACCCACTCCAACAGGATAACACAATCTACTTAATTTTGAAGCATACCTTTATCAACTCCAAAAAATTTAAAATATGTGCTATAGAACGAAAAAATAAGAACAATCACCAAAAAAAGATAATTTGACATGATAAAAGAGAAATATGTATAAAAGCCAGCCAAGAGGTCATGCAAATAAACAGCTTTGAGACAAGTTTGAAGTAGTTATTAAAAAGGTACGAGGGAGGACACAGGTGGTTCCACACACTTGCATGCAAAGCCATCTCTAAAGCTTTGGCAATCCCTCTCTTCCCCAGAACCCAAGGATACATGCAAAGCCTGCACATATATAAGACAGCAGTTCACCGAGATTGCTGCAATGGAGACTAGGAAAGTCAGCTCTGAGAAATTATCCATAAAACACTGCTGTACCTGCATGACTCACCCTAACATCCCTTCCTTCCAGAGGGCAGAGGAAAGCGACCTAATAAACATCCCCTGCAGCAGTGGTTAACCTTAACCCTAACCCAAAACAGAAACTTTTCACAGAGGGTGAGGGAAAGAGAAAGTGTAATTTAGTGAAACATTCAAAACCAGCCATAACCACAGCTGAGTATGTCAAATGGGTAAAATATCCCTCACTTAAAAAGCACAGTGGTGTGTGGTGATGACAAAAAGAAAATCTCCAGTAGGCTTACAGGTAAAATACCCCACTGAAAAACCTGGTTACCAACTCAACACCCTCTGCTAGAAATGTGTGATGGTCATAACACTTGGAATGGACAGGATCACACCGAAAAGGAGAAAAGCCCATGGCTCTTTCAAGTCTGCTTGAAAAATACACAACACAAGATCCAGCTGCTTAAATTCAGCACCATATCCCTTTTGCTGCCTGATGCAATATCTTATGTAAAAACAGCACAGGGATACAATGAACAAGCCCCTCAGGCAGAGCAGGTGGAAGGGATAAAATACTACAAAAAAGCACATGTCACTTATTCAGGCTGCTGGGACTGCAAAGGAGAATAGCCTGTGACAGCAGCCTCGATGCCTGCAACACACTGGAGAGGCAGGATTATTTCAACAAGCACCTTTTCCTCTCAGAGAAAATACTACAATAAGCTTTGGGGGATGTGGGAGGTTCGAGAGAAAAAGAGCAAATCCGTGAGGAGAGCAGAGAGAGACCTTTGTGCCTGTTCCCTTTCGCAAAAAAAAAAAAAAAAATTAAAAAAAAAAAAAACCACCAAACAACCCACAGCCACTAAAAGTACACCCCAATTCTTTTTATGTGAGAAAGCTAAACTATATTTTGTGGTAAAGAGGACAACTCATCTCCATTACAGGCAGTCAGAACCTAGAACCTGCTGAACCAGCATGGTCTATCATACATGACTTTATTGTCTTCATGAGTGTTTGGTGTCCAGACACACTGAGACTGGCAGAGGAGGGGGAGCCCAGTTAACTCCAGGACAGTTGGTGTCCAGGAGAAACTCCTACCCACACTTCTGGAAAAGCCAAAACCAGGAGAAAGCCCCATCCAGACAGTTGCTACTACTTCTCATCCAAGATGTAGTGACGAACAGCAAGGAGGGTGTGGTGAAGCGGTTCAGGCCAGGGTTAGGACCAGCTGGAAGAGAAGCCTGTTGTGGGGGAGTGGTTCAGGGCTGCAACTGATCACTGGCAGCACAGACCTCACACAACCAACACAAAGTCCCATTTGATAGGAAATCTCTTGGCCCAGCACATACAGCATCAAGAAGAAACAGTGGATGCACAGCTTTGCAAAGCAGACATGGCTTCAGACTTGTAGAAGCAGTCTTTACACTTGAAATGACAAAACATGAGAAACAGCCAAATGGGGTCAGATCAAATATTCCACCTTTCTGTGTCCTAACAGGCATTATAACCAGAGGTCACAGGGAAGCTAGAACAGGATAAAATTGAAAAACACCTCCCTCAGGTCTCTCTTAACCTTTCAGATCCTGGCCCAGGCATTTAGCAATACTCAGAGTTTTTTCCGTCTTCATCAGTGAACACAACTGCCTGGTCCAGACCTGAGTTTGGCCATACCTAATGGCTACCACCAACAGGACCTTCAGGTACACTTATTCAAGAGCAAATCAGAGTTGAAAAACCTCACTGTACCTTGTCATGGACAGCCAGAAGTAAAAGAATCTTCCCCTCTCTTTTATTTGCTCAGATGCAGGATTGCCTATCTGAAGAGGTACAGGACATGTCTTTCCAGGTCACCTAACTCCTCTCACAACCCAGATCGGCCCTATGAGATGAAGGGACATGGAAAGCAAACCTCATTTACAGAGCCCTGCAAGCAGCAGCTGATGGTGACAGCCTGTGTCCCTGCGCTGTGATGCAGCTCCCCTCTCACAGCCAGGCTCTGAGCAGAGCACACCAGTGATTTAACTCTGTGCTGCTGACTGTCACCAGAGTTAGAAGAGCTGGACCAAGAAGAGACCTCACTGGATGCTCACTCTTTTCTGTCGAGTCATCTCAGCAGTTTACAAGCTACAATCCAGGGGAGAAGGCAGTTAAGCTATAATGCTAATTTGGCAGAGAACACAAGACACTTGCTTTATCCTCACCCAAGGCAGCAAATGCTTGCTTTGTTCAGTTTAATTGATAGCAGGTTCTACACACTGCAGATACAAATGACTTTCACAGACTTGGCTTAGCACCTAGAACAAAGACATCTGAAAGTAGAAAGCTATTATTTGTGAAAGAAAATTGCATCCTGTACTTATAAAGTCTGTGCTGTGTTCATACATCAATGAGTTCAGCAATAAGCAGCCTTCGCTCCAAGTTTCTACAACTTTGTTTTATTTACTTCTATTCACAATGTTCTCATAACAATATAAGCTCTAATTTTATCCTAAAGAATTAGGAACAAGGCCTGAACTAATATTTGCTTTTGTTGCCAAACCTATGCAATTTTCCTCCCCTGTGAAAACTGTCACCAGAGATTTTGATGTCCTGTACTGCTGCAAATATAGCGGGAGAAAATTCCTTCCTGCACAATTTTCACTTTTCCAATAAATTAAGCATGAAAGGCAATCCATGTACTAAGCAGTGTTTTTCACCTGCAGCAGCCTCCCACAGCTTGATCTGGAAAACTTCACATCCTAACCATAAACCTCCCACCTACAGTAGAGCAAGATATAAAGGAAATGAGTCAGGAACACTTCTCAGGCTTAAGAACTTAAAGATGAATTCACACACAGAGAAGAAATGCAGAAAACTGAAGCCAGCTTGCAGAAATATCACTAAATTCTGTATGGCAAAACATTTGGTTAAGAGCAAAAGAAACTACTAAGGATGGAAATTCTCATAAAATGTCAAACAGACTTCTTGCTTTATAATTATTGTGTATTACAAAATAGTAGTCCTGTCATAGGTACAGTACCACTAAATACAAGAAAAAAATCTCTAATGACTAGCTTAGTCATCAGCCCATCACAAACTGAAGCAGAGGAAATTCAGATTATAAACTAGAGGGGGGAAAAAGGCCCACTGAACATTGTGTCAAATTAACCAAAAATAAAACCAAAAGAGAAGCTTTGTAAATAGTCAGAGCACAAGGAGATTACTGCAAGGGCTGATCCAAAAACTGTGTCACTAAGTCCATCATGAGGCAGGGAGAGACCAGATGGACCAGCAGAAGATGTTCACTCAGATGGTCCCAAGCAATTATATAGTTCACAGTTTAAAACATACCAGAAGTGATAGAGATCATCTTGTTTCTATTCCCATCTGTCCCTGGCTCACTCAGACAAAGCTTCAGAGCCTCTTTCCAAAGGGAAGCACTGCTGTTCCCAGGCATACAGAACACACCAGGTAATAAACCTGCATGGCTTGAGTTCACCTCCACAAAATACTTTGAAATATATCAGAATTCTTTAAATAGAAACTCTACCAGATACCATCCCAAAAGTTTGGGTTCTAACACCATTCCAGCCAAGGCAAATGTAGATTTCAGGTACAACTGAAGGTCAGTGTAACTCTGAACAGACAGAGCAAATGAGTCAGAAGTGGTTGTTTCTAACTATTTCTTTTCAAAAAAAATCATGGCTACCCTGATTCTCCTATCCTTTTTAGTGGTCATTTGGTGCTCTACTCACATCTTCTATTACTTATCAGACACAGCCAGCAGTACTCTTGCTACTAACCCAGCTAACCTGGACTACCCACACTACTAACAGCCTGAAACTAACACCCATAAGCACAGCAGGGCTCTGACATGCACAAGACAATTTGCTTCCTACCAGCAACAGACTCCATAACCTGTTTCTCAGCTCATCCTCAGCATGCAGCCACCCTTCCACAGGCTTTAACTGTTGGCACCCAGTGCAGAACACAAAGGGTTACAGTCCTCTGCTCTAAGGAGCAAGTTGCTGGAAAGGAGGTGCTCAAGGAAAGAAACCAGAAAATAAGCATCAGGATCACTGTCCTGCAAAGCTGCCTGCATCAGCTGGGCTGGACAGAGAGCAATCAGCTTTATCCAAAATATTTGCATGTGGACAGGGAGTGTAAGAGAATGATCACTCACGTGGAGACAGTTACCTTTCTTCTTATGTCCCCAAAGTCCCAGACCAGTAGGAATGCAGCCTGTAACCAGTTCCCATGCAAGTGGGATATTTGAGGAGAGAGTTGATGAAGAGGAATTCTATTTTGAGGGAGACAATCAGCTTTAAAAGACGGGCCTTGTTCATTGTACAGACCATCCAGCAACAAATACAATACATGTCTCCTTAATTTTTAAATAAAATGTATTTGTTGTTCCCATCTGCTGTATTCCGAATTCCCTTCCCTGCAGCAGTTACTGTGGCCAAGCTCTTTGCAATGTTACACGATCCCTTCCTCCAGCTTGCCTGTTCTACCTCCTTGCAGACTGAGCTCCCTGACTTGCGACTGAGCCTTCCACTATGATCAGCTTCATCAGGGATCCCGCTGCCTCGCTGGCTAATGAGCTTAGAGAAACCCTGAACATCTTGTCATGCCTTCACTTTAACAGATTATTTTTCCTTAAGGGAGATGGGCAGGAGGCAGTACCGCCATAGCTGCCCTTCAGATGTCAAGGCTGAGCTGCTGACTTCAAAAGCAAGGTTGGGGTGGATCCCCCTCCCTTTCCATTTCTACTGTTCCATTTGACATTTTGGAGTTCAGAGGGCTCTATATGCCAGCAAAAGAAATCATTTCTCACATGGCCAGCTGAAGGTTCCTAAAGAGAACAACAAATTAGCAATAGTAATGGATTACAAGAAGTAAACTGGGTTTTGCTCATCTGCAGTAATGCTCTGCCCCCAAGGGACAATTTTTATAAATACAATATTGTTGATCTTCAAACGCTTCCCCTCAAATCCAGACTCTCAGCCATTTATTAGTGGCAGGTGCTATTGTCAGTGTAAATGAACCATCACAATCCATGGGGCAAAGAGCAGACTGGAACTGCAAACAGCTTGCACTGCAACTCCAAAGCAGGCCTTATGTAACCTGCAAATTTCCTCTTCATCTTCATAAAATTCTGATTTTATACAGCAATAGTGTAAAGTCAGTTAAACACAAGAATGATTTTATAGGTTCCCAGAGAGCTGATGTCATTTGGGAATAGTGTACTCCATTTATGCATTACATCTGAAAAAACTAGAGATACAAATCACAAAGAAACACAGTGAGTGTTTTATGAGTTCATAAATTTAAGGGTATGGATATGCAGGGACCAAAATTTGAATCTTTAAGCACCATAATTTATAGACGCAAAAAGATTCATTTTAACTTTTCAGTATTTAGAATGTGAGCAAAACATGCTGCAGCAGAAACAAATATATGATGCACTAAAATAGCACTAACTAAAAATATTTTATTATCATTGCTCCATTGCACAAGTTTAAAGGCAGTGGCCTGAGCATGTAACAGTGCACATTAATAAGAGATGATGTGAGAACAGACACACAGCACATGTGCAGTCCCTAACATAAGCTCTAGTTTAGCTGATTATTCCGTACATTTCTCTTTTCTCTTCCCCCTTTTGTTCTCCATCAAGAAGGATCAGGAAGAACGAATGCACAACACAGGGTACCAACTCCCAGCTGGTGAAATGCAATGTTATGTTCTTCATGACTGTACATTCCTCTGCTGCCTATCAACACAAGTGCTGCTCAAATGTGTAACAGCAGAAGTTTAATCAGCAGTCATCTGCACCCAAGAAGGATGCAAGTACACAGAGCAGCAAAGATAATTTTACTTCCAAAAACAAATTAAAAAAAAATACAACCTGGACATAATTTTACTTTTTTTAGCCCAAATTTTATCACTGCTCCCCAGCTGCATCCGTCCTGCAGCAAAGCATCTCTATGTGACAGCAGCTGAAAGCTATGTCAGCCATGCTTCAGTGGGGCAGAAAAGTACCTTCTGTTTAAAGAAACATGACTTGAGTCATCTTAACAGGCAAGATTTAATGCTAAATTGCCCACCAGCTTCCAGGGTGACACACGTGGCACTGTACATGGAAATGTTGTCGATTATGGCTAAGGTTGAAGTACCAAAAGTACTCAGAGGTACTTGAGATGTGGCATATCACAGGATTCCACACACACACGTACCTGCACACTCCTATACACAGAGAAGGCACCACCACTGGTTTAGAGGAGATTCACACTACGGCCAGAACACAGATCCCTGGATAAACACAGCAAGCACACCTAACATGAAGATGTAGTGATCACAGAAATTTCTCACTGCATCAAATGGATGCTTAGGTGCTCTGCTGACTTTGGTTAAAACCCTAACCCAATTTCAAACCTGAAGGCAATGAGAAAACAAGACACATTCAAGGCCTCACCACACAGCAGAGCAAGGAATCAGCCCTGTAAATCCCTCACTTGGCCTTTGCCCCAATCCCATTTCACTCATCACAAGTGCTAGTACTGCCTCATAAGCTTACTTTGAGAGACGTCAAGAAGAAACAATGTGTGATCACAGAACCCATTGATCAGCAGCCATCCTTATTTAGCATTTCACCACTTGGAGTCAGCAACACCTGGGCATAGCTCCAGGTTTTCTGGGTCTGAACTGAACTTCACCAAAACACACAGAAACATTCTTCCTATAGATCAACAAGGTGAGGCACAGGGTGCTCTCACAAGCAGGCCTAATATCTATTTTGTGAACAAGCAAAGTGAGACACAGATGGGTTCATGCTCATCTCTCACCTCAGTGGAATCTCAAGGAGCACTTTCAGCCATGACTCCCACAACTCCCAGTTGTGGTCTCACAGTGCAATAAATACAAATGCAAAGCCAGTTTCAAGTAAAGCAAAACACAGAGCCTTAGCTGGGACCAATTAGCAAAGCCTCACTAGCTCTGTAATGATCAGGGCTGTGCCACAACTGGCAATCCTCCCTCTAAACAGAAGAATGTAGATATGATCTGCACAGTTCCAGCTATTTCCCATCCTTCTATTTTTGTCCCATATTGCTACCAATTTTGCTCAGTTTTAAGAGGTCTTTCACATTTTCCTTACTACCACTTTCACTGCAATGCCTAATTAACAGCACTCAGACAATCAGAGCAGGTTTTCCAGAAGAATGATTTCCATCAGGAGATAACCTAGCCTCAAATGGCAGTTTGCATAATCCCTATTTAGAGATGGAGAAACAGATCCAGAAGAATAAAGTGACTCATGGACCATCCAGCAAACTAATAGCAAGACTAGATATAGAAACCTGATATTCCCAGTGCCCCTGTACTGTGCTTTCAAGTTGCTCTCCCAGTAAAGCAGCAGTTTGCTTTATCTTCTCACAAATTAGACTATCCCCAGGATGCAATAAAGAGTTTTCTCTGAATTCGAGCCTGTTCCAGTCACCACTGTTGCAAGTTTTGGCCCAGGCCTCCATTAAGTTTGAAAAAGCAATTCACATAACGAGTTTAAGAGCTAGCTTAGGACTGAAAACAAAGAAGCAAGATGGAGAAAATGCTAAAATAAGCTACAGTTGGGATCTTAAGAGAAAGAACACCCACACAGAAATAAATTTAAGATGGAAGAAAACATACCTAACAAATATCAACATATGCAATCATACATACAGTTTATTTTAGCATTTGCCCAATGAAGAAGGGCATGAGCCATTACAACAATTGCCCTTATTATTTCAAGGGCAATTTTGCTTTCCAGAGCAACATGTTACAGAAATTTTGTGCACCACTTTCAAAGCTCCTGTAGTTAAAATAAATTACATGTTTGGATTCAATTATCAGACCCTGATGAGTCATAGTCCTCATGAGGCATTTACTTTGGAAAAAAAAAAAAGTGTTGGAAGCCTCTAGCACCACAAAGAAAATTCAAAGGGAGGGTGAATTCAAGCATTTGAAATAAAATGAAAGGTGCATTAATCAGCAGGCTCAACCTCCCAAGGCAGGAAAAAAAATTATTGCTTGTCTCAGGCATCCTTCAACCTGACCTGCAAAGCAAGCACATTTAAAGTAACATCCAGAGCCTTACTGAGGCTCACAGCCTGTGAGTTGCCATTATTTGCATTTCCCACACATATAGACACAAATGTCTTAACCACATCAAGGTCATTCAATACCGACACCATTAAATTAAGCTTTGCTCCAAAATGGGGACTCATTAGCAAGACTAATTGAAGGATGACAAAACTTTCTGAACAGTTCCAATCCTCAGCAAAGGCTTGTTCATGACTAGTGCATTCTTTAGAAATAAAGTTGAGTCAAATTATTAAAAGCTGTTTTAGTGTCTGTGTGAAAGGTCTCCTGACTGTTAACTTTAGAACTGAGAAAATCATACATCTGAACATTTTTATAATCTGCACTTCCACCACATGCTTTGTATTGATCTTCTGCACTCACTAGTTCCCTGGTTGTGGCAATTATCCAGCAATGTTTGGAAGTCAGAATATATGGGGGAAAGGCAGGATGCTCCATTTTTTACCCCAGAGACACTGGGATGTTCACAGGGGCAGACTAGACTACTGGACCACTTACAGGAGCATTCACTTGGATTTTATATTTCTGAATCAGATATGGTGTCAAAAACATGTTGAGTGGCTCTCAGTGCTAGAACAGAAACAAGCTGATCTCTCAGGGGCTTGTACAGGTAACATTATTTAGAGCACCAGACACACAAGCCATCTTTTGTGAGCTCATCCAAGATCTGAATCTCCCTTCCCAAGGACCTGATAGAACAGAAAGAATGTAAAAAGACTTGCATTCCTCTCCAATGAATCCATTGTTGGTCTTAGACCTCAGGAAGAAGTTTCTTACATCCTATTTGCAGTCTCTATGTGAAATAGAAGCCATTCCCCTTCCTCTTATCCACAGTTCCACTAAAGAAATCTCCCATGCACTTCCCCTCCTCTGAACCTCCCACCCATTACTCACAACACAGAGATCATGTGTTTGAAATGAGATTGAGAGTCCTAGACTGTAAAATCATTTTCAAGATGCAAAGAGCTAAGAAACTGTGATACTTAGGAAAGCATTCGGGCTCTTGTAAGTTTCTTCCTTTTCAGAGCAAGAATAGATTATAGAACCCATTTATAAATAACAAAGAATCCACAAACTTGCCTTCACATCAAGGCTGTAAACAAGAAAAACCAGCTCCCTCCTAGCTCGGGTATCTCGTTCAGACTTTGCCACAAGCCCCATGTCCCAGAGGGGCTCTCCCTCCACCTCCTCCCAGGGCTATGCTCACCACTGACCTTCCTCATCCTTAGCTTCACCCATGAGGCAGAACTCAACCCCCAGGCTGCTGCCATCAGTCCTCTCAGTCTAATTGAGCTGGCCTTGCCACATACAGACCCCCCCAGGCCTGAAACAGCAACTTCTCAGCATTTCCACCACCACATGTGGGGTGAAATCACCTCATCCATTCAGGCTGAAGCAGGAAGGGCTAGCACATCCATCTGCTCCAACCAGGCCTTTGAGGAGTGGCTACCACTAAGGCCTTTTGCCTGTAGACAGACAGACTATTGCTTATTGCTTCTCACTTCTCAGCAGGAAACATTGGTGGAACATCTACATAGCTCACATGAGCATTCCCACTGTGCCTGGGGAAGCTGAAAGCAGCTGGAAATGCTGCAAGACAACCTGCAAAAGATTTCGTGCTGCATTTCTCAGACCCATGTTGAGGGGACAGACATGGTCTGTTTTCCATAATCAGATGCTCCTACTGCCTTATCAAGAAAACAGGGATAAATCAATTTAATTCTCAGAAATTACAGCTTTCAAAAGAAAGTGTTTCAATACAGTAATAGCAACAGGGTTTCTTAAGTACTAAACCTGCCTGTGAGCAGGGAAAATGCTGCAGAAAGGAAGTTAATCCAGAGCAGCAGGCACAGGAATATTAAAGAACAGCATGCCCAGACATTTGTAAGGCACAGCCCCGTGATGGCAATTTGGAAAAAGGTGCAAAGCTTCTAAGAAGAGATTTTTTCACTTGTTCTCTTTGAAGGGAGATGGTTCCAAGGATGAAAAGAAACTTCTTAGGGCTCTGAAGAATGTGGAAAAACCTAACTCCAGACCACCTTCTAACATGTGAAAATGAAATTGATAAATTTCCCACCCAGGATACTTCTTATACAATGCACATCTCTTGAACAGGCTCCTTTACTTCATCTTTTTCTTTTCTTCTGCTCTGCTGGATCTCTTCCAACCTCACATAAACCTCTCTCTCTGCCTGTCCCTAGGCTTTAATTCTTCTGATGAACTTCTCTCTGCCTAACACTGACTTATCTTTCTACCTTGGCAAAAAACATCCCATAGAGTCAAAACACAAAGAAGAAGAAAGGATAGTAATGGGCTGTCACTATTAAATGTATTTACTCCCTTCTCTATGCTTTACATCAAAAATTCACTCAAAACCCAAGTCATCAATCAATTCTCTATTATTGCAAAACATATTATAATCCACTTGTATGCTTTGCCAATTTTAAGATTAAAATTACCCTGCCAAGACATTTTTATAGCTTTTAATTTTATTTTTTTAATCCATATTTTAATACTTTCTCACTAGGCTTGAAAAGCAAGTGTCTTTCCTTATTGATTCTGTTCTTTCCCTTTGGCAAACACCAATTTATTTTTTCCCCTGTGTTACAAATAAATCAAAAATTACCGTGTCTGTTCTGTTCTATGATAAGTTTCTCAGAATCAACTCTGGCCACCCCTCTCAGCTTGCCAAAAACTTCGTCATTCATGACTCAGCACTATAAAATGTGACTGAACACCCCTTACAACACCACTTTTGCTACAAAGGTGAACAAACCAACCATCTGAGACAGTTTATAAAAAATATTACCTAGTATTTGCTTCAGTTAAAATTGTGATTGTCTAAAGGACAAAGAAGTCCTTTTTGAAAATCTATGCGTGCTCCCAAGAGGTGGCAATATGACCCAGGAGAGCAGTACACCAGCCGGTTTGTCAAGCCTCACTTGAGAGTATTCCAGAATCTTAAACATTAAGTCTGGCCTCAATCCTGTTCTTACACCTGAGCATACAGAAGCACCACACTGATCCCGAGAGCTGTGCATGGAAGGAATGCACTCAACACAAGTGTGCAACATGTTCATGTACACATCCAGTTAGGTCAGGCCAGGCCCCCATCTCTGGAGGGATTAAGCAGGCACCCAGTGCTGTGCTCATCTGAGTAAACCTCAGGACATTATAAGGAAAACGATCCCATGGTGTTTTTCCTTGCTGTGGTTGCCCACAAGAAACAACAGAAGACTTTGGACAAAAGAAAGGGAAAAAGTAAAATTAGTATAGTCCCTCTCCTGTCATCCGCTAGCTTGCCACTGTTAATTTTCTACCTTTGTTAAGCAACTTGCTTTCAGGTTGCATAGGGATCCAGAGTACTCTGACATTGCAGGGATATTAGCTAACAAGTGAGGAAGGAGGTGAAATTGGCCAGGTGTTTCTGAAGACTGAAAAGACATCAGGAATCTGCTAAAAAAGCAAGGTACTGTTTTGTCTTCAACAAAGTCTTTAAACAATCTTCTGTATGCCTACAGAATTCAGGAAGATAAGACTCAGCGGAAAAGTAGTAAGAAGAAAAAGCAGACACTAATGACAAGCAGGAAAGGTGCTCTCCAAAGCAGCTCAAGAGGTAAAGGATGTTCTTTACCACACACAACAGCAACAATGTTCCCTAAAAGAGGCTGAGGGTGCAAGTCTTGAAAAGAGTAATTATATCCTGAACATCTGAAGAGATCTCTGTGGAAGTTAAGCTGGGGAAGATCAGAGACAACACAGCAGGTGTCAACCTGCCACAAGCAACTATCAGAGCTGATCCCCTTTGGAAGTGCATGGACAGCTAGGTGGCAACAGGGTGGGGAGAATAAAAAAACCACAGTGAGGTTTAAACAGGTACACAGACAGGCTAAGTAAAGCTCAGGGCAATGAAGTGGAGGAGAGGAGCTGAGAGACAGCCAGGAAGAAGGAAAAGGCAGGAGCTGGGCAGGGATTTTCAAGTGCTAATTCTGGAGCTGAGTGTATAAACTAGGACTTTGATGACCAAACCTCTTCAGAGTTCTGGGAATTTAGGGAAGACCAACTCCATCTACTTTCAAGTTAAACTTGAAGTCTACAGAGATCACAAGTCATAGCCATCTGTCACTTTTAAATACAGGTATGAACTTTGCCTGTTACAACCTCAAAAATCACCAGAATCCTGTTAGAAATGTCTCAGACAGGTTCACTCTATCTACTGTCTCCCTCAAACTGTGGCTTGATTCAATACAGGAAACAGATCACATCCATCTATAACTGTGTAAAAAGTACAGTTTTCACCTGGCTAAGCACAAAGAAATGATAATTCAAGAAGGGGTGGAGGGAGGGGGGGAAGTTCTTTCACTGGTCACTGCATGTGACTTTTTCTTTATCTTGAACAAACATAGTGCCAAACTGTCAAAGCATGTTGGCCAGAATTTTTTCAGAAGACATTAAACAGGCCATCCAAGATGTTTATACAACACTTCATACCTGAGGTAAGACTCAGAGCCAATACTAATGCTTTTCATATGATGAACAGGAAAAAAAAACCCCAAAACACAAATTGCTGGAGGGAATAAAAACAGTGCCAGGATAACTGGTCACTGGCTTGCCTGCTGTTAAAGAAGACATCCTCACACATTTTGTACTGCACTTTACATCTCCCTGGAATTTCAGAGCATTTCGCTCCCTGGGGCAGCTAAGGCTTTGAGATGTTTTATATCAGTATTTTCAGATTTTTTTCCTTCTCTCTTACCTGCTCTTTCACCAAAACCAATATGTTTTTTATCACCCATAGCAGCCCAGCTAGCAAATTCTGACAGGTATCACTGAGAAGCCAAGGAAGAAAAAGGTATGTAGGAAATAAGCATGAAATATGAAGTCTTAGGCAAATATATCGAGGGCTAGTGGAAAAAAAAAAGACAACCAACAAAACCCCACACATAACAACAACACACACCACACACCACTAGTTTGTGGCCTTCACTTTAGATGTTGAGGATAAGCGTTCAGTTAACATCCCAATCTTTCAGCAAATCAAAGATCTTCCTCATAATATAATACAGCAAGTTTTATACAGTCCACAGAGAAAAGTCCCACTTCTTTTAGGCATAAGTCCACTGCCTTTCAGCTTCACAGCAAGCACATCCTCAACTCTGAAAGGTTACCCTGTATGTGAAGTGTTGAAATGAAAGGACTGTGCAAAGAATGAGGACACTGAAGCAGAAGTTTGGAAAAATGAGCAGAGCAGCCATAGGGAAAAGCAGCAACAAAGCCTGAGACAAGTTGGGTGTCCAGGCAGACTGTGATCTTTCATCCCACAACACATTCATTCCCCAAGAACCGCCTGCTTTGACTGCAAAGACCACAAAATCTTCCTCTAAATGACACCAGCCTGGTTTGGAAGCTCTGTGTGACAGCACAGTCTCTGTGCAGATGTATCTTTCTGGTACCATCACATACAAACCTGCTTTTTGGTAGCAGTCCACTTGGACAGAGGTCTTCAAATTTACTATATGCCTCAAATGAAAGAAACAATCCACCAGAAGAAAAAAAATATGTTTAAAAAAGGTGTTATGGTGAATAAAGAAATTAAGATATCAGCTCAGCCTTGAGAAACCTTCATGAGAAAATCTTGCTTTGAGTGTCCTCATTGCTGAAAAAGCAGGTCTCAAAAACTTTGCAGTTATGAGTAATAAGAAATTCTAACTTTTATTCACATTTTTATGCTACTATGAATTCTCCAAATCTCACTCTTAGCTATAAATTCACTTCAAGTTCTTGTCATGACTAAAATACTCTCTTCAACTCATTCCCACTTTCTGTGAATTTTCTGATGTCTTGTAAGTCTCTAACTCACTACTGTAGCTTTAGAATAATTTAGTTAAAAAGCCAATCATCTGTGAGACACAAAGCCATAGAAAGCAAGTTTTCATTAGTTCTGCTAGTCATAAAAGTACTTGTTTATTATTATGGAAGCAGCTAGAAAAATATATTTGGTTTCTGCACAATGTCTCTCAAAACCAAGAACAACTGGGACATAAGATTACTGACAGTTGCCTGTAATATTATTAACAAAAGGATAGCATAAAAAGATAAAGCCCCAATCTGTTGAAGAAAAGCACACTAGGGGTAAGGCAAGAAATCCCTTTAAAAGCAGGCTGTAATTTTGTAATCTTTACTGGCACTCTAGAAAAAGAAATAGGCATGTTAATGAAAGCAGGCAGGTGATGAGTGCCAGGGGCATGCTGTCAACAACAGAAAGATCCAGAGGAATCTCACAGCAGAGCAAGGAAAAGCTCTGAGAACATGTCCCAAGTTATCACTCATATCCTAAAAGTGAACTCCCTTTAATGTGGCTCTGCACAACGTGGATGTTGGAAGGTTGAGCTTTGCATGCAAGAGTACCTGTCCACACTCTGCTATCCATATGTGAAGCAGTCTGTTCTACAGTACAGCATAATAGAATGAGACAAAAGAGTTTTCCAACCCCCTTCCATCAGCCTGATGCATCAGCAAGTTAACCAGGACAGAGAGCAAGCAGTAGCAAAAACTTGATTACCAGACAGTCAGAAAATGCCTCTGCACAAACAAGCAAAGTCAGTACAGAAAACAGCTCATCAAGGGCCAGAGACAGCCTGCATGGCTGAACAGGCTCCATAGAAGGGAGGGTGCTCCACTGTGAAGACACCAATCCAGACTTGCTTAATGCCCTGCTCCAACTCAGATTTCTGCAGAGCAGTGAACAAGTCATCTCAGCACATAGTCTTGCATTAAACAGACATCTAAGTCTCTTTCAAGTCAACTGAAATAAAGGAGTTGAGTACTTCAGAAGTTCTCTCCATATTCAGATTGTCATCTGTGAAAGGGTCAGGTAATAAGGAAAGACAGCAGAAAGGTCCAAGATATTCACTCACAGCAAGAGGTGACTGGGGCTTGCTGTACACTTGGGGCTCCAAGGTTCAGTGGAAGGATTTTCCTAGCTTCTCTAGGAAGACAGAACAGTGGGAGAAGCTCTAGATCACAGAAATGTAGAAAAGTAAGAAGCAGCACTTAATGCTGACATGCATTTCTGTTTCACTGTGGAAGATGCCCGAATTGAGAAACTCAGATCTGCCACATTCCCTCTCCCAGGGAGATGATGCTTCTCACAGTGGACTCTGGCCACAGAGAGACAAGGGATTTTTACAGCTAAGACTATTTCTTCCCAGGGACCTAAAGGTTTATAACACCCTTAGATGTTAGCAAAAGGCTAAGAAAACCCAAGTCTAAAGGGAACCACTTAGAAGTGATACAATCTGTCAGGTAATATCACTGTTGTCACATAGAGTCATCACTACCATGATCTAAATATCCTAGGGACAAACTAACTAAGTGCTACTCAGCCAAACCTGAACTTCAGCAAGGACACCACCAGCAAGGAAATCTTAGATTTATAGAATGTCTCAAGTTTGAATTGACTCAGAAAGACTATCAAAGCCAATTCCTGTTCCTCACTGGATTTACCTAAAACCAAACCATATGAGTAAAACTGCCATCCAGATGCTCCTTGAACTCTAACAGGCTTGGTGCCATGACCTCTTCCCTGTGCAACCTGTTCTAGTGACCAACCTCCCTCTCAGAGAACAGCCTTTTCCTACCACCCAACCTGGACCTCCCCTGATGCAGCTTCACTCCATTACCTCTCACCTGAGACAGGAGAGCAGCATCTTGCTCTCCTCTGTCCACCCTGAGAAAGTTGTAGACCGCAATGAAGTTGCCCCTCACCCTTCTCTTCTCCAGGCTGAAGAAGCCAAGTGACCTCAGTCACTCCTGAGAACTCTTGTCCCTGCGGCCCTTCACCACCTTGGTTGCCCTTCCCCTGCACACACCGATAGTATGATGCTGTTCTTATTTTGATATACCCAAAACTGTTCCCAGCACTCAAGGTGAGGCCACCCCAGAGCAGAGCAGAGTGGGACAGTCCCCTTCCTTGCCTGGTGATGCTGTGCCTGATGCCCCAGGACATGGATGTCCCTCCTGGCTCCCAGCACACTGCTCACTCACATTCAATTTGCCATTGACCAGGACCCCCAAATCTCTTTGCACAATGCTGCACTCCAGCCCCTTTGTCCCTCAGGTTGTATGAATAACCAGGATTACCCCATCCTAGGACAAGATGGAATATTACAGCTGAGCCCATGTGAAGGTGGCAGGAGTGTGGAGGGAAGCCATACCATAGCTTACTGGAGCTTCATCTTCTCTCCCAAATCACAGAAAACAAGCAGAAACACCACTATGTTTGTTGTTTGATGAGCTTTGGGGAGGTTGCTTAAGGAGAGTGAAGCCAATGCATTATACTACATCTTGGTAGAATTGTCTGAACTTAAAAAACAGCCTAGGAAAAATGTTTATTCTTATTATAACTAGGAAGTACAAGCTACTATTCATCCTCATCCAACAGAAGTTAATAGCTCCAGTTCCTGAGCAGGGAGACTGTTCCTCATACTGTTTTCTTCTCTGAACAGCAAGTGTTGTTTTTCTCTGCCAAAGCAGTAGACTAATGAATTATTTTTACAGGACTATCCCACTGAAGAAAAAAAAAGGCAACAAGGAAAAGAAATGCCTTGGATGATAACATCCACAGCTCTCCTAAAAACCTCAACAGCCTTGTGTCTACAGAGTCCCAACATCCCATACAAATGAATTTTCTATTCCTGTATCCCATGAGACAGAGGAAGCTATTGCTTTTGCAAATGAGAAATGAAGCAGTGACTTATTCCTAGAGGGCTGGTGAGAGCTCATACCTGAAATGCATTTTGCTGCAGGGTAGTCTGGCAGGACTATGAAAAGCAGGAAAAAAATAAAGTCATCATTTTGAAAAATCCACTGAGCTCACAACAGGGGCATGAAATAACTCAGCAGGCCTGAGGACAGCAGACAGAATGTGGCAAACACAAAAAGGGAAGAACTAGGAGGGACAGTTGTTGGGACCAGGAGGAACTAAAGCTTACAGATCTGCATTTTTGGACTTTTGCAGAACAGCAGCACTGGTTTTGTACAGAACTTGAGTATCTCTTGTTCAGTCTTCCACAATTTAAAGGAAAAGGGATTGTCCAAATATTCCCATCACTAAGCTATTTCTTCCTCTACTACTCACAGCCCTTGTCTCACCAAGAGTTTATGCATGAGAAATTAAGGCTAGAAACATTTAGTTCATCTTCATACAGGAAAATTATTCTAGATACTAGTACAAGATTTCCTTTAGCTATCAGTAAACCATACACCATTCAGGCAATAATAAATGCCTCCAGTTACTACTGCCCAGATTCAAGAACCACAAATCTCAGATCAATGTTACACAGAGGAAAAGCAAGTTGCCAAATAAAAAAAACAGTCTGGCAAAGTATATTGTCTCTGGTTTGGTGTTTTTCAGGATTCTCCTTCCCCTGCTTCACAGAAAAACCAAGACTGCAGTTAAATTCTGTGCCTTTCAGACAAAGAGGAAACTTAATTGCAGTCTTCAGGAAACTGAATTTCTATTGAATGAGATAATGAAGCATAACCAATAGCATTTCAGTGCCAGGGCTCAGAAGGCAATTTGCTAAGATGCAGAGGCATAGAGAAGCCTCCTCGGCAGAGTGATTCACTGAAGCACCATAACTGGCAGAGACAATCAGTCCAGATAGAAGAGTTTCACGGATGACAGTAGCTTGAAGCTTGTAAAAGGTTCTAACTCAGGTAAACTGAGAAAGATGTATCACCACTGAATAGGTAAGCAATAAAATATTATTGCTAAAATTAGCAACATACATGTATAGTATCTTCCCTATGAACATTGAAGCAAAAATCTTTACTGTTAGCATAAGCACTGAATTAGTCATGCAGTCTCTAAGTACCCCCTGCTGTCAGCAGTACCTGGATTCAACAAAACAGGATGCTGCTCAGGACAGAAATGTTTAACTCAAGCTCTGAATAAATGGATTCTTAAAATGCTTACTAAATCACTACGCAATACCTAATGCTATATCACAGGAGGCCTCGTTTTCCACTGCTAGAAAAGACCAGCTGAACAGCTTTATTTTTCAGTGTATTTTTGGAATGTGCTTCTATGAGTTTAAATTATGGTGTTGAGTCATAAGCTCTGGGATTCATCTATTCAGCCCATGCTCAGGTATCTGGAATGCCAAAGGCTGGAAAAGAGAGATATGAGCTTTTGGTTCTTTACCAACTCACTATGTCCCATGTTCCACGAAGTACATTCTCTCTCCAAAAGCAACTTACAGAATAACTTAAGCAATCTATAGAGATACCCCTTCATCCTATGAATTGCTGTAGAAACACCTGACATACTGGGAAATCCAAAATGAGCTCTGCAAAGATAGCTGATCTCCCACAGGAAAGCAATTCTTTTATCATTGGTGAAGAAACTACAGTTTTTCATTCAGCTTGGAGTCAGCTCCAAGTTGTGAGAATTTGGTGGCTCTATCATTCAGGATCACTTGCCCACTTAAATACCAGATGAACCAAATGTTCATAAACCAAATCAAGAGCAGAACCAGCACTGGCAAGCTTCTATAAGTGTGTAAAGAACCAGTCAACCTACCACCTGAATGAGACAGCTGTCCCTTCAAGAACACCCACCACATTTAGGTTCACCTGATAACACCACCTTAAAAAAAAAAAATTACTCCTCAGCTGAAAGTAGGATGGACTACAGGAGAAAGAATTCACATTCTTCTAGATAATTGCCTAGATAGACCCAGATAGTGTTGGGTTACATAGCCCTCTCTTACTAAAGCAGAATGGGAAGAGGAGAAGGGAGAAAGATCTGACACTTTTCTGTCCTTCTCTGTGCTGATTTTTTTCAGACACTTCCTGGTACGAGACAATTTGACAGAGCAAAGTCTCCAACAGATACTCCTCAGATGGACAAGACCTGGAGAAGATTTAAATTAGGGAAGAAATTGTACAGCCTTGGTCTCAGATATGAGACCTCAAACACAACATCCATCATCCAGTAAAGACACTTATAAGATGGAATCTCAATGGATGTCAGGAAGAAAGGATTTAGGATTTGTAGCCAAAACCAATGCAAGAGCTTCCATCTCCGAGGTTCTGAGATTGCAGCCAGAGGAGAGTGTCTAACCACATCCACCTAGGACAAAATACATGAAGCAAAATATTCAATTACTCTAACTTCACAGTGCTAACAGGAAAGGGAACTCAAATCTACACTTCTAGATTCTGGTAACTCTGGATTACAACGTACAGAAGTTCATGGTCCATTCCTAACCAATTAAACAATAAAATCAAGACCTTAAAACCAAGAACTACATATCACAGTATTCCTGAGTTTTGGAGAGCTTCTGCTAGAGATTCTGTTGTCTGGTTTAGCTGTACAGGTTTAGTACAGAGTAGCTATACAGAGAAAAAGATGGGTAAAGACCACACACTGTTGTCATTAGCAAATTCCCAAGCAGCTCAGTTTCTCCATTCTTTTCAGACAGTGCTCTTTTCAAGGCAGAACAGAAAGTTTCTGGACAGTATTATTTAATATGTTGCAAAGCATTGGGTTTTTTTCATTAATTAGAAAAACAGAATTTGCTGTCACTTACACTTTGCACACAACTAACATCACAAATTGTGCAATGCCATGTGCTTGAAGCAGCTTTTGTGGAGGATGGAAATGTGCCAAATTCCAGTGTCACAGGTGGAAAAATTATATTGACAAGGATTGAGAGTTAGTATCTTTGCACCCACATTTCATCCACAAACAAATGGCACAAATACTTAACATGCTGCTGCCTTGGCACAAAGACCTACCTCTGCCCTGCAAGTGGCCACAGGCCAAAGTCAGCATTCAGAGAAACTCCAGCACTGGCATAAGCATGTTTCCACTGAAATCAATAGGAATTTCCTCACTGAGCTAATGAGAAGAGACTGTAGCCAACACCAGTCCCATCTGTACTGAGTATAATCCATCACTCTAACAAAGTAGAAAATTCATTCATACACAATACAAATGAATACTCAGCACAACTATATATGACATTGAGTCCAGCAGCATTATCAGCTCTATGACAGTCATAAGTGGAGAAAACAGCATTCTTGCAGGTCTACACTAAATCTGAACAGGCAAAAGGCACATTATTTATTACCAACCTCTGAGCCACATGGTCTCTTAGCAGACGTTTTAAAGTCTTGAAATTTCTTGAAAACCTCAGCTATTGTTTATCTGTCATCCCCATCTACTAAAACACTAGTTTGCTTCCCCCCCAGCTCTGACCAAGAATGTTGCAACTTCTAATATTCCTTCTCTTAGCCCATTTTATAGACAGAAGATTCAGCCCCCAGCATAACCATTTTAAAGAGAACTAAAGCATGATTTAACCTGTCAGGTTCCTTGAAATATATTAACGAATTTCTGCATTCCCATAGGGTCAAAACGTCCTAAATTGTTGAGTTGCTGAGAGTATTCATAATAAGCAGAAGAGTGGAGTATATTTACTTTGTTCCATGTATTCTTTCCATAGGCATCATCTTCTGGCCACAGTCACACTGCTGTACTCAATGGAAAACAGGATCTGTGTGGAAGTATCTATGTCCCACAATGAGTCTGGAATGAAAGGCAGCACATACATGTTTGCTTATATTGCTCATCTTCTGCAGTGACCAGGTGCACCCTCTTTTTTATCTTTCCATTCTGTTCACAGACACGATATTCAGTGCCATGTAATTGAGACAGAATCGTCACATATTAATATAAACCTAAATGCTAATTTGAGATTTCACAGGGCAAGCACCAGAAAACAGCATTAAACCTGACAACCTGCCCAAAACAATTATTTGCTTCTCTTTCCAGTAAAATTAATATAACATCAACAGCATTCAGGGAGAAAATTCTCAGAAAGGGAATAATCAATCATTCTCTGATTTCAAATACTTTTTACTTAAACAGGTGGTAAAAAGCAAAGTCAAATCTGTCCACAGATCTCTAGAAAATCTCTCCTATAAGAGATGTCATGCAATACTTGTCAACTCCCACCATTTCACAGCCAATATCTGCTTCAGCAAAAAATTCTCAGCCATACAACATCATCATCTCATCCTGGCTGAGTTCCCTTTGCTGTCCTTATCTCCAGCTGCTGAACCTGCCTCACCTTTTCAGAATCTATTTATATCACATGCTAGAAGGCAGTAGGGGTTGTCAGCTCCCACCTGCGTGGGACACAGCTCCATAGAGACAGAGGACACAATTTTTGCAATAGGAAAATTGTTTGCTCCTTCCAGAGGAAAAACTTTCATGTTAAAGGGTAAACCAAAGCAAGGAGCAGTTGCTGATGCAAGGCAGTGACACACACAGGGAATAGTTTTGCTAAGAGCACTGCAATGAAACTTTAGGACAGTGAGAGTGCTGCAGAAAGCCTGCATGCCAGGAGCCATGGCAAGGGCTGTGCTGCAGATGGGAGCACTGAGGGACCCACTGCAGAGCCACACACACAGAACAGGCTTTCCTCCTCTCCATTCACACACAGCAGCTTGCCAGGGGGAAATGCATCCGTGCCAGTCCTAGACAGCATCCCAGTCGCAGTGCAAATCAAACAGCAGCAACACGAAGCTGTCTGTGCCTTACACCTTTTCTCTCCCTACCTAAGTACAAAGTGATGAACACCCATCTATTATTATATGCTTTAAGTAGTTTAATATGTACTAAGTAACTGGTTAAACACAATAAGAAAAATACATCTCCTCAAAGACTCAGGATCAATAATCAGAAAGCAGGAGTGAAAATTAACTGCCATAAAGTATCCAGCAGATTACAGTCTCACTGCTTCAACATGACAAATATATATTTTTCAGTGTCACCCACTCCTTCTTGGCACTGCACAGTTTGCCCCAGCTGCCAGTATGATGGTAACATTTTCTTCTCAACTGTATGATCCATTTGCAGAACTGTTGCTTGACAAACAAGGTTAAAGAAGTTAAATGTACTTATAGTATATATTTTGGTCTGTGGTGTGCAGCAAATTGAGGCAAGTCATCTATTATGTTTAGTGATGGCCTTATCTTAGTGATTACATTCAAAATACATTTTAAAACAATCCAATGTAAATACCAAAAAATCCCACTCTGCTTTTCAATAGCTTCACTTGGATAAAACTAAATTTCACAAATATGAAACTGACCCCAAGGCAGCAAGAGATCATAAATGCTTTTGTGTTATGCCAGGAGCATCCTTAAGGGACTCTCCCATCCAATGGCTTATGAATGGCTTATTCCCATAGCAGGAATGCTCCTATGGGAAGAGCAGCAAGTCAAATAACACTCAGGAGATGCAACCAAAAATCCCCACAGGGGACTTCTCAGAGTAGACAAAGAGCACAAATACCTAATAGATGCTTCTTAGAAAATCATTGTAAACATGTACTAATATTTTTCCTTCTTTCCTACTCTCGAACAACTTTGCTACCCAATTTTAGTAGTAGTTACTGTTACATTGATTTTCCATTACTCAGGGTTTTCATGAGCTGCGATGTTAATAACAGTTACAAAAATAAAGAGATGATCTCCCTATTGCACTTGTATTTCACTAAAATCCATCAGAATTTATGAATTTATGAGCTTCAATTGGCTACAAAAATATGGAAAGAAAACAGTGATATGGAGTATTCATTTTCCTTGTCCTAGAACACAGCCACTATATTGCAAGTACGTAAACAATTCTAGGGAAATATCTCCTACATTAACAAGAAGTATTTACTACCTTATTACTAACAATCCAAAAGCATAGTTCATGTTCATAATCACATATCTGCCAGGAATATTCAGCTGTTCTTTAATAACAAGAAGTCATTTAGCTTCTCCTGGTTTTTTCCCTAATTATGAAAAATGTCATCCTTCTAAATTTTGAATTATAATAGAGTTGCCCAGGGTTGTTCAAGCTCCCCTCTGTCTATACATTAATTGTCCTTGAACAAATGCAGGGTAGCTAATGCATCAGCTTGTGAAAAACCTTCACAGGTAAGCACTGAGGGAACACATCTGCACATGTCCTTGAGGCACATCAGAACACCACCTTGCACTGAGAAATCTGTTTGCAGCCTTAGCTGATGAGGCACAAAATGCATTTTAGTATATATCCTGCTCTAGTCACTTCCCCTTAATATCAGCAGAGAACACTCACTGCAGATATTCTACTAACATTTCACACATTCTAAAGCATTTAACTTTTCCATACATGCTGCAGTGCATTAGGGGAACATCTAAAGCCTAAAGTCTTACACAGCCTGTGGGTGGGAAAGTTCTCCTTGTATTAAATGACTTACAAAGCACAGGCAGCCTCACATGGCTGCTGCTTTGCACTGGGCAGAGCTTCACTTTTTGGAATTATCTCTACCACCACAAACCACAGCACTGAAACACTGATAAGTTGTACATCCATGACTGATCATCATGGTATTTTCTCCACCAAAACAAAGTTTTATGCACATTTACTTCAAGAGGGTTTAAATTGACTCTAAATTCAAGCCAATTACACTTCACAGCATTTTCATTCAATGAAGGCTTCTTAAAAGGCTTGGGCCTGGATACTGAAGTCATGTGCATGAAGAACTCCCATTGCCACAAAGGATATTTTAAAGCAGGGAACACACCCTTGATGAGATCATCCAGCCATCACTGAAAAGCAGCTGTATTGGGGATAAGAGGATGAAAAACAGAGACAAATGGTTGTAACTGCCAACACAAAGGACAAAAAGAAGAAGGTTATATTTGTATTTAATTGCACAGAAAAGTCATTTCATGCTAAGCAAAAGATAAAGTAACTTTTTTTAATATCTACTGTGCCAGTTTAATAAAGCACAAGTGGACAAAGTTTCTTGCCACATGGCTGTTCCATTATCCTGGACTGTCCTGCACAGTGGTATTCCAGGGGAACATTCATCCCAAATGCATATGCTAAAGTCCAGGATAATATCCAGGGAACATCCTCTTGATGCAGTTGAGGTCCAAGAAGGCCAAAACATATACAATCCTATTCATGCACTGCTGAGTCCAAGTTCTCTAAATTCTTGCCAATAAACACTTGCTCGCCCACTTGTTAGAATTTTAGTGCAGCTACAGCCTGGTACCCGCCACATACGATTTTCTGTTGGCACAAAGCCTGGAGGAGCTCCCATCCACTGCAGGTTTCTCCCTCACAGTACATTTATCAGAACAGTTTGCACATCATAAAAACAACTTCTAAGTTCATGCTTTAACTTCACCTCATATTTCAGTGACCCAGCAGACACGCTCTGCTAAGTTAGAGAGGGGAGTCTCATCTGCCTCTGTCTCATTCCTTCCACAAGGATTTTTCTCTCTGCAGCTTGACTCTGATATTCACCCCAGCCATCACATGAAGCTGCTCACTTTGCCAAGAGAAAAGTCTCCAGGCAGATTGACAGAAGAGTGTCAGTCTCCATGGTCTCATCTAAGAAAAAATTGTACCTGAAGAGCCATGCCCATCTGCAGAAGAGTATGGATTCCTGCAGTGGCTCAAGTACAAGTGTTTAACAGGGATGTCCCTCCTTTTACATTACTGGGATGTCCCTCTTCCTATACAGCCTAGGACAATATAGCTTCAGGCACTTGGAGAGATCTGGGGTTTTGCTTGTTTGATTTTTGTCTCATTTCTGACACAGGTTCATGATCCCAGAAGCAAGTAATTTCATAAGCCCTTCTACAAGATAGTAAGTAAATACATTATGGTTCTGCATGAAGGAACTGCAATATATACTGAAAATCAATGCCTGCATAATTCTGAGGGCAAGAACTTCAAGATGTAATTTTACTTCAATATCTTATGTATTTACATGCTCTCACTGGGTACCAATAAAAGCTTAACAGCATTCAAGTTGAGTACAGCTCTGCTATGGGTATGTACATTTGACAAAAAGTGTACTATTAAAGCAGCTTTGATCTATTCACTGTGTGACCTGTTCCTATTTTCTACTTAGAGAACAAACTCAGAATCATAGAAAATTATAGTCAGCAGATTCAAAAACACAAGCAACTGTGGGATAGCAGGCAAGCAGCCTGTGGCTGGTGCAGGAAATGAAATACCACTGGATTCTTATCTTTCTAGTCTAGTTTTACATGGTAGCCAGTCCCCATGATGGTTTTGACCTATTACACCACAGCAAGGGCCCTTGAAAGGGGCCCCCCACTTGAACAGCAATAGGGCTTCCATGCAGCAGAGGTGGAAAAAGAGTAAAGAGCAGCAGGGTCCTGAAGAGTGCTCAGGGTTTGACACTGAAGCACACAGACCTTGCTGTCCAAAAGCTCTGCAAGATCAACCCAGGGACAGCACTACAGACAGACAAGCAGCAGCCAGCTTGAATAGCCCTCCATGCTCTTACAAACATCCCTCTGGATGTGAGGTGTATTACAACCCACTTTGCTACTGCAGTTTTACTGCCCATGTTTCGAAACAGGTACTGCAGAGCTCAGTTTCTCTGCCTAGGGTTAGATGTAAACAGCAGCAATGAGTCATTTTTCCCAGGAAGCACTTGCTTGATATATGTTTTTATTTCAAATCAGACTCAAAAGCTTTGTTGTCAGCTTCGAAGATACTGGACAAGCAGCATAAGATTACATACAGGGTTTATCTTACAACAGACTGTGTACCTGTCAGCCATCTCTCACAGCAAATTCTCTCTACTGCATCTAAACTAATATATCTAAGTGAAGGCTGAAAGAACGAGAAGCAATCTCTGCACCACACGTCACTTGCAAATCAGTGCACCAGTCAGACTTAAGGACAGACATCTCCATAAATGGAGGTCCAATTTTAATATTCACAGACTTCACAATTAAGGCCACCTGATAAAATATCAGCAGGAGAGCAATTAACAAAGAAAACTAAGTATTGTGTTGTTTCCTTTAGGTTTTATGAGATTTGGGACCTTGTTTTATTTTGGTTTTAAGTCTGAAGTTAAATAAGGCCTGGAAATTTCTCATGGATTTTGCTGTGCTGAACCGAAAGACAAAATCTTGCATGGTTTCACTGCAACTGGTGTAAGAACCATAGCACACTGCTGGGTTACAGCACAGTTTTGCACAATAACGTGTAATATCTGGAATGTGCTGTGACCTGTCCCAGAGGATATTGCACAGAACTTATCCATAAAACCCTAAAATAAATGTAAAAAACTAAAAAAGCTTGGAAAAAACTACATCTTAACATATCAATATTTTTAGCAGGTTTGACTAAAAATACATCATTTTCTTTGAAATTACAAACTGATGATTTTTTACATTCTTCTAGCAGAAATGCAACTGCTGCCTTCTCATAAGCTTTGCTCATAAGCCTTTGAAATCTCCCTGTTTGGCATCCCTTGAACAACAGGCAATTTTAAATATCTCATCAACAAGAAAATGCAGGTGACAAAAGAGGGTTGATTGAGAACAGAGATTGAACTGTAACTCTGAACAGTTTCGCCTTTGAAGGAGACAGAAAAACAAATTGCAGTCCAGTTCACATGAGTGAAGCTGTATAATTGCAAAATGCAATCTCTCCATGGATGAGAACAAGCTTTCCCGATCAATATTTATAAGCTTGGTATTTCAGAATCTCATTAGAACATGTCTGATACCTCACAGGTTGTGTAGAAAATAAAAATAATAGCATATTTGCCATGGTTTTTGACAAATGCTAACTTCTTTTTAAACAAACACCATCCTGCATCCAGCACCCTGTGCTCACAGAATGTTCCATCTGATGTTCTGCTTTAGGGAGTGTTTGTTGCTGCGTGTAGCAGAGCATGTCACAGTAAAGTTCATGCTTCAAAAAAGTCAAGCCTGCCTAACATATGTTGTTCTCCAACCTAGTAGAAATAAATATTTTAGTTACTTCCCCTCTTCTGTAGTCAGGCTTATGCTTTTCTTCTGCTTCTAGGCACAGTCTTTTCCTTTGGGCCTCTTTCATTTACACAATTTGATAAAAGAAACACTCTTCCAAATAACTTCACTTTGAATGAAAAGCTTGGTTGGCATTTCCTTCCCTTTTGTGCAAGATCTCCAAAGCCACCAAGGAGATCTCAAATAAAAAATTTAAAAAGGCACTTGAAGCCAACCATCCAAACCTTTGTACAACTCGGGGAGGGGGTTGTGGAACAAACAAACAACCAACACAAACATTTTTCAAAACTATAGAAGCTTCAGAGGCAGGTCACAGATTCCTAAATGAGAAATGTACACAAGTGTACACTTGCCTTTGCACATACAAATCAACTGTGCAAGAACAAAACACCCTCCTAACATCCCTGCATTAATTCAAGTGCAAATATCAATCTAATAACACGCACAAGCAAATGATCTCTACCCTCTATTATTTTCTTTATAACAAAACCATTTTTAAAGCTCATTTTGAGCCATAAGAGTGACAGAGAGTATATTAAAGGCACTAAAATAATGAAAATCCTGCATTATTAAGGCAGATATATCAATAGAGGCAACACCCAAAGATATACATCTCTGTGTTATCACTCTTCCTTGAGCAGATCAGAACAAATGTGAGCATTGCACATCATTCAGCACGAGGATGTGGTTCAGCATGTTCAAACCTGGGCAGGAACAGTAATGAGAATAAGGGAACTCTTATAATAGAAAAGTCTTTACAACAAATTCCATGTTGAACTACTCCACTGTTAAAACAAATCTTGACACTTTACATTTTCAAGTTCATTCTAAAACCTTATCCCTGCTCTGCTAAACACCTCTCGCACAAGGTCTCTCACTTGGATCTCCAGGACTGCTTGGTATAAAATACAGTCCCCTTCCAACTTTAAAAACAAATATTCAGCTCTTGCTGAAGAGAAATTAAGGCTGCAATTCCTCCAAGAACAAATAGCACAAATCAGCACTGCTGAACACAGAGAACCACTCCAGTTGTTTGTAATGCATTGTCAGAAATCTTTCACATCTCTCTGATACAAAAACAAGAGCATACAACAGTAATACATTTTTATCCTTTGACACAAGCACTTACATATAAAAATCCCTAAATGGCACAACAGAATCTAAAACAATTCAAGAACAGCAAAATCCAAAGTAAATATGAGAATAAACTGTCATTTTAGTATGATCTTTCCTAATTAAGAGTATTCAATAAAATGTTATGTAAAGAGGGCTATATTTTCTTCTGTTAGTTCCACAGAAACTGACCTGGAACAGGAATGTTTCAGTGACATGTCAGCTTCTTTCTTTCCTCTCTTGAGTTGCTCCAGGCAGTAATTAATGCTACTGTAGGGACTCAGTAATTCCCTTTTACCAGTGAAGTCTCAGCAACTACTCTCCTTTTGAGCCTCAGACTCAATCCCAATACAACAAATCAGGGACCCACAGCAATCAGAGGTCAAAATCCCACCACATTAAGTGAAACTTGGCTATATTGTAAGGAATAGTTTGCTTGTCTAAATTCACCTCCAAAACAAGATTAAAGCAACACTAATCACAATCAAAAACTTCCTAGCCCTTAATATCACAGCTGCCTCACAGCAAACTCTTTCAGAAAGGAGGAGGAAAAAAATGTATACATACACATTTCCCCACTGTTACAACCAGGAAGTTTAAGACAATGAGATATTTGGTCAGGAAAACAGCATATTAAGCTAGTATTCACTACAGGCAAAGAGATCCCTCAGCAGATATGTGTGTTTTAGGGACATATGGCTACACTAAAAGGCATTTAACTGTTTTACTACCACCCTGAAACCAAATGACTCTCCATTATCATCAAATCAAGACGAGTCCAGAAACTTCCAATACTGTGTTTTCTTCATAAAAATAGCACTCTCATGCAAAAAACTATGCATTTACAACATTACCCATGCCAACACCCTACAGGAGGATGTTCACAAGGGCCTGTAAGCTAAAATGGTCCCAATAACACACTCATAACTGGCCTTCTCCCACAGCAGGCTAACAAAGAGGTAGCAAAGTCCCAGAGGCTTGGGTAAGTGACTAAGCAAAGAACTTTTTCAAAAAGGCTTAAAGACACTTTTTTTCTTTCTGAATTTTCCAGACAATTACCGAGGTCAGCAATGACCAAGAAATAATTAAATGCCTGTGGTATGATAAAAGCTGGATTTGAGGGCACAGCAAGGTGGAAGAAAAGATGCCCAGTTTGAGCACTAACCCACTGGGAGCCCCCAGTTTAAATCCTTATGTCACTGGTGGTGTCACTTGGAGGAGACAGAGTTCCTCTGTGCAGCACTGGCCCAACTCCTGGGGACAGCAGCAGCACTGTGCCTTGCAGAGCACTAAGCAGATAAGTACATTGGAAACTGAAGAGATTCAATAGTGTGTCTACGGGGCACAGGAACCATGTGCAAGAATAGATGCTGGAACAAGTCAGGACATGGTGTTTCACAAGGCAGCCTTTCATCCTGAAGTCAAAAGACAGCTGAAGCCACAGTTCATATCATTTACCTCTTTTTTAACCTTTTATTATGCCCACACTGTGTCATTCCCAGACAAGCTTCGCAGCAGAGAGGGGTTTGTCCTAAAAGTATGAAGAGGTATGCTGGACAATGAAAAAGTAGCTCATTGCAAGTTGTATTTGTGCTCTAAAATAAGTATGCACAGCCCCCGGGTGCCAGAAGGGGAAGTTTGCACTTGACTTGCGGGCACTTAACAAGAGGCATAGACTGAAGCCCTTCCAGTACAGCTCACAGACACCACAGTTCCCCACGCTTCTCAAAGCCCAGTAACAGCTGCCATTCACAAACCAAAACATTGCTAGACACTGCCCACCTGTCTTGAACAGCGTCTGTGACATGAAACTGTTGATTGAAGTGGTTCTATCTGAAGAAGTGCAACACTGTGCCTCATTTTCCTTCCCAAAATTCAGGTAGCAAAGTCAGGGCACCAGTCACATAAACCCTACTCTCATCATTTAAAAACATACCAATAACATTGTTCTGTGAAAGGTGACTTTGGGCAAACTGCATGTCCAGTAAGCAACATATTTATTTTTTGCTCAATGGTACAATAACTGCCGTGGAGAAGGTTCTGAATGCAGATTAAACAGAGGGAGCAGCATGCAGGTCTCACATATGAGCTGTAGCAGGAGGGGGAGGACTGGCTCAACCATCAGACACTCAGCAAACACCACACTGCAAACTCCTTCCACCCCTCAGCACGGGCAGGGTTGAAAAGAAAGGGCTCACCATCAAATAGATACAAACAGCTGAGACCAGTAATGTATTCCTTTGATATTTAAATGCATAATAGCCACAAATCAGGTTTTTACTTTAGCACCTGCTAAGGACAGAGGTGTTCAGCACCAACAAAGCTGTTCTCAATTGCCTATGCCACATACGACCTTCTGAAGTCTGGAGATGGTTTCCAAGGACTAAGGATGGATAAGAAAGTTACATGAAAAAATTATTTATTTCTTTTCTGCAGCTTCACAAAAAACTCCTAGATTCAAACCCCACTTACCAGCAAAAATAAACACGTCAAAACATTTAAACACTTCCAAAAAATCTCAAAAAAGCTGAAAACTGAAGGGACAATCCACTGGAAGGATAGTTATTCAGGATTTACTCTTTGGCATGGAACAAAGCTCTCATATCTCAGGACAGTGTGAAACAATTCTACACTTCTGTTCAGCCTCCAGAGCTCCAATTACTCACGGTGCTTTTGCTGGAAACTGGCACTGTAGGCTGCCTCTCTTAAGGCCAAGCCTCCAACAAACCATTCCTCATGCTCTACTGCCAAACACTGTTCTTTGTGGCTGGCAAATAAAGCAGAGAACTTCCAGAGAGAATTTCTGTGCTGGTAACCTGGTGAGTTCGTAATTCCTGCCCTTGCACACCATGTGGATTAACAGTTCAGTCATGCCTAAATTGGACTGGGCTGCATGCAACTCATCCTGCACCCTGATTATATCAGCATTTATTCTCAGCCACGACAGCAGTCTTTGGAATATTAATGCATTCTGACACATACCATATCTATTGCCAGCTACAGCTTCAGAGGAAAACAGGTATTATTATCACTCTTTGGAAATAAATGGATGGTGAGACAATACTTGCAATACATGAGCAAAAAGCTTTCCTGTACAGAACTTCTCATTTTATATCATTCCAAATATGACTATATAACAGAAGGTGCAAACCTCAATCCGTTTTAATTAACAGTTACGGGGTTTTATAATGTGCATACCACACTTGGGATGACTATCCTTCAAAAAAAAGCACTTTAGTGAGAAAGTGTTATTGATCTAATGGAAAGAATGACTATCCCTAAGGATTACTGCAAGCGAGTCTAATAATATTGTATCACATATACATCCAATGCAGGAAGAAAAAAGTCTAAAGTAGCTAGGAGCAAGCCACAAAAAATTGCTGAGTTTGTCTACAGGGTAAAACCAACACATTTCTGCAATTAACAATTATTTTTATTAAAAACACCATCATATCTCTGAAGTTGTCCACTAGTTTAACTTTTAAAGTTATTGTTCCAGCTTTTTAGAAAGGTGGTGAGATGGTATGCGAGTATTTCAAGAGTACTTGTCCAGGCTTAGCCAAGACAAAAATGTTATGTAAGGTCGAGTCAACACTGATTTGCATCACACTGCCCTGCTTACCAGAGAGTTGACCCAGCAACATAAGTCAGGTTACAGCTGCATTTCAAGCCTGTCCCTATCACTTGATAAGGACAAATTGTCCTTGGGATTCAGAGAGAATAATTCCAAAAGCAAGTTCTTCTCCCCCACTAGCAAGATCTTCAGGATGAGGATAACCCCAACAAGGGCACAACTTCTTTACTGCAGATAAACTACCTGAAAACAAGCATCTATTGAGCTACCCAGAGTGCAGAGGTACTTAGAACAGAATGGTTTAAACAGACAGCCTGCCTGCCACTCTTACTGTCACCTTCTCAGGATGAAGCCTTTCACTGCAGAAGAGGCTAAGCACTGGTACAAAATGTGCCAAGATATTTGAGTGTGCCTGTTGCAACACACAGTACCCGAACACAAAAGGAAAAGAGGACGAGTCCAGAGGCTCTTCTGCCTGCCTGTGGGACTGGTTATACTCCAGCGAGTGATTGCAAAAGTCAAAATGCTTGTAACTAGAAATAACTGCCTGTGGGCATTTTACTAGTGTCAGTCACAGATTTTCATTCAACATTCTCCCAATACAAACTGCAAAAGGTCGAAGCCATCCTGAAGACTCAGACTGCCTTTTGTCCACGGATGTTTTGTGGGTGATAACCTGACAACCGTTAAGCATCCCGAAGCCCCCACAAGGCAAGCCCAACACTACCAGGGAATACAGCAGGAAAGCTAAGCAGCCCTGAAAAGCTCTCAAACTAAAAACTCCTTCCTAGGAATTAATGTCACATGACTCACTTGTAGACCCATCATCACCTTTTGCTGCGTGACAGAAGGTCAAATTTAGCCCTGATTTTAAGTGGGTAAATAGTTTCCAGAAAGCATGTAAAGCTTAAAAAGGGATTCCATCTGCTCTTCACAACAAGTAAGCAGAAAAGACCACTGGTTTTCCTCATTTAGTTCTTAAAAAAATGTTTTATTCCCCTCTATGTCCTGTACGCTGGTTATCCCTTTAATCCTTTTGGACTCTTCTAGATTTCCAGACAAGTCCAGAAGCTTGTCTTGAATGTACTGCAAACGAACTGACTGGATATGAGAAAGATAATTACCCCATCCTGTGAAAGCTTTTATTTTCACTTCCATTTCAGAAGCATCCAGAGGTGCAAACCATGAGCACTCTCCTGCTACTAGAGCCCACAAAATAGATAATTCTCTCCAGAAAAGCACCCTCTGCTGACACTGAAAGCAGAAAAGATAGGAATAGAAACAGAAGCAAGGAGCAGAAATTGCCCAAGGTCGTGTGGATGTTCATAATAATGAAAGGTTTGCAACTATATCTTACAATTTCCACGTAGGTGGTACCCTGTAAGATGAAATGTTGCATTTTGCAAAGTATCCTACTGCTAACCTTCACAACTCCTGAGGACGAGCTGCATTTCTAGATGTGCTGAATACTTACTTCAAACACTGAAAAGCCTTTCTGAAGAAACCTTGCAAGCGTTCTGTGCAGCCATACCTTCCACAGAGAGGCCTCAAAGTTGACATTTAAAACAATGGATTGTCTACTGAAATCTCCATATATTCCACAGGATTATCATCTTGACACTGAAAGAATTCCTGCCTAAGAGAGGTTCTTTGCCACCACCTCTGAAGGGCTCAGTTTATAATGCCTACTCTGACAAGTAGCAAAGCACAATGGGAACAGATCTACAGAGGAAATAGATTGTGTTAAAGACCAAATAATTGCATTATACACATTTCTGAGAGATTCCACTTCAGCTCAAATCTTGTTGGCCCCACTGACAAAAAGGCCCATTGGTCATCAGAGCATATTAAATGCAGTCCTAGATTGGATGAAACTCCACTGCAGAATACACAAGAAAACTAGAACATATGCTCCAAGACAGTCCCATGATGCAAACAAAGGTATTTTAACCAAGGACAGTTTAAATAGAAAATTCAAAAATTCACTCTTAAAGTTAAAATGCTAAAGTAGAGAGAGCATTTACTCTCCTGCAGCAAACACTTTCAAAATATGCAGCATACCCGCCCTTTGGACACCAATTCTTGCAAGAGGCAGGAAAAGTACAGAGGTAATGGGTTCCTGGGCTGCCAAGCTCTCCTGGGAGGCACAGATTTTGACTCTCCTAATCAATTTTCTTCCAAATTACAGCAACCCTAAGAATCCAGCAGATGAGGTCCTGTTTCAGCTGACTCACAGCCATGGAGATTGTGCAAATGAAGGCCTGACCAGGTGTGACTGTAGGAGGCACTGAATCACAACCAGCTCTCACAGATTATTCACAAATGCAGAACAAATTCTTCAATGCAAACAGGATGCAATCAGTGTTTTAGGATCAAGATCTCTCTTCCAGCAATACAGTTAACTCAGCAGTGTCTTTGCAAAGCAAAAAGATTATTCCATAAGGTGCTGAAGTACATGTGACCCTCAGGCTAAAATTAAATTTCAATTCAACATGAAAAATTGGACACATCCTTCCTACAGGGAACAGGATCTACAGTGGTCCAAAGCTTGGATACAACCCAGAAAGTCTTCCCAGAGAGAGGACTTTTGTCTTTGTTTTTCTCTTTATTGTGAAGCGTTTTCCTGGGGAGTTGCTCTGTACAGATCTCTAAGTCAGCTTTCAGTTGAAAGGGACTCCTGGTGACAGAATCTTGGTCCAGGCAGAGTTCAGTGTCTGTGTGCAGACACCCTCAACAGGGCAAAGCCACTCCACTTAAGTTTTTGGCAATTAGTGGCATGAAAAGAGATCAGCCTTTGCACAGGGGGTTTCCCATGGTCCATTTTGAAAGACCTCCACCTGCTTTCGAAATCCCTGAGCTGCCCATGTTTAGACAGCAAGACGGGACCCTACAAGTGTACTCCATGCGTCAAAGACAGAAAGGTCCTTGTGCATCATAACCAGTCTGGTCAAAAGGCTGGTCTGCTCCCCTCCCCTGAAACCTGCTCTAAAGGATTGCAGGCCCCTTCATTTGTCAGTCCTTTGCTGACTGATCACCACCTTCAACATTTTGGTTCATGTCCCACCACTGCCCTTGGACAGCAACACCAAGGCCTTTGCTTTCACAGCCTCTTATACCCCTGCAAAGGCAACAGCCCTTACCAGGAACTAAGCTTTAGCTGGTCTCCAGTTGGAGCCTTCTCTCTGCCTGATATTTATCTCCTAGATACATTTACAGGCAAACATATCCTCCTCCTGGCCTTTGCAATACTATGTTAAGCAAAGAAGCCAGCCTTTTCTAGTCTCCTCTCACCAAGTAAACTCTCTGTTTTCCTTGTCACACAAGCAAGCTTTCTTTGCACCAATTTATTGTCCTTGGACACAGGTCATCAGATCTCTACACAACATTCTGGAAGAAATCAATTCAGGTCCTTGTTAAGTGCATTTATGTTCTCCACTTGAAGCAACTTCCAACCCCTCAGTCTCCTGCAGATGCTCCATTCCCATTTTCTGCACTCCTGTCCCCCCAAATGCAAAGCTCAGAGCCACCATTTCCACACCCACCCAAGTTTCCAGAGACCAAGTGATGATCTCAGGGAAGGCAATACCCAGCTGACATTCCACATTCTGCAATAGTCAGGGATATTAGGACACAGGTGGTAAAGTCCTGTCCCTGCTGCAATTTTGCAGTGTTTGAGAGCACAGTCTGGCCAAATTTGGACAAATCTTCCCCAACTAGGAACCTTGACATAAAAATTGCAACCAAGTGATTTTGTTTTTTCTACATTTCCCCCACACCAGGCATAGAAATATCAAGACAAGTTAAAGGACTGCCCTATCTCACCTATAGCATTTCTAGAGCTTCTTATGGGGAATATTACCAACACATTTCTTTCACAAGAAATCTTCCCTATAAGTTTTTTAGTTGGAATTCCTCATCTTTTTCAATTACAGTTGGCAATATTATTGACCTGTTTAAATTTTAACTAGAATGCTGAAAAAAACTACTAAAGTGAGTATGCAGCAACAAGCACTCTGCAAGCCTTTAGTTCTGGCACTGGGCAGTCAGAGCATGTTACATTCAAGTCCTATTTACACCATATTCCTTCAACTGAAAGATTTCACTGAATGGATGCAGTTGCCTGGAAGCCCAGTATATAATGCAATGCCTGCTATCTTGAAAAAATCGGAGACAGGAGGATAAATTGACTGTGTTTCACATTGTAATACAAGCAGTATACTTATTTTGGAAATAATGTATACTTATTAACCAGTAGCCTTCACATAACACAAGAATTCATCTCCACAACTGAGCATATGCTCCAAAACTTGATAATTTTTTCCCAACTTCATTTTCAAAACATACTTTGGGTTTCGCAAAAAAGAACCTAATTAGAATGCTCAGTGCCATTCAAATCAGACTTTTAAAAAATCAGGGTTTAATGAGATTATACAATTAAAGATGCACTGCCAAATGAAAAATCACCATGTTCTACAGTTATAGCCTTCTGTATTAATAGGAGCCTTCTCTGAGCTTCACTTATCCCATTAAGAAACATTAATTCAACTATACAAGTCCTTGGTCAAAATATTATTTACCAACTCAGGAACTACTACAAGCACGCAGAACTATTCTATGTTTCTCATGAATACAATCTGGCAATACTGCATGGGCACATGTCAAAAAGAATCCAAAACCCAGAGTTTCAAATCTGCAGCAGGTATTTACAAGCCTGTAACTGAGTTTAGAGGTTTTTTTGTGGGAAGATACAGGGTCACAGAGGGAATTTCATTACGAATGAGAAAAAATTGGCTATTAAATCAAGCACTGTTTCATTGAAGTATACAAGACCTCTCTTTTCAGACACCAAGTCCCAATTTGGAAAGCACATTTCTCCCATTGCAGCAAAAAGCCAGAATTAAATGTTGACTGAAACTCTCAGCAGTGCAGTCAGTAGCACTGCGCTAGTTAAACACTGACATCTACAGTCGTGTCTTGGGAAAAAGAGCAGGATCTGGAGTGGGATCCAACAAAACCATCACCCCATACTCACACTCAGCAGGCACCTCCCATTCATAACCACCTGGTGTGAAACTCCCTGCACAGAGTAAGGTCATGCTGTGACATCAGCCCTGCCACCCTTACTGTTTGTAGTAACAGTGGAAGGACAGACACGCACGAGGCAGGAGAAACACACAGAACTTAAAGCCAGGCCCATGGCTCGGTGTTTCATCATTTCAACTGATGCTCATTGTGTGCTGGCACTACCAGGAGGAGGAAACACCTTGCAGTTTCTACTGTGCCAAATGGGTGTGGGGGGTTAATTATACTATTAATCAGACCAGTAATTGCAATTGAAAGGAAAAAAGTCAATTTGATAAATTATATAGTAGCAGAACTCTGTACTGCCAACAAACAGACCTGGATGAGAGGTACAAGCTTAGTAATATTTCATACTGAAAAGAAAACAAACCAACATTCACAGCCAGATTGCATCTTTGAATTAGATAACTAACCCTAGCTTGACCTTGAATTTTCCTCAGGTGTGACCAAATGCCTGGATCCACACAAATCCTTCCCAGATGCATGTCCTTTGTTCTAACTGCCACAGAAGAAGCTCTCAATTTTTTTAAATATCAAGGAAAAATAAAGCTCTAAGAAGTCCAGGGCAACAGTTGCTCCTAGGTTGTCTGCATTCATCCCATGCCATATTTTCACTCCACTGTCAGCTCACCATTCCTTGCTTTGTCACTCCAGCACACCACTGGAAGGATCACAGAAGCATCTCAGTTCACTCCTGCTAAACTCTGGTAGCTGACAAAGTTGTTTTAAATATCTCTAAAAGCCAAAAAGTAATGCTGGATGAAGGACTATTCTTGATGTTACCTTATTACATCATGTCAAAGGCCTTGCTATTTAGAGAAAGAAAAATTCCTACGATGCCCCAGGATGCTCTGCAGGCATCACCACTCACTTGACCATTAGGTCAGCATTTGGGAGCAGGCGTAATTGATTGGGGGGTGGCATTTGTAGCTTGACCAAAGTCCATACCTTTGACCTTCCAGTCTTACATCACAGCTAAATCTACCCTCTCAATTGTTCTCCAGCTTCATTTATTGTTTCTTAATTTCTTAACATTAACAAGGCTTCCTCCCAGCCCAAGTTTTTCTACCTGCTCAGCACCATGTCCTTCCACAGACATCTCCCTTATCAACTCAAAAAGTAGTCAAAGGAGCAGGAAACACAAGTGTCCTCTCACAGATCATACAAAGGAGGCACAACATCACTGACACAATTTGAAGCTAACACTTCCATTTGATTTGAATGCTTGTATTGCCAAGCATCTCAGCATATGCCAAACAAGCTACTTGCTGGGATACCTCAAGAGCACAGATTGCTGACATGCAGACAGAACACACTTGCAGGTATTCACCTTTGCCACACACAGCAGTTGGCATTATTTGGCCCAGATATTTACATCTCCTGTGATTTGTCAGAGAGTGATTGCTAGAGCCTCTGTATCAGCCTCTCCATATTGCTTCCTTTAGCACCCTCTTGGGGCTTACATGGTCAGACACAGCACATAGGAAAGCTATTCTCACTGGGAATGCTTTAGGGGAAACATATTCAATTTGATCTCAAAACCAAGTCCTAAGAAGGGTGACCAGGTAGAGTCTTGCTCAAGATACCTGCCTGAGAAACATTCTCTACCCACACCTAACTTAAGAAACACGTAAATCCAGCACAAGGGTCTAATCAGCAGTCAGGGTATCATCCCAGAAGGCAACATCAGCCACAACAGTGCAGCCAAACCTGCAAGAGATGTGACAAAAACTATTCCAGCCACCACATTAACACATCACTACGGTCTGCCAGCAAATGGATTGCACTTCTATTGAGACACAACAGTATATTTCACATCCCACTGTTATTTTAATAGCATTTATCAAATACAGAGCTCAATATCCATGACAAAAAAAATATAGCTTTGCCTGAATGCTGTAGGATACTTTTTATTGTTTCACACAAAACACATGTATTGCTGTTTTCCTGAAATTCCAGAAGATACAAACACTGAGATTACTGGAGCTCTAAAGATGCCCAAGTCCCTCCCATTCTCCCTGGAAAGCTCCCCAGGACTTGTCAGGGGAGCTGCCCAGCACAGCCCCCCAGTCCTGACCAAACAGCCACACCTGCTAGAGCTCACCTCACCAAAAGCAGCAAAAAAATCCAAATTTTCACTGACATTGGAATAATAACTTAGCCTAGTATTAAAAAAACCCTAATTATTTTTAACAGTGCTATAAAAAGCCTATTCTTTAATGTATGCTCATGAATCATTAATAGCTTCTATCTCAATTAAACAGTTTCAGTAAACCAATGGCTTAATGGAAACTCATCTGCTGGTTCTTATGTGTACTTAAGAGACCAAATCAGGCACATTTGGCAATAATACCTCCTATTACTATTATCACCATGACTGCTACATATAGTCAAAAGACATCTTTGAGGCTGCATCAATTTTAGTTTCCATCGACTACAAGCACAAGAGGTTAATGCTGGGACACAGGATTTTTTTTTTTTTTTTGCCAAATGCTATGGCTACAGCTCATGACATACATATGACCTTATTAATGCTCTAATTCTAAGTAGAATTATAAGATTATGGATACTCTTAGAACTTGCAAAGGAAATGTTTCCAAAGGAGAACCTATATTGCATGCACAAAGGAAGACCTAGAGTACAGCATAATGCTAAGATCTAGAGGATTGTGGGAGCACTCACAAAATTAGCACTGTCAACAGATTGGATAGAGAAAAGTCGAGAGTAAACTACTCTGAGCACACCAAGTCTTGTTCCTCCCCATCCAAGTACAAATACCCATGCCAGCAGTCTGACTCTACTGCAACACTGGCTTTTCCCAGAAGTACTGGAAGCACTGTAGCTTCCTCAGATGGCCTATTCTGTTCCAGCCAGCTTCTACTGCCTCTTTCTTCTCATTTCCTGCCTGTAACAGCAAAGCTCTGGGCTTTTTACATCGTTCACCACAGACTCTGATCCATACACTGAAGTGAGAAATGCAGAAAAATGCAAAAAAAAGCAAAACGCCCTCAAAATAGTCTTTAGGGGATAAGAAAAACTGTTATCACAAATAACATGGAATCCAGGGGAGTCAACTTAGAAACCACTACTCTCTGAGCAAGTCTCCAGATGCGTGAGGAGTTCAGGCACTTTTGTTCAGTTCTTGACTGCTGAAATTGGTATGCACAGCAAACCCACAAGACAAACTACAGGCAAAGTTCTGATTGCCCTGATTATACAGCTCTACAAGAAGCTTCCAACAAAATAACATGCAGCAGTTTTCCTTTATTTATATCTGACACTGAAGAACATCCCTGGTAATCCATTTTTTAAATCTCCCCTAAAGAAGCTATTAGCAGAAAGAAAGAGTAATAAAAACAGAAGATGAAAAAGCAGTGATCTAGTCACTGCCTTGAAGTATATCTTATCTGCTTTAATGTTGCTATTTTGCTTTGTTTATGAAGGTGTAGGTTTCCTAAAAAAATGCATAACAGTTTTAATGACAAAATAGCAATTTATGATATAATTTCTCGGTGACATAATGCAGCATGAACATCTCTTTCTTGAGATATAAAGAAATGTTTTCTCACTAAACAGGCTCACAAAGCAGGGTGTGCAGAACAAACATTACCTCTAACTTGAACTGAATTTCTCCCACTACTACTGACATAAATGTCAACTTATTCAATAGCTTACACTGAACTGTTAAAGTCTTTCCTACACTTACTTTTCTCCTTCCTCTCCGAACAACCGAAGAACAAGAAGAAATATGACCTACCTAAACCAACATAAAGCCAAATACTAGAGAGGAGGGGGGGAGGGGGGAAGGAAAAGCACCTTCTAAACCCAACCAAGACTAAATTCTCTCCCAGCTCTCTTCATGCTGTTGTGCAAAGGAGAGGTGTGCAGGGCACCAACACTTCCACCCCAATTCCGCATGTGCCCAGCAAAACCAGGACACAATGTTATATCTTGCACTAAGGAAACCCTTCCTCTGCCACAAAGGCCTATTTCATCTCTAGCTCACAAGCTGTCTGCATGAAGGAATTCATATGTTCACATGGACCAGAACAAGTACATAGAAACCACCGAAATCTTTAAATTTTCAAAACCATTTTTCACAAATCCCATTTGCCAGGCATCCTACACCGCAAATGGGAATGTATTGTCCTAAGAGTCAGTCTTCTCCTGCCACTTCAGAAGGTTACCAGTACAAGTACTGACCACTCCTCTTACCAATAACAATGAGTGGATTTCTACTTCTTTCAGGTATTTGTGATCTTCATATTGAATTATGCATCTTACTCACCAACAGCATTACTTCGTCTATGTAATCATTCTTCATTAAACACCACCACTTTTACCACTTTAACAGACTGACCAGTGAAATATAGCCTGGTACATGCTGATCTTTTGGAAGTGAATAAAAGGTTAAAATAGACCTTGATCAATATGCAGATTATGACCCCAAACCACCAAGACAGAGCTGGCACAGCCTGGCCTCCAAATGGAGGAAGTCACCAGCTAGAACACAGAAATCTAGGTGGAAATTCCTGCTCCATTCCAGCTTCTGTGTGATTTGGAAAAATGCATCTGATCCATAGCTGATTTTCCCAAATGGTACCTAGGTACTTACTGCAGCTTTCAGGCAGGTAGCTCACTCCCAAAGCCCGTGGCAAGGAAACACAACCTCCTTAGACATTTGTAAATCCACATGGGTATTGATCTGCATAACTAAGTACCTGAATATGACTAGTCCTTCGTTTCCCTGCCTCAACAGTCTCCCAGTGAAATGAGAGAGAGAGACTGAATCAGAAGCTCTGCCGGCATAAATCTGGCACACATTTATTTGGCATAAATTTGGTCCAGCAGATTTGTTGCCTCAAAGTTTAAAATAAACTAAAAACAAAGCTGCAGATTCAAAGCTTCATCCTTCATCCTTGGAAGCCTAAGATAGTTCTGGAGAATAGCTGTGAAAGCTACAAATGGCAAGAATACATTTTTAATAAAATTGCTGTTTTAAATCACTTGCTTTTAACATCTATTTTGCAAGTCTCAGAGGAAACCAAAAGCCATTTTGTGACAGCTTCCTCATTTTTATATATTATGAAAAATTACCAGCTATAAATATATGTTATGAATAGAGTTTGGTACTAAGGACAATAGCTGCAAAATAATGCCTGGGGGAATGAAAAGTGTACTGAGGCTTTGATATAATGCTGACAGGCAGAGGCCCAATGCATTATATCAGCATCAAGGTAAATTTTCTGTCCCAAGGACAATATTTCACACAGTGATTGCTTGAAAAAAACACCAATATTTCTTTTATTACACTTGTTGGTATTTTTTCCTCACACACACACATATTGAAATTACTATAAATCCTATTTGCTCAGGGGAACATTACCCATTTCATTAATTTGAGTGATATGCTATTTTTTCCACTCTTCTTCCCTAGTTTTCCAGAAAAATCTGCATATTGGATTGTTTTAGCCCTTTAAGGTACAGGGGGGAGAAATAAGATGTTCTCAATACAGTTGTAGTGATCCTGACCCCCAAAGAGATGACATACATTTCACATACAGTACATGAAATCGATACTCTCCCCAACCACAGTCACAAATCGTGCATGTGACGTAGGTCCTGTGCAAATTACCAGCTGCAAACAGACAGCTTGTTGTGCAGCACAGATTCAAGATACAGGCAGGAATTCTAGGTTTTCAAGAGACACTGGGGAAAAAAGAATACATACATGCTCTTTTAGCACACCACCTCAGCAGTGCTGGGACTCCCCACGACACCAGGACGTGACACCACTAAAAGCAACTCGCTCTGTGTCCCAGCAGGAAACCTTTCAGGCACATGCACAGAGCTCCTGCTGCAAAGCTGCACATTGAACAGCTGCAACAGCAACTGCTTTTAGACAAATTTCCAAATGCAAAAGGCATTAAGGGAAGCCTGGTCAGCACAGGATTTCTGCCAAGAAAGCAGAGCTCACACTGGAACACAGTGCCAATGGGACACTAGCTGTACCCTGCACACTCCAGCTGCACAGCAGAAGGCTCTGGGCTCAATCCCATTCTCCACTCAGCCCTTCTCAGTTCATGAGCCACAGATAACCTCGGGAAGTTTTCCTCTTGGGGTATTTCCATACATTAAGACTTTCCTAACTGAGCACTTTTGTAACTATGAACCCATTTTTTCTGATGTTCATGCTAGCACTGAAGCATGCAGACATGAAGAACATATAGCAGATCTAAGGGGCACTTTCAGAACTACAGGTTCCTCCGCAAGGAGACTGGCAGGCTCTCTGGGAAGATACAAAGCTACACAGGCAGTAGCAGAGTCAGTTGTTGCTGTGCAGAACTGACTGCAGTAGGTTACTGTGCTGGCCAGGAGCAGCAGCTCTAGAGAATTTATATTTGCCAATGTTTGTTATAATTCTGTCTGTATTCCAGCCAGGAAGAACAAACTCCCTTGACTACATTTTGCAAAGTTGCTGCATCTTGAGTTTTAGTCACTAGTTCATTATGCTGTTAGTTTTCAGCCAGAGCAATTCCTGTTAGTCTTGGAGAAGTCCAGCTCCTTTCAGACAATTCTGAAGAGCCCCTGTGGCCCCATTTACTGAGGAAAAGTGCTTAAAATACATGCATTACTGCAGCATCTAGAGTTGAGTCAGCAGAGATCAGAGACTGGCATACAAAATGTCCACAGAAAAGAAATGGTTGTAAAAAGCCTGTACAGCCAAGGCCAACAAAGAGGTGGTTTGAGTGCACAAGCTAAGTCACGATGTTACCACCTCCTTATCACCTACACAGCAACTTTGGAACAAAACCAACACACCACTGTTCCTCCTGACACAGTGCACTGCTGCATTTGTTATCTGTGGGTCTTTTCCATTTCCATCACCTGCAGAGTAATGTCTGTCCATGTAGGCAAAAATGACAGCAACCCTGGTAAATATCACTGAAACTTTCCTGCTTCAATCCAGGAAGAAGATCCCACATTTGCTGTTGCTTGCAATGGCACAATGGCCAATAAAACAAATTGAAACGAGGAAGATCAAGTGCTTTTTGTGATCAAATTACAAAAAACAAGCAAACAAAAAAAAAACCCAACAGTAGCCGAAGGGAATGCAGAAGATGCAATATCTTATCTTTCATCAAACATCCACCACAGTGTCTCACAAAATGCTTGAATCAAATTGGTTTGGACAGAAGCATTGTCAGATGGCTGGAAAGTTAACTGGAAGTCATAAGCAGTAAGCGACATTGGGCAGCAGTGTTTTCAGCAAAAACGGCATTTTTAAGTGTGCTTCTACAAAGATTAACATTAGACTCCATTTTATATAACATTTCTACTGAGGCATCTGGAAAAATAAACAAGCAGCATGTTAAATTTCTGAATAGTAACTGCATAGAACAAAGAGAAGCCAGTTTGAATTGAAAGTATGACCACATAACTACTTCCAAAGCAACAAAACCATACTATTTTAACAAGCGTGAAAACATTATGGCAAGAAAAATAGCATGAAAGCAGTAAAAGCAAGAGATGCCCCACCATTTATCCAGCAGAGTAGGAGAACCATGACTAAGGCCATCTGTTTTCCAAATATGCTGCCATTTTCCTGAGCAGAGTAGATCAGATCACAGTGGACATGGCAGCTATTTATGAGATGTACCATCATTTGGTAATATCTGAAGACTAGACACCTCACAGTAAAGCTGAAAAGTTTTTTTTAAAGGTCTATGTTTATTACATGTCTGGAGATTTTTCTTGTTAATTAGCAAGCAATTCTCCCTAAGCAGCAAGGAAGATGGAATGCAATAAAAGCTGACACTTGCCAACACTAGGCAAGAAACAGATGGTCCTGCTCTCAGTAGGGGAGACCAGGCTACAGACTTGGTCTCTTGATCTGTAAACATTATCCCCTTTCTTTTACATTATATTAATCTGGAAATAAAGTTCCCATAACATAGTCTAGACATCATGCTCAAGCTGAGTTTACTGCTCTCAAATTCACCTTCTGTCAAGCCTGTAGCTGAAACACACAAATTTTCCTTTGATTTCTGTCTGCTGTCAACATACTTCAGTTCTTACACATATCAGAGAAATCTTCATTAACAGCCTATGATCTGTTTTGCACAGCCAGTCTCACAGCTGCTTAAATTGCTAGATAAAACACACTACATTTCAAGTCCTAATTCCTTTTATCAACCATAAGAAAACGTTCCAGATGATAAAATAACAAGTCTTACTGTTAATCTTCAATAGCACCTACAAAGTTTCAGATGTTAGAGAGATTCACATCTCTTGCTGTAATGTAAAGCATCAAAATGTTCTGCAACCTCTCCCTAGCACGGTTTGGCTGCTCAAGGCCTGCTCTGACCTGACACAGTGATCCCAGCAGCCAGATCTCAGGCTAAAATGCTCGTGGGGAAAAGCTACAGGAGAGGTCTCAGCTGGTGCCGCTCAGCCTTGGTTTGGGAGGTCACTGCTCTGCCAGGCTGAGCACCACCCTTGGCTTCCCAACTCACCTGCCCTCGCAGAGCAGTCTGACCTCACTGCTCCCTGCCGTCTCACTTGTTTACCCACCACTAGGGTAGAGCACCTGGTATCCACAGCAATTAACAGGAGCTAAGTAATCTCCATTTGTTTATACTAAACTACATTACTGCTAAAGCAAACCATTCCCAAAACCTGCTCTGTAACCAACCTTGACCCTTGGGCCACTATCAGTAATTGAACACAGGCAGGAGACAGTCAAAGCAATGAGTCAGAACAAAGAGAGCTGTGGTGGATATTACTGCTGATATTCTGGGCACATTACCTTCCTCACACCTGTCCAGCCCTTATCCTGACCCACTGGTCCTCTACACACCACAAAGCACCAGCCTAGTGACACTTTGTTCCCAAACCTGTAAAAGCTGGAGTTGTTGAGGATCTGATGCTCCCAAATTACAATGCAGAGAATGGCCTGTTCTCATGAGTGCTCTGCAAATGAAGCGGGGAAGGAAAAAAAAGGGAAAAGAGACCCTCAGGCTAGTAGTGCTCAACTCCAGAGACTGCTCACTAAGACATATCTCAATGTCAGTTATGACTGTGTTGCTGACAAAGTGACACACTGCTCACATGACTCCACTTGCTTTGTTTTTCAGAGGGGAGGGCACAGTGGATGTCAGTCAAAAAGAAGAGGAAATACATCCAGGCACACTACATGCAACAGGGTGAAATATGCAACTTATCACCTACTGCCCTATTCCTATAAACACATCAAACTGGCTTAATTGAAAAGCCCCAACCTTGTGATCACCAGCATCACATCCAGCTGGTGCCACTAGTAACATTCCTGAGACAGATGTTAGAGTTAGTGCTATTTAAAGTCTTTTTTTAAATGAACTAGGCAACACTCTCCATAAGTTTGCAGACAACACCAAATTAAGACCAGTGCTTGAAATTCTGATCAGATACACGCATGTTTGGTTGTTTCTTTTCTTTTTCCCCCCACCATGCAGGTGATCAAACACCAGAACAAGGGACAGAGTGGGCAGGGAAGCTTTATCCTTGGAGATATCTAAAACTCAACTGGATAGGCCCTGTGCTTTTGTATACTCTATAGGCAACATTACTACAATGGGTTATGGAAGCCTGGACATCCAGAGCAACACCCTATCTTCAGGCTTCCTTTTGGGTGAAGTACCTGGCTTTTGACACAAACTAAATTAGATTTTACTCAACAATAATCTGCAATGAACAGGCTGTCTCTTGGATACAGACACCCTCAAGCCACATTGCCTCTCCTTGGTGGCAATTGTTACAGTCACACATTTTCAGTTTAGCAGCCACTTTCAGGGCAAATTATGCAAACTACACAGATTCTCCTCAGAATGAGGTACAAACCTTAGGTCAGCTATTTTATAGATTTTTTTAAAAAAAATTATGCACAATAAAACTCCTGATGGCCAGTGTAAGTAACTACTTATCTAACCAAAAGCACATACTCCCCCCTCCTCTCCAGGTCCTGAGTGCTCTAGAGATTGCCTGCCTGTGGGTTTTGTGAGCACAGCAATTCTCAGCCTGCCATTCTTTGCCTACACTAGCTCATGCTGCTATGATAAATTGCTACCTGTAGATGCACTGAATCTGGAGGAATAAAAAAAAAAAAAGGAACCTCTACTTACAGTAACACAGCTTACAGAAAAGAGCAAAGCACAGAAACATTCATTTTGGCCATAGTGCAATGAGTAATGAAGGAATAAATTATAATTGACTAAATTATTGATGTCCAGCATTTAGGAATCTTCTTGCTCAGCAGTAGATGTTTTCCTCCTGTAGTTATTTGTGATGTGTGTGTGGAACAGAGGAAGAGGGTGATATTTTTGCAGCTGTATTTGGATTTAGTAGTTTGCAACCATACAGTATTCTACTAAGATATGAAAGTCGTTGACCTTGCCAGCAAACAGTAATTGTAAGTTCAGTAGGATCTGACTGTCCTAAAGCCTTGCTTTAAGGAAGCCTTCAGCTTATTAACATGATACCAGTTTTCAAAAAAAATACAAAGGGATCTCGTTGCTTATAAGTACATAGCAGCATTATACATACTGCAGCCTGAGACCCACAGAGCATTTTTCTGGCTAGTTGGCATTTTTCTTCATAATTGTGGTACTAATGATTCTATTAAGCAAATAATGTTGAGAAACATTCAGGAAAATTATTCTATGTAATGGACTGTTTGTCCTTAAAGATGAGGCTCTATGGAAATACAGACCATAAACCTTCCCTTTTGATAGAAAAATACCATGCTTTGCAGGATATTAAGGCTTAAGCAGTTATCAGAAAAATAAGGCTCAACCAATTACAATCCTCTGTTCTTTCAGCACAGTATTAAAATGCACCAATTCAAAAGAAATTAAATCTGCAGCAGAGAACATCACCACAGAGTTTTGTAGCTCCACTCATTTTAGTGTTGCCTTGCCTCGTGAAGGAGCACGTGGCACCTGAACAACACTCCCAGGGTCTCTACACAAACCTTGGTGTCCTGCAGAAGGGGAGCCACAACAGCCCATTCACTGAACACAGAGCCCTTGGTGAGGCTTCAGCTGAAGCATAACCCAACTGTAAGGCACACTAGGACCAGGGCCACCACTCACTAGAGAGCTCAGAAGCAAAATAACTAAAAACCACAGCGGGAGGAACCTGGGAGGGAGTGGTGACATTACCTGTGATCTTCAGGTTTCTCTATCATTACAAGTCTGACGCCTGTGGTAAGTAATGGGAACTTCCAAGAGCACAGCAGGAGTCTCCTAAGGCTGGCAGTGGAAAGGGCTAAGAGCACAGAAAGTCCATTTCTCCAAAGTGCTTTCTTTTTCAGGTGCAGACAAGGACCTTGCTACATTAAAGTCAAAAGGCCTCACTAACTTCAACTTTTGTTGAAGTTGTTGAAGAAGCCTATTTTGAAGCACCACTCTTTTGTCTTCTTGGTTGTTCTCTGAACACCTTTCCCCCAGCTATTGTTGCAACCTGCAATGTTTTCTAACACACAAAAAGGTGTTAACCTGGCCAGAAAAGAGCAATTACAGAATCACTGGGAACTTTAAGCTCTCCTATAAAGAAACTCAACTAACCCTGTGATCAAGTACATGGAAAATCATAGTTTCCGATTCCCCTTTGCCAGAGGAAACTCAAGCACACTGTTTCAAGGACGATGTTTTAGCAACAGGCTGCTTGGGGCAAAGAAGAAGAAGCATTGCTTGCTCCCTTACAAACTGAGGCAGGTCTACTCCATGTTGTGTAGTCAGAGAATCATTGACCACAGAGGAGCACAGGACCCACAGTACACTGGCAGAGGAAACAAACTTGGATTGCAGTCCTTCTTTCCTTCCTCCCTCACTCCACTTGTTGCTATTTTATATATAGCTTAAGGTTCCCAGTTTCTCCCTCTCCCAATATGCCCAAATCCCAAAGCAAAAACATTGTACTCACTCTGACTTCTCTCGGCAGCCATCTACTCCCTTCTCCAAAGGGGATGTTGTTCAGCACTCAGAACACTCACCCACAAGCTGGGTCAATGCATTAACATTAATCCTCCCCGAATACCAGTTTCCCTTTCTACGGGGCAGCAAAGAACCTACTGCCCTACCCAGGCCCTAATAAATACCTCTTACATCCATGGCTCCAATATAAGCACCCAGCACAGGTGAGATTGATCTCTGAGACAAACAGCAGAATTTAGTGCACCTGTGGCACTTCAGTAATAAAACCAGATACACCTGAAGACATGAGCTCCTCCAGGGTTAATAGTTATAAGGATTTTAGCTTTGGACTTCCAGGTTGCAACAGGAGTATCTTGTCCCATAACTGCTTTCTTGAGGGTCTAAACCCAAGTAAATTCAGAAAGAAGGGAATAAGCCATTGCTAGACACCACTGCCTCCTATTAATTTTAGAGATTATTATTCATTTAGAGCTTGGTGTGAATGTGGGTGAAAGCCCAGACCCTCAAGGAATAACCACCATCAGCCCTGTCCTGTATGCAGTGACCTTGACAACTTTACACCCCCAGTCACACGTGATGTGATTAATGAAGACTGATTTGAACCAGCTGCACTCTGTCAGAGCCTTTGCTCTGATCTTCATACTGCCATAACTTTCCATTTTAACTGCTTCTGCCAGGGATGAGGCTGTTAAAGACAACAATGCACTTTGCCAAAAAAAAAGTGCCAACTGTCACTACTACTATTAAGGTATTTTTCACAATAGTGAGAAGACTGACGTGACACGACCCACTTTCTGTCAAATGCTTGCATGTGCATATGTTATTGAGGTTTCAGAAACAGAACTAAAATTTTAATGTCAGCAGATTAGGCAACACAGGGAGAGGCTTACGCCACAAACAAACTCAGATCTGCAAAAGATTATTGACAAGCTGCCCAGCTCTTTCTGTGCGACTTGGAGCTTGCTGCCTTTCAAGGAAAAAATTTAGTACTGCCCCAGGCAGCATCATGTACCATAATAGTTGCCGTAGAAATGCATCTCATTGCTTATCCATCTCAAAAAACACATTTCGTGGAGGCTTGTATGTCCACAAAGCCTAAATCTAAAGCTGGTGTTGGACTCTTCACTCTCCAGTTCCCAGCACGCACATGCGCACAAGCATGGGCTTGCCTGCTAATACCAGTTTTAGATTAACACAGTCTCATGCAGAAGGTACTGGATGTAGTGAGGTGACTGGATTTAGTGAGGTGGAAGGACAGTGGAGTCGTGTGCAGCCACCTGGAAACCAAGATCCATGAGGGGTGAAGCTGGCATGCCAGCCACTGGGTCACAGGCTCTGAGTACAGCCTGCACTCCCACCCAGAGGGAAGGAACTGCAGATCACTGCCAAGACAACCCCATCAGCTGCTGTTCCACGGTCTCACACAGCTCCTTTATTAACTCTGACAAAAGTTGCTCACTTTCCCCTTGTCTGGGTAAACAGAAATCCTTCCCAAAGCATCAGGAATGATCTGTGTCAGATTTTAGTTGCAGGCATCCTGCTGTCATATGGGAAACAACAGCATCAGATGAAAGAGACGATCTCTGCTGTCTCCTTCTCCCACAGAAGGCCATCCAGCATTGGACACACTCCTGTCGTTGCTTGCTGGCATTCTGCTTCTTTTAAGTATGTTTTCATTTCTCACACCAGGCTTAGCACACAGACCATTTTGCATTACAATCCAGCCTCTCATTCACCTGATTGCTGCTGTGCACTCCAAAAATACATGACATCACAAGCATCTCTCTGTTACCAGGTACAGCAACACTGCCAGTGAACTGAGGGTTAATAGCAATTTCTCTGACACAGGTGCTTAAAGAATTAGATCCTGGAAGGATCAGGGAAATCAGCAGTACTTACCATCCACTAAATTAAACTGTTTATTGCCTCCTTGCACAGGCTCTAATTTATGCCATTCTCTGCAGGGTAGCATATAAAGGAGTATCAGCTCTGAAGCTGTCAGGGACTCAGCACTGCTAAAGCAGCTGCAGCACTGATTCCAAGAGAGTGGCTCTGTGTCACTCAGAGAATGATATCAGCAACTTTCCTGAGCTGAACATGGACCTGTCCAACAGATCCCAGTACATATTCCCATCCCCACGTGTCAACAAATCTGCCTGACCAGATTCACTGACTTCATTTCAGTTTAAATAGTGGAGTGCATAAGTACATCAAGAAAGAGCTTAGGCCCTCTGTAGCCAATGCTTTTCAACTTTCCCAGTTCCTCAGAGAACTGAAAATTCTGAAGACCATACAGTCAAATATTATTATAATAGTACCAAAGCAGAACTACAATAGCTACTAAAACAAACTTACTAAGACCTAATCAGTATACAACAAGAAAAAATATAGTAAGACTGCTCCTTTCAAATGCTACAGTAGGAGAAGCCAGTCAAACATGGAATCCTGGCAAAGCCAGAGCTATGAGGGGACATTGGAAGGCTCATCGGAAAAAAATATCATTAAATGATGGCCTCCAAGCAGGTGACTGAATGATGGGCACCACTGACCAGCTACAAGAGCCAGCTCTTCCCTTTGTGACCCAGGCAAGGATCAGCATGGAAAGAAATGGAAATTCACATACAACCAATATCCATTCCCTCTAATGCAGGAGATGTGATGGGTACAGTCTCTTCTAGCACATTATTGTGCCCACCCTGCTCTTTTCTTGCCTCATTTGACTGGAGGAGAAACATTTCATAGGCACCATCCAAGGCTTCATGAGAACATTTTGAACCAACCCATCATGGGAGAAACACCTTCAGTCCAATCCTTTCTTATATTTATGTCAGGAATAAGGCATTTATTACATGCACATCATGATTTGGATATTAACTTCCAAGCCATAAAGAGCAGAGACATTTAAATTTAAATAAGAGTGTAGCTTTTAGGACACAAAACAGTAGCTTCCAGAAGAAAGAGAAAAAAAAACTTTATCAAGCCTGTACTGTGTGCCAGATTGGTCCTTGGACCTAGTGCTGAAAGCCAACACCTGAGCAAATGCTGGAATCCCAGCAGCCATATGAATCCAGACAAGTAACTTAATCATGCTGTGCTTCCATCTTCTCTGAGGAATAATGCACAGCTGCTTCACTGGGGTAATGCAAAGCTGATTTCATTAGCATTCACAAACAGCTTTCTGCCCAGCAGAGGAAAGCATTAGGGAAAGGTTAAGAATCTCCACTGCTGGGCTTCTCTCCTAAACTAGCTCTTTTCATAAGTTATGTCTTACCAAGCATACAAAAATTTCTGAGAACCTTCTTAATCAAAAAAGCAAACACACCCTCATTTGCCAAATGCAGCCTTGTAATTATGTGGAAATGAGGCAGAAACAGCACATACATGCATTAACATTGACATGATCAAGAGATAACGACACCATTAATATATCCTTTTGGAAATGACAGTTTTCAGCCAGACAAACAGTTGGAAAATCACAAGTGGGGCTCATTAAACATTTTCTTTTTCAAAATTAATTAAACAAAGAAGAGAAAATGCTGCAGATAACTCAAGGGAGAAAAGGAGCCGTGGTGCTTAAATGCACTAAACACATTCTAAGCTGTCCATCCAAATGGACCCACAGATCTCATGTACCCAGTGCAGACATTTAATGGACTGTTGGATAGCTGTAAATAACCAGCTGATCCTGTGCGAGCTCCTTCACCTGCTTCAGACAGAAAAAAATCTCAGTCAGTAAAGATAAAAAAACACATGCAGCTCAGTAATCAACACTAGCACCAAGGAATGGTATGGGATCAGGAAGGCAAGCAGCAGAACTGGGCATAGGAACATAAAACACTTGTCATTACAACATAGGTTTCCTGAAGGAAAGCACTGGAGAAACACCTGAATCTATGTTGGAATCCATTTAAAAGTCAGGGTAAAATATATTCCACTCTCAGTCTGTAACACTGAAGATGTCCCTAGTCTTACCATAGCATGACACAGAAACAGCTTCATAATGTGCTGCCATATCCTAAATTAATTTCTTTTACTTTTTCTTTTTGCAGTTTTTTTTCTTTTTTTTTTTTTTCTTTTTTTAAATTAGAACAGGTTTATCTTTCCAACTGTCGTTTTTCAGCATCACAAGTCAGCATTCTAACTCTCATTATTTTCAGCTATGTTGACACTGGGAAATAGAGAAACAGTCCCTCTGTTGTTTCTTCACTTCCAAACTCTATTGTATTGTAACTATAGGTGACCATTCTCTTCCCAAAGTGACATATTTGGTAGACCTTTCTCTGTGTGACATGTAAGACAAAGCACTTTCATTTTAGCAATGGTTAAGATTAGATTAGGTTAAACAAATGCAAAGCACTTGGATCATTTTCTAAAACAAATTAAGGATCCAATATACTTTATTAGATCTGGGAAATACAGGATATTTCTCTAGACTAAAAGCTATATTGCTTCTGTTGGGTGATATTGGTAGAGCTCAGGTGCTCAGAATTTGTATTTGCACCTTCCAATATCTTTAAAGTTCCAACATATTGTAAAGCTTTCATTATCTTGCCATTATACCATTGTTGATCTGCTACATGTATCACTGTATTAAGTCACAGAACAGAGAGGGGCAAATAGTACTGATGGGGAGTTCTGGCAAAAAAAAAAATCACCTTAGTTACTTTAATAAGCTTTCCCTACAAGGTAAACTCCACTCAAGCTGCTGCAGTCTTGATTTCTAATTTGTTTGGAATCTGTTTTGATTTTCTGTCTCCTGCTAAATATAATTCTCTTCTGGGCTCTGTTTTATGCATTGATTTTTGCAATTGCATCCATATTACATTGGGACCCAAATCCACAGTTCTCTAATTTAGGTTACACACAAAAATTTAGACAAATAATCCCAATTTTTTTTTAATTAGAGAGATGCTTTGTCTCTTGCAAGGATGGGACTCAGAGTAGTTGCAGCATCATTTGTTCCCACAGTCAAGGACATATATTAGGAAGCGATGGACTGTTGACTTCTTAAAAGTATACTAAAAAAAAACTTCTCTCTAGACTATACTTTGTATGGGAGAAACTTACAGTTTAATGAAGTGAAGTTATTCTTTTAAATCACTGTGCTCCAGAGTAGCAATCAGTGCTGCCCTGAGAATACAGAGAATCTCCTAAAACTCTCTGCTGCACAGGCCTCATCACTAACAGAGCACATGGTGACTATTTCTGTTTAAATAATCACAAGTGGGGCCGACATCTTTATTTCAAAAAAAGTAATTTTTACTGATTTTTATGGCTACTAGGTAAGTTTTAACATGTGTTCATCTCAAAAATATATGCAGAGAACAGAAACATCATTACCACAGTACAGACCTGGTTTCTATTCCTAGAAGTCATTTAGGGCTTTGTGGGAAATGTAGATGCAGACAGAGGCAAAGTCTCCTATTCCTGCTCACAACTGGGTTACTTGTGTCAGCACAGCACCATACCCAACCTAACCCAGCTGAATCCTCTCCTAGGAGAAGCTTCTCCAGCTACCCTTGTCTTCAACTGGAATGTAAGAAGGCAACAGCTCTGATGATTACAATTCAAAATTAACTGAGCTTGAGACCTTCCCATTTGTAAGGGGCAAATATTAATAGCTACTTTTTGGTGGTTTGCCAGCTGAAGTCACTTGGAGCTTGTAGAATTACTTTGTGGGTATGAAATAGAGAATGATACATAAAAGTTGATAACCATGTAAGTGGGTTTTGGTTTTAGATGTTTTGTCTGTTTTACATAAAAGCAATTAAGAATTCTGGCTAGCAGCTGACAATTTCTGCTGCTAGAAAATACTATTTCATAGGCAATGAAATCTTTGTACCTAAACACCCTTTCTTCACCCCCTTTACTCAAAAGGTGTGATCTCCTCAGTTCAAACAAATATTTTCAAGCTTATTTTATACAGACAACCAGAATATTGACAAGTCTCTTTCCTTTTTCTCCTCTCCCCCTCCAGTTTCTTCCTACAATGAATATGCCACAAGATAGATACCCATGGTGCTATCCCACTAATATTAAGAAATTTGTTTTCGTTTCTCTCAAAAACCAGCTGATTAAAGCTAAATGCATGACAGAATGTTTGCTTTCAAAATAGTGAAGAAATAGCCTGACAGCTTGTTTGGGTCTTGGTTTTAGTGGGTTTGGAGGGAATGAGGAAGAGCTCCCTTCTCATTCCTCTTCAAGCAGAGCATAATCTATATGGCTTTCTGATATACTGCTCCTTGTCTAAGCTTACTCATCACATTGACCAAGGAGTCTGGAATACTTTAAGCACCCTCATTGTGTTCTCATTTTCATTTCGGACATTGCCTTCCCTGTCATCTCAGATGGAAGAAAGCAGAGCAGTCACTGTGATGTGCTACTCTGCCATTGTGCTGACCACTTTGTACATTTTTTAAGAAGACAGAATTTTCTATTGCTCCAGCAGAGTGATCATTTTTGTGCCTCATTATTTCAAACCCTTTCCACTTCATTATGAAAACACCATTTGCTAGAGCTAAGGTAAGTAGCACAATAGCATTTCAAGGCAGCATTAATTAATCAATACAGCCTCTACAGCTGAGAAGTACATCACTCTCACTGGAAGGTGTAGGTTTCATTTCAAGCTGCTCTCCATCCTTCTAATTAAGTACTTTATAACTCATCTTCTACAAAAAGCCTCAGCTCCAAGGTATAAAAACAAACATCTCTGTTGAGAAACAGAAGTGAATATAACTGAAGTAGAAACAAAATAACCCACCTGCAGGAAGAAAAAAATTGAGTCAAGCATGTTAGTCCCAACTCCACCTAGAATACTTAGGTTTGACCCATACACACCTGCTATTTTCTGTACAGTGTTCTCAAGCCTCAGGGTCACGTGTTTGATCTGGCAAGAAGAAAGGAAACAAGGGCCAAGAGAGCTTTCCTACCCATCCTTTTCACTGCCTAACACCTCATCTCATTGTCAAAGAGCACAGTCAGCTTGCAGCCTAGCACTCTCTACAACTCAAAAAGACAGATTTTTATTTCTAGGGCCACTATTGAACCAGGAAGCTGTCAGGGTTTAAGGCTCATGATGCTATTTCAGCTTCACTGAGTGACCTGTGTGGGCTCTACATCCAACATTCAATCCATTAGCTGTGCTTACAAAAATTTGACTTTTGTTCTTGAAATAGGCTACTGTGCTCCATTGTGTATTGTGAGTGGAGATAATTTCCACCACTCACCCAGAGCAAACCAGACCAGTGGGAGCCAGCAGAGCCCTGGGTTAATTGCTGTAGGAGCTGCCTACTAAACTCCTGTACAGCCCCACCAACACAGCCACCTTTTGTCATTCACAGCCCCTCTATCCATGCAACTTGCACCTCAGCCTCTCAAGTTAAGAGAAATGTTTTACAGCAAGAAAGTCAGCCCTGGTCCATTCTACTTTCAAGACAGTATTTTAAGACGTAGAAGAAGCCAGGCTCAGGGACTGTAGTTAAATACTAGATAGTTCTAATTGCATGACTAGGATATGGGAGTCCTTCAGAGCAGGAGGAGTTTGCCTGTTCCTGCAGCACAGCAGTACTGAAATCTTCTCCTTCTGAAGGCACAGAGGCACTAACTAGGAGTTAGCACTCACCTATTTGTGCCTTACCATGCTGAGGTGGATCCAGCATACACTTTTACCTCCACTGATCATACAGAAAAAAAGCAGAAAAATGGGAAAACATCAATTCTCCTGTTACTCCCAAATCTTTTATCTATTCTGCAGCCAAGCTGTAAAGCAAAGACTTTAAAGCAATAGCCAGTTTGTTCATTAACAAGAGGTCTCACCCAAGTTGCTTTTGTTCAGCTGTGCCACATACAGATCTGGTTTGAAGTCTTTTAGAAGGCACCTCAGAGCTGACAGAGACAGAATAAATGCTTTGAATAAGGAAATGTTGTGCAATTTTTTTAAATTTACTTTGTGGGAATCCTCCTCACAGACCAAAATTAATACTGTGCCAAGAGCCTTATGCATACAACACTGCAGTTCATTCTGTATCAAGCTGATAGTTTTCCACTGTAATTTAATGTGTGGGATTTTATCACCTGTCTTTCAACTGCAGATATCAAGCAGAACAAAACAGCTTACAACTGCTCTTTACTGGCAAGAGTTTAGATATGTGCTTGAAAGGCAACTGGAGTTAAAATATGACAGGTAGTAGACTAACCTTAATCGAGGATGAAATTTTCAGACAGTTCTTTCCTCCCAAAACACAGTCAGCTCCTCTGGGGTCTGTTTTGCCTCTGTGTTATAAAGGCTTGTAACAGGGTACTAATCCAGCCCTTGGGGGTGGCTCACAACAGAGACGATGCTGAGTGCAGGCTTGGGAAAGGGCAGCACTCTTTTGACTGAGGTGAAGCTGGCTGGCTGTTATTTACTTTCTGCCTTATGAAGATATTTGCTTAAAAACAAATGCAATCAAGACAACAGTCCACTGACCACATGGCAGATGGAAAGCAACTCAGCGTTAGTGACAATGTCCCAGAAAAGTTTCATTTTGTTCAGTTTCTAAGTCTATCTAAAAGACAATACAGTAGAAACTTGCCTGCACAAAGTTAATCCTGAAGGAAGATGTGCTGGCTTTGCCTGGGATAGAGTTAATTTTCTTCACAGTGGCGAGTATCAGGCTGTGTTTTGTATTTGCTGACCACAGGGCTGATAATATAGAGATGCTTTTGTTATCACCGAGCTGGGCTTACACAGAGCCAAGGCCTTTTCAGCTTTCCGTACTGCCACACTGGTGAGGACATTCCCCCATTCCTGACTCTGAGTACTCTTCAACCCAGCCTGAGCACAACATTCTGGAGCAATGTAAATGGAGGGAACAGAGCTCAGCATGCAAAGACTCTCTGCAAGACTGCCCTGCCATGCAGCAGGAACACAAGTACCCTGTCTTTGGTGAGCCGGGTCAGTTCCCCTGTTCCGGCCTGAGAAGGGTCAGAGAGCACAGTGACACCTCCCACCGTGCTGGGCTGACCCTGTGTGCACACAGCCCTGACACCTCCTAAGCAAATGTGCTTTGTTCTGCAAGTGCAGAACAGCAGTTTCTTCAGCTGAGGAAAATGTGCTGGGTTTGCTGTAGAGCTGAGGAAGTGCAGACAGGCACAAACCCTGTGGATGCCTGCCAGCACATAGAATGGTGACTGCAAATGCACAGCACCGTCCTCCCACAGCAGAGATTGGCAGAGTGACACTGCAAAGGCAGAGAGCCAGGGGCGGGCTGGTACCAGCACAGCTCATTTGGTCTGAGGACAGCTCACAGAGGGACAGGCTAAGCCACAATAGGCCTCCATGCGGCAGTCTGAGCAGCCCTACCCCAAAAACGGGAAGCACCTCTGTAGCACATTACTCAACAGGCACACACCAGGCAAGATATCTATCCTGCTAGCAATGCACTTCCTGATGCTAGACAACATCAGAGCTACTAAGATGAAATCCAATTTTAATCCTTTTGCAGAGTGAGTTTACATACATTTAAAAAGGAGTTCTCTGTCATTGTTACAGACCTCATCTCCTGAGACAAAGTGAGGCAAGTAAATCAACAGAGGTATGGTTACTACAGCACAGGAGAAACTGGTGTATTGGGACTGAGTTGGTTTTCTAACTACAGCTTTGATTCACCTATTTGTCTCAAGCCTGTCTCATCTGTCAAGCTTTCTGAAGTGGTACCAATTCAATGCCTAGCTGAGCTATCAACCTTCCACTATTCCTCTTTCACTTCATGTAGCACTCCAGCCTCTACGCTAAAAACACTGGCGCCACATGGAGAGAACAGATAGTTTAAGTTTAGTACTCACTGTGGCTAAGAGTCATTTATGTTAATAGACATTTTTGTTCCGTGGAATTAATCTTTGTCTGGGTTGGTATTTTTGGCGGCATAAATCAGAACAAATTATTTCCCTTACAATTTAGAATACTTTTCTTTCTCAGATACTAAGAGCAGAGAAAGATAATCAAACGCAATCAAATTACCATATCCTAATGAACTACCATTTGTCAGCTGAGCCAGGGTTACTATTTCCTTGAATGTAGCAGGAAAACACCAGAAAGGCTTGAGGAGGGTGATTAAAGGCAGTATGTTTAATTCTGCATTTGCAGGAGGCACTCTCAACCACTTACCTTCAAATCTCCATTAATTGCAATCTCTTGTCCTTACTCTAGATTTTCATTTCAGCCTTTTCCAACTCTCCCAACACTGGCTACTCCAGCCAGTTCCTGCTGACTTCCCCACTGACCTCTGAGTGCTGGACACAGACATGATCCTGAGCAACAAAGTTTTCTGCACCACCAGCACTGGAAAGTGAAGAGGCTTGCCTGGTGTCCTAGGAAGCCAGAGGGAGGCTCTGTCCTCAGATCTGCCACAGACATTTTGACATTTCTTATGCCTCCGTTTCATCATATATGGATTGATAATAACTGCGAAACATTCTGAGGTCTTTGGTAGGGGAATGAGAGGAGATGCCTAAATGTGATATCTTAGATGACTGCAGCATGTATATATTTGAAACCTTGGCTACTAAAAGGAAAAAAAAATCATCCTTTCCTATCTAGTAAAGGTCTAAGGACTAAAAAGAAACAGCAATTTTAGCAATTCTGGGTGCAATATTAGTTTGGATATATGAGTTGAATCCACATAGCATATTAATGAGTCCCAGCAAGGAAACAATTTCAGGAGCTATTCATTTAAGCAATAGTTGCATTCTATCTGAATGCTGGAAGCAATAAAGACTCCTATGCACCCAGTAGAATAGATGAGAAAATGGCATAGTATGAAAATCAGAGAATAGAAGACAGATGTCAGAGTTCCAAAGAACACAAAGTTGCATTTTGATTTTTCCTTTTCCAGTTTTCTGTGCATGAAGGTGCACACACAGAGCCTGCTTTGGTTTTCAACACAGTATCCAAAGATAGGGGCTTGTGTTCCCCCCAGAAGAATACAAGGTGAAAGAGGGGGATGTTTCCAACACAGGTGGGCAGAGGACTAAAGGATTACATGTCTAAAACAGGGAAGGGTTGATTAATCCCCTTCACCTGAAAGGCAGTGATTATCATCTTGCAGGAATCCTGGTCATAGGGTAGAAGGAACCTCATGGATGACTGAATTCAGCCTCCTTTCCTTGAAATAGTGCCACATAATCCCACTCACAAGACTTGCCAACCCAGGTTTTAAACTAGCAAGACACCCTGTTCCCTGTGCTCTGTGGATATGGCTTTCCAACATAGTGCCCTGATGCTTAACTGGTTCTGTTGTGGTTTTAGCAAGTTTTATAGAATACTTACTGTCTTTACAGCTCTACCTGCAAAGCACTTCAAAAGATTCTCTGTTAAGTCTTACCACAGTAGACCTGCTGACTCCATAATACAAATTCAAAGTAATTCCAGGTCAAACCTTTAATCAAAGAGACCTCTGTAAGCTTCTTCTCACCCTTATTAAACAGATTTACAAAACCATGAAGGAGGTTGGAGAGTTAGTGATGTGCCATTTGAAAAGACTCCATTAAGATTTGGGTATTTTTATCTTTTAGAAAAAAGCATTTGCAGATTATAACTCTAAGGAGACAATTATAAGAGCATTCTGAGAGCCTTTTCACTTGATCTATATGGGGGAGAAATGGTACAGCAGAGTATAGGAAAGAAAATACGTTGCCTAAGCCTTTTTCTTGAATAGGATCCTAACTAGCCATGTCACAGCTGCAGTGAAGTGTCTCATGTTCCTGTGATTTATTACTATAAGGGCCACATCATCTGCCAAAGTGTGCTTGTAAGAAATTAAATGGTTTCCAAAGGAAACTTTAGAATAAGACAGATTTTAGATTTGCATTTTTACCCTGATTAGTGTCTGTGAAGCTCCTTTGAAAACTTTTGTATCAAGCACAAATACAAAATTATTGCCAAATGCAGTTTGAATTTGGGAAGGTTTCAGGAAGGAAGCCCAGTTACCCACAGAAAGGGATGAAGAGACTGTTTCCACAACTGAGAAGGCAGAACAGTACTGAAAGAGAAAGGAAGTGGCAAAGTTCCAACATGCTGCGCCCAATTGCTTTCTGTCTAACGTGATGAGTTGTTCACAGGCCTGAGTTATTCCGTTACCCTTTTAGCTTGACCTTGGACAATAAGCCTCACATCAAGTGTAAGTAACAAATAAAGGGCCTGATCCTACACTCCCAATTCCCTTTCACTTCAAGATGAGGAGGGAGAATGGTATTCAGACCTATACTAATGATGATCATGGGGTCATTCCTGATGGACATCCATCCAGAAAAATCACCAGAAAACTCCCACAATCAGCCTAGCTACTGCAGACAGACAATTTGGGACCACAGCAGAAAATGAAGCAGCAATATTTCTATTGATCCCAATAGCATCAGAGAACCTCAGAGTCAGCCTTTCAAGACTCTTGTTGGCCTATGAGTGTTTCTGCCGACTTATATCGATTTCTCATTTTCAAAGGGAAATAAACTTAACGTCACAATATCTGTCCACTGTTGTAAGACTGCTCTGTTTTCCTGATGTAAGTCAGCAAAACTGAGTACAACGGTAAGGAAGTCCCAATACTTCCATCAGAAAGACCTTGGGAATATACAATATGAATCTATTATACCTTTTTTGTCATTAAAGTATGGAAAGAGCCAAAACAAAATACAAATACACAGAAAAGGAAAAGTATGTAATAATCTAAACAGACTGGCAAGATATAACACTGGGTATTCTCTGTAGGATGCCCAAAGTTTACTACTTTCTAACAGGCCAAACAAACATCTTGGTCAGTCTCGACTCCACATATGTTGTATAAAATACCAAAACAGTGAGGAAGGACTGGCACCTTGCTGGCCTAAAGAGGTGACTTGATTTTCAGATGCATCAGGAAGCTGCTGATGGTGAATTACTGTTGTGTCAAATAACATGCACTCTGTAGAATAAATGCTAACTTCAGTTCTCTAGCATCAGAATAGAAAAGCACAGATAGTTGCCATGAGACACTGGGACCAAAGCAGCTTTTGTAGTTAACACCAAGGAGAGGAGTTCTCCCCTGAGTTGTAGAGTCTTCAAAGGGAATGTCAAAAAATCCCAGGGCGTAACCAGATGCATGAACAGATGAAAATATGTGGCTAATAATAAAAACAGAAGGTTTTTTTGAACTTGGTCTTCCCAGCTTTATCTGTATTCCTCCTAGAAAAGTTTTGCAGAGCTTCTGCAAGAGATTATTTCTGATTTTAAATTTGCAACAGCAGTTGTCACCAATAGCACCTCCCTATAAACCATGACTACACATTCAAGGAGCACAAGCTACACCACCACAATACCTCCATCCATTTGCTTTAGCACCACCTGTAAAAGGATGACACACAATTGATCAGTCTTCTACTTGTTTCCTTTTCTTCCTTGCAAGATAAAACAAACATTTCACCTAAAGTACTGCAAATTTCCTTGGGGAGACAGGATCACATTATGATCAAGCCCATCAAGTTTGTTTTAGAACTATAAAATGGTGGGATCAGGCCAAAAGGATCCCTCCAGGTATATGGCATATTTCTCTTCCTATGCATTATATCTACAGTCTCATTCCAATACCATGTACCAAAGCCTTTTCGTCATGCAGAGGAGCCAGGTAACACATGACAACCCATGGAGAACATTTCTGACAGCTTCTTTGACAGATGTTCAAGACATGCTGTTGACACTATATTTTTTACCTGGTTGAGATTAATATTTAAAACTGATTCAGCACTGAGAATCTTCTAACTTTGTTCTGATCAGGAAAAATCATGTTCAACTATGAGATGACTAGAATCATTAAAATTCTGTTTCAGAGAACTGCTGATAAAGTGATAATTTTGCTCTTCGAATTAGGAGAGAGGATTAATAATTGAATCCAAAGACGTAGTTATATATATTTGGTGAGTTTGTTTCATAATAGAAAGAATGACTTGAGCAAAAATCCATTAAAAATTTTAGTATTCCCATGCTAGTCTGATTCTAAGCTTTTCCATTAAGAAGCACAGTCATAATGGCATTAAACTACTTAAGCAGCAAAAACAGCACATAATTATCACTTTTAATTCAATCTTTTAGTGTGTGAATAGATAGTGTACATCACTGACAATTCACATTCCTAAAGAGATTTTTCTGTTCTGTCATAGCAGCTTCACCACCTCTTGTACTGATATAACTGATCCAAGCATGTATAATTTTTTCCTCAAGAAAAATTCCTCATATTAATCAGATAGCAAATTTAAGCCTGGAGGTGTAGCAATCAGCTACTGCTCTATTTACCTTAAGACAGATGTTTAGGTATGAGCAGGAACTAGGGCACAATTACCCATGTACCAGCATATCAGCATCTTAAACCACAAGCGTACTCTCCAAATTATATTAGATATTGCACATATTAAAAACAAAAGTCCCACATAGAGAGTATAAAGTATATGGAAGCTTTATAAAAATTAAGGGAGAGAGAAGACTATGCAGCACAGAGCATCCCTCATTTTCCTCTCAAAAAAACCCTCTATTTACTGCCTTGGGACCTCCTTTTCTTGGGAATTAGGAAGTGTGACATATTTGTACCTGCAGCCCCATGCAGCAGTGGCAATGGCTTGCTCCCTGCCCTCACAGGACTGCTGGGAGGTGCTGCTTGTGTGAACAAACCAAAATTCACTTCCCACCACTGCCATCCTCAGTGCCAGCCCTGCAGGGAGCCAGGAGAAGCACGAAGTATTGTAAGCTCAGGGATCTCCAGATGCCTTTCTCTTGGTGCCCCCTCCCATACAACTGTCCCTCTGTCACACTGTAGGTACCACCATCGAGCTAAGGAGCAGTGGCACCTTTGCATTTTTATATATTTGCTAAAGGACTCCGTAAAGGCCAGTAAAAGGCAGAGCACAGGAGTGCTGTGGTTTAGCTGTCAACAGCACAGCTTCTGCAAAAAGCTGCCTCACAGCAGCTGTGCAAATGACAAGTCTAAATACAGCCCTATTTCCAAACCAAACTGAAAGAAACCAGGCAGCAGGCTTGGATTGGCCAGGCTGAGCCCTTGTGAGGCAATACAGCACTGTCAACATCTGTTTCAAAGATAAACAGGCTGAAATCTGACACATCGCTGATCTCAGACGTGGCAAACTCAGACCTTGTCCACTCTTCTCTCTTGCCCACAGCCTAGGCCGCTCCCATGTGCCTATTGGTACTGCTTACATCCCTGCTTCCCCAGAAACTAAACAGCTTCTACATCTGATCACAGCTCTGGAGTGACTGACAGCATCCCCTCCTACACAGAACAAGCTCTCTTTTTCACAGGTCCTCAGCTGGCAGGGAAAGATGAAACAGTTCTTCCCACATCCCAGGATCAGGCATTTAATGTCCACGGTCAGTCTCCTCTCTATCACAGATTTACAGTTGCAGCACAGGGCTCTGAGTTCTGCTCTAACATCATTAGTAATTCCAGTTTGTTTCAAACACATATCTAGCAGACATTTCTGCCTCTGCACATACAGCTCAGGAGTCTCCTATTTCAACATTGCTACAGGAAAGCAAATGTCTGCTTGGAGAATCTGATACTTCAAACCCTCTACTTCCTTGGCAAAATGAAGAGATGCCATCATTTGGTACAAGAAAACATCTCGTGGAAGCTACTCACATTCAGGACTGTCATATGCTCTATTTCCACCCTTCTTCTTTCTTCTCTTCCCTTAGTGGGTTAACGTCAACATAAATTCACAGGTCATTCCATCTAGTAACAACAAATACTTACTCACCATAAGCCCTTTTACAAGAAATACCACGTCAGAAGTTTTTATGTCTCTCCAGGTTGCAGGTAGCCAAACCAAAGCAATGTCTAAAACAGATTTTCTCAGACACTGGAACAGAATCCATGTTAACCAAAACACAAGCCTGGTCCTGTGCTCAGGCTCCATAAACTGTCCATAAATCACATCAAGACAGCTCCAGAGGAGCAAGGTTCCCCTTCTGGCTTCTCTATGTCGCTACTGCTCACAACAGTTTCTTACCTACACAATATGAGCCTGCAAAATCATAATTTGGGACCATAATTTTCTGCAGAGGGCCTTCTTCAAATTAGCCCAGATGGACAAAACCAAGCTCCTTAAAGAGGCAGAAAAATCATTTCATCACTGTTTCATGTGTTTTATTTTAAAGGCCTATTAAGAACCCATTCTTTCTAGTAGAATGCTATTTTCATCTCAACTTTTTTTTCCTTTGGGACCTTGAAAATAAGATTTCCCTATCTCTGCCTCTTTTTTTCTTGTCTGTTTCTATTTGATCAACGATGATTCTTTTTTTCCTGTGCTTCTAAGAGAGTTGACATTAAAATGTGTAGTTTCTATTCTCTTTCTGTTGTATTTGTGCATTGGAACCATTCACAATGATGTCAGCTCAGCCCTAGGCGTTGTCTCTGATAGTTCAATTCCAGCTGAATTGCTGGAGCCAGCAGGACATTAGCATTCACTTGATTGATTTAGCATACTCAGAGAATAAGATTGGTTTTGTATTCAGCGACACACATGAAAAACTGAAGAAATTATAAAGCAGTCCAAAGTTCCTTTGGAGTCACATATCTTTTCCTTCTCACATATCTTCCTGTGCTTGAGGGAACTATGTAAATAATGGCCATGTCAATGCCAAGCCCTGCCTTGACAGTGCTCATGGAAGAAAGAGGAGAGAAAACCGATTTAAAACTATTGTTTAACATAGTTCATCAGTTTAACAGATTTCAAGGCTAAAAGACCATATTATGCATTATCTCCTACAAATAGAGGAGAATTTCACCTGTAATTTCAGCATTTTGTCCAACAATTGGAGGGAACACTTTTTCAAAGGTAAATACTTCAATCTGAGTTCTGAAATAAGTATTAAAAATATAGCACTTGATGGCCTTAAAACTTTCTTCCTGTGTCCAGTGCCTACCCCTACGATAAGGTTTTGTTGTTGTATGTGACTCAAGATGCACATGACCTACAAAGAGTTCATGTTCATTTTCAGATTCCAGATTCTTGCACATAAAACTAAAATGAAGAAGAGAATGCAGGGCAAAATTTTCAGAAGATGTGGCTGAAGTTTGGCTCAGAAATCCATCTGCCTCCAAAAGAAATGCTGAGCTGAGCAGGTGCCTGTGAACTGAATGAAGAAATATGATTTTATTTTCTTGCAAACTAGAATCTCCACCTCGCTATTTTATGACTTCCAAACATGAATTCCCAAACTTTTCAACAATAGGACTGAAGACCTCAGCAGATATGGTTGTTCAATTATACACTTGATGGGCTGCATGAAACGATTGGAAGGACCACACTGCAACAGAACATACTGGCCTGTTTGTGGGAGGATGTCCCCCTCTACCACAGAAAAGCTTATCTGCTCTGTCCATCAGCTGGTGCATAGCTCCAGACATTCTTCCCCCTCACATGAATTGGTGAGACAACCCAGGCTGGACAGATGCCCAGCAGTGAGTTAGCTCTGGTGCCACAGTGTGAGATCCCCAGCTGACCATTAACATCCCTCACCTTGAGAGCGAGATGTAGAGAGACAAGTCAGGAATCCTTGACTGAGAGACACTACTTTTAAAACTATAAATGCTACACAAATTTTTAAGGAAGTAGAAGTCTCCTACACACTACCTGGAAACGTGTAGGACGTCTCCCGGAAGCTTGGACGCATCTTCGTGGTTACTTTTCTGGAAATTGAGAGGAGAGGATCCTATGTATGCCCCATCAGCAAGTAGATGGTAAGAAACATTGAATCCTAATCTATACTATTTCTTCATTAGCTGTAAAATTGGGTACCTTAATTGTGCATTGTATGTTATCTAGTAGTAATGTTTCTTATGTTTATCCTGTGCAAGTAATCTGTTAACATCTCATGTCTGTTAAATTTGTGTCTACTAAATAAATAATTCCTTTTGTAATAGACCTAATTAGCCATTATTAAGAACCTGCGAGCGAGGGCGATCTGGGGTGCAGGCCACCCCAAAGAGAGCTACTGCCAGAAATCTGAGTCAAAGGCAGGACTTGTTTAAACTCTCCTCTCCATCCATAACACTCTTCTTAAAAGCCCTTCTCCTGCACCACCTCTGTTGGCTCCAGTGGGTGTTCAGCTATTCCAGGTGAGTTTGCAACTTTCAGACCATAACCACACGTGACCCCCCTCTTCTGATGCAGTCAAATGGACAGGTAGAACGTGTGCATTTTCCAGCAGCTTCAGCGTTATAAATATATGGATGATGTGACAACAAAGTCAGTTGTCCCAGTCCAACCTCACCTTTGAATTTCTCTTACTTCCAACAGGGTCTCCTAATTAGAGGTTCTTTCTATTTGACATGTAACTCAGCTGGTGTTTTAACTGCTCAGAAACACCTGCAATAGCTCTCCTCTGGCTTCAGTCATCTGCTCTGAGTGTGGCTGCAGGCTCCAGCCCAGCCTCCCTGCTGCACACGTACATAGCAGGGAGACAGATGGGTCTGCTTCCCAGAGAGTGGACACTCATTTGTGATCATTAACAAGCAGTGCCTGTAAAAGATGACAACTCATGTGTCAGCTGAAACATTTCACATTAATTGGAACAAAGTTCCTATCGAATATATTCTGATAATAGCCAATCTCTCAAGGATATTTTGCACCACACAGTGAGAACATAATGTTTGATGTCTTTCCTTGGAGGCAAGAAAGAGAACCAGAAGGCAAATGCAGCTGCAGCCAGTGAAGAAAAACAAACAGAAAACAGCAAAGAAACAGTTCTGTCTGTGGAGACAAGCAATGAACCATGGAGTTTATCAGTTCTGTCAGCAGTGTAGATCCTGACACAGGTCTGTAGGTTCCAAAGGCTGCTATTGTTCCAGAGGGTGGCAGAGACTTTACGAAGGATCAGAAGGAAGTAAGGGATGAAGCTGCACCTAACAAACATCTCGATGGACAGCGAGTCAGTGCTCAAAGCTGAAATCTGGCGATACTCTCTATGAATACATGAGTGCATGTTTTAATACAAAATTAATGCAAGGCCATTTGCAGTGATCTTAGAGGAGTCAGTTCTCCTGGTTCCTTCCTACCATGTGACTGAGCATTTCCCTTGACTTTCCTCACTTAACTTCCATCCTAGGGCTGGCCCTTTCTCGGTTACAAGATTTGGTTGGTTCCCAGCTGATAGTGGCATGACTTCAAATACTGATCCCCTGAAGTTCTTAAGAAGAGTTTCTTGTAGTAATTTGAGAGGGATGGTTTACAGGAGTATGTGTGTCTAAATGAGCTCCAAAATACTTAACAATCGCTGTTGTGAGACCTTATGCATTATGATGCCATTTCAGTCTTTTTAACACCAAGCAACAATTTCAGGAGCCAGAGAGTCTCTCTGGGTTTATAGCATGCTTTACATGCTGCTTAGACTTTCTCTTCACTGATCTGCTGCTGGATAAAAGCAATGTTGAAAAGACATTAAAGCAACAGTCAAGATGTGTAGCTACATTAGTCATTCTGTCAGAGACCTGGAAAGAACCTCACTGAAGTTATGCAGGAAAACAATTTGTTGAAGCATCAGCTGGAGCAGTGAGTCGCAACTCATTCAAATCTCTCTAAAGTGCATGATCAAGCAACTGCTGAAGCCCTGCAAGCCACAATTGATTCTGCAAACAGGAGATACTAAAAAAAGCTTTGACCTCACCTCCAGTCTCTGGTATGTGATAACAACTAACTGTCCACGTATTTATTCCTGTACAGCAGTCAGATGGGAAAATATAGGATGAGTGATGTTTCCCTAGTGCAGCAACAGAACTACCCGTACAAGCTGTGAGTACTCTCCTATCACTGTGTGTAATTGGCATTTAGTTCCACTGAACAGAGCCATTTTGGACATGCACTGACCCGACCAAAGTAATTCTTTTGTAACATTTTTACCTAAACCTCAAGCAATGGTTCCCCAGGCCCAGAAGAGCTAAGCAATCAATGGTCTTACAGGTCTTTTTGCCAAATATAACATTGTTAAGCCTTGAAATCTACAGTACAGCCACAAGCCTAAAAAAACAAAAAACATTTCTGAATAACTGAGGCATCTGAGACATGCAGACAGATGCCATAAAATCCAGAGTACCTCAGTTGTAAATTGACTAAAATAAAACCCACTAAATTCATCCAAGCAGGACATACCTTACAATATAGGGAAAACCTATATAGGACTTTATCCTAATCACTGTGCTGGCCTAAGGGTACAGTCTGATCAGCTAATAAAGAGAAAAAAAACATGTAAAACTTCTTTTTTTTTTCCCCAAGAGGCAGGTGGAAATATGGAGCAAATTGTTGTTCTGTGATACTTCTACAAATCAGGTGTCAACTCCAAGTTCTTCAGAGGTGATGCATAGAAAGAGATTCTGACAATCTGGCGCTCAGAACAATTATCACTGAAGGAAAGAAAAAGTTATATTAGTTCAAAATAAAGTTTTGGGCTTATTCTAAATAGTAACTGACTTTGTGTATGTTGTGCTCTCTGCCAGTGAGGCAGGGAAACAAGTGAAATGCACCATGCTTCACGCACAGTTTATTGTATTGGTTAGGAAATTTATGGCAGTATATCCAGGATATGACCCCGGATATACTTGAGATATTTATATACTTGACATATATTTGATTGTAGATATACTTGGATATATTTGATTTGATCCTGGATACAGCTTAAGGGCAGTTCTGCCTTTCCTTTACTATTCTGTCCCCATTCTGATACCTTCTCATTTAATAGCAGAGTTTGTGCTGAAAACTTCAACTTTTCTCGCAAGATACGGGTTAAGATGCAGATTGAGCTCTGGGTGGGTGCCCGAGGCAAGCCAACCTCTGGGATAACAAAGAGCACAAAGGTGGGTGATGCCAGCCAGGTGGATGGAAACGGAGACAGCAGGAGCCGGGAACTGCCGACCTTTTTGGATAACAAAGGAGACGATGACTGGTGCCAGTGAGGTGGATGGACACAGAGACGGGGGCAGGAGCAGAGGAGTGAGGAAGGCGAGTGAGACTTGTGAGAAGGTAAAAGCCCAGGGGTTCTTTAGCTGGGATCCTCCTGGGAGACACCAGCTCGAGCTGTTTCTGTGTTGCTGTGCCGGGAATAAATCCCTTTTATGGAACGAGACGTCTGAGACTCAGCAATGGGAAACGTGGGGTGGAACCGGTGAGGAAGCCTGGTCTGACGGTGTGAGTGGGGTGTGTGGGGAGCCAAGCACGGACCCGCCGTGTCACCGACGCCGCCGAGAAGAGACCTCTGTGCTGAAAGGAATGAGAGGGAGGTGTCTTTACAAACAAACGGGGTCTGCTGATAGATAAGGCCAGATACTGAGAGATGAAAGAAACAATGGGAGAAAGATACTTAAACTCCAAGATATTCCACTAATTGACTGAGGCTGATACTCACCCAAGACCTTGCTGAATCCCTGGATTTAGCTAAAAAACAAGGGAACAAAGACACAAGGAAAAGAAGGGGAGGGGAGTACACATTAGAAGGGGTCTGCATTAGGCGATTCGGGGAGTCTGTACCTCTCAAGTACCTCGGCCAATGGGGAAAGAGAGAGGGAAAATGCGGCCGGGAAATGAGGATAAAAGAGAGGCTGTGTCCTCTGACAATTTGAGAGACCCCATGGGAAATGCCCATGACCTCTCCCTTTATTCATGAATAAAGCTACGGGACTCCTCTGTCTCCTTTTTTGGACATAAACCTCTGGTGTTTGTGGATTAATTTTCCTGACAGTCCCAGCAGTGACGCTTTCTGGCGTCGGGAGCGTGGCTGCCAAGGGCCTGGTGAACGGCCAGACTGGGAAGGTTCTTTAACAACTGCGCCGGCACGGCAGGGCCCGCGCGTGTCCCGGCAGCTCTCGGTGAGCGGCTCGGGACGGGCGCGGCGGGCACCGGGGAGCCCCGAGAGGAGCCCCAAGACGGGAGCCCCGGGGGCGGCGGAGCCCTGAGTGGAGACCTGAGGGCAGCGGGCGGGGCCGTGAGGGCGGCGAGGCCGCGCGCGCACCGCC